>SSNS01000060.1:1053181-1418915 GCA_006937985.1 Aphyosemion australe
CCACCATCACCCCCCCACCCCAAAAAAATAGCCTGTTGCTTCCTCTAAACGGACACGTGACTCTTATTATTATTATTATTATTATTATTATTATTATTATTATTATTATTATTATTATTATTATTATTATTATTATTATTATTATTATTATTATATCTAAATTATTTAAATTTTAAAGCCTATCATAGTCCGGCAATAATAAACATTTAAATATATTTTGTCATGTAAAAGTAACACTGTTTTATTTATTATAATTTTTTGTATTTAATTTGCTTTAACTCCAGTGCTCTCCTCCCTCCCAGTGGAACCATTAAGAGTTGGGAAGCTGTGGTTCTCTGTCCTCTAATTCCTCGGCTGAACGATCCTTTGCTCTGAGCCAAGAGAGGAAAGAAGGAAAGTTTTCCACTAAACACGCCTCCTTATTCATCTCCCTGCAGGCAGTTCGCCCCACTCTTCTGATCGTTTTAATATAAATGTAAACAAAATCATTTAAAGCACTAAAAGTGTAACAACTTACTTGTTTCTTGCATAAAACACCTTTTTGGTGGTGGATGTAGAGGCCCATTGAGCAGCTTTGATTTGTTTCCTTCCGGATGTTGGATGCGGATTAAACTGAGAGATGCTGAGTATTTATGGAGGGAGAACGTGTGTGCGTGGTGTGTGTGTGTGTGTGTGTGTGTGTGTGTGTGTGTGTGTGTGTGTGTGTGTGTGTGTGTGTGTGTGTGTGTGTGTGTGTGTGTGTGTGTGTGTGTGTGTGTGTGTGTGTGTGTGTGTGTGTGTGTGTGTGTGTGTGTGTGTGTGTGTGTGTGTGTGTGTGTGGAGGGGAGGAGGTTTGAGAGACAGGGAGGTGAGAAAATTTAGCAGCCAATTAAAATGTGTGTTGCAGAGGATGTAACCACTCTGGCAGCAGCTGATTTTACACCAGGGTCACATCAACACCATCAGTGGCGAGTTAAACGCACTCTCACGGGGTAAATATAAAAAAGAAGTGGAACAACAGCCAACTATTTAATTTTGTATTTTAAAAAAAATATATAGAAATTATTATTATAGGAGAGAAGGTCAAAATCTATTTTTTCTGTACTTTTCTTACTTTTCAGCCTCAGTATTTTTATTGTGCTCACACTGGGATTATAAACTTGTGCCAGATTATCAAACACGGATCCCAACCTGCTGATTTAACTGATCTGATTTAATCAAGTTGCATCAAAGCTCTGCAATCCGAACCAGTTCTGTTCATTTTCAGTCCCACAGGTTTGTAAATGCTCAGGTAGACTCCAACCCTGAACATGTCTGCTCAACCATATGACAGAGCACATTTTTCTCACTATATGTTATATAAAAGTGTTCTGGACAGCTGAAAAATGACAGCAAAGTAAATAAATTCTTAAAAGTTTGAAGATGTTTCTGTGAACAGATAAGCGTCAGCATACATGATTACTGTTATTTGACATTATTACCACATATTATTCACCCTTAATGTCCCAAATGAAGAAAAAAATGCAAAAAAAATTATTTTCGGGTGTGGAAGTTAATTGGTTGAAGTTAAATTGAGAGCCGGACTCTATAACTGAACCGGGGTTTTTATAACTTTTATATAATTTATGGACATTTCTCCACTGAATTTTCCAGTGACAGGTGATGACATCACACATCTTTATTTTGCAGCATCCATCCATTCTCCTCCACTTATCCAGAGTCGGGTCACAGGGGCAGCAGCCTGAGCAGAGAGGCCCAGACCTCCCTCTCCCCAGCCACTTGGGCCAGCTCCTCCGGGGGAATCCCAAGGCGTTCCCTGGCCAGCTGAGAGACATAGTCCCTCCAGCGTGTCCTGAGTTTTTCTTTGGGTCTCCTCCCGGTTGGACGTGCCCAGAAAACCTCACCAGGGAGGCGTCCAGGAGGCATCCTAACCAGATGCCCGAACCACCTCAACTGGCTCCTCTCGATGTGGAGGAGCAGCAGGTCTACTCCGAGCCCCTCCCGGATGACCGAGCTTCTCACCCTATCTCTAAGGGAGAGTCCAGACACCCTGCGAAGAAAATTTATTTTGGTCGCTTGTATCCTTGATCTCTACCCAAAGCTCGTGACCACAGGTGAGGGTAGGAACGTAGATCGACCGGTAAATCTCTCTTCACCACGACAGACCGGTACAGCGCTCACGTCACGAGCAGCATGACTACCAATTTTTTAAGAAAAAGTCAAAAGATCTTTTTCCATAATTTCTAGTGAATATACAAATTCTAAATCTAAATGTAGGTGCGTCTGTCTTCTTTCACCCTTTACAGGATTGATGGTTTTCTCTTGCATCCCATTTTCCACACAGACGCTCAGAGGGTGAACTCAATCTTCATCAGACTCAAAACTTTCTCATCAGAACAGAAATTTACTTTTTAGTTTGGATCCCTGTAGGCTTGACCTCTTGGATTGAGCAATGCCCGTGTTTGGTTACCACGGTGACCTCAATGATCAACTAGCGACAGCTTTAACATTTATATTGATTTTGCTCATTTGTTTTGGAAGGTATCAAGGTGGATTCTAGAACAGTTGCTGCTCATTGTTGCATCTTTCAAATGTTTTCAGAAAATTTCAATTCAATTCAGTTAAATTTGATTTCACTCAGATAAAAGTTTAGTCTCTCCAACATTTTTAATTTGATTGTAGACAATAATAAATAGGGCCTATAGACAAATAAATTAGCTGTATAAGATTTTATTTTGAACTGAAGGGGCTTATTTGGGTTATTTGTGGATAAATTGGTTTATCCTCTTGATTCGACTGTAACCTGTAAGTGCAGTTTACCCATTTTCCCTGAACGATCACATAACAAACAGCTCCATCAGGCGTAAAACTCCGGAGCCCTTGTTTTCCTCCCAGCCATGTTCTTGGCTCACACTGAGCGCTTTCATCTCCGGCTCTGATATATAATTCATCAGAAAAATATCTAATAGCCCTGGGGAGCGTTTCAGCTAAACGGAGCCGTGCTTGTTAAAAGGTGAAGACGCTTGTTAATGTCTGTAGCAATATGCCCTCCCTCTGTCTCCAGGAGAATCGATGGAGTCACGGTTTCTCCTGGTGGAGGCGGAAAGGGACCGACTCTCTCCCACCAGAGATCCGGCTCTACTTTTACTGCTCCGGATCTCTTTAAGTCTCTAACAGATTTATAACAAAAACATCTTGACTTTAATGTGAAAAGTCAAATATTCCAAATGTATAATGTTTCTTCATTGACTTCCTCTGCCTGTATCAAGGTCAGATCAAATTGGCCCTGCCTTGCCAAGCCCATCTGTTACCCTCTCAGCTCCATGTTGGACAAAAACATCTTTTTTTTCTCCATTGAAATTTAATCTCGATGGATTTATTGACATAGTGAGAGAAGCCACTTTTATTAATGATTATAACTAAAGTTAGCGTCTGTGGGTATTGACCTGCTGACCTGAGAGTCTGTGGCTGAGGACAGCAGGTGCTTCTGGAGGTGTTTGAGAGGCAGGATGTGTCCACCGAGGATGCTGTGGTCTGATGCTTCTCTTTATGATGCACATTAGTTCTTCCACAGAACAAATTTGGACTTTTCCAAAGAAAATAAGGGGAGAGCTTGTTTGGCTTTTGACCAGAACTTCAGCAGAATACAATAAGGGTCCCTTTATTAATGTTACTTAGTGCATTATTAAGCATTCATAACTTATTAAATAAAGAATTAACAACTGCTTAACCACATTATGTAATGCATTACTAAGCAGACCCAACCCCCTGGCCCTTTGTCCATTAACCTTAAGGACACAGAGTTAAAGGTGGAGTATGGAACATTTTAATAATAATACCTCCACGGGGCGTTTAGAGGTGTGCAGATTGAATGTAAAGTTTTTCCTTTAAAAGCTATATTTAAAAAAAAATTATCACAATTTTATTTTGACGGGTACGACATTGGGTTTATGTTTACATCTACCAGCCACTAGAGGGCACCACTGTGGTTAAAAAGGCTCGGCAAGGCGAGGCTGGGACTGTGTGAAATGGTGGACTCAACAAGTCAAGCAGCTGATTCTGAGCCCAGAAGATGTTCTAACGGTAAATACTGTTGTAAAATAAACTTATTAGTAGAAATGAGCACTTACCCTGTACGATTCATCACTGGACATGGTGCTGGCTGCTCACTTCATGTATCTGCAGTCAACCAACACCCCGACAGCTGGAAAATTTGTTCTGTTGTTGAAATACCACCTCTGAACACTAGATGTTGCTATAGTGCCCGTGTTCCATATGCAACCTTTAACAATACGGGGAATGTTAAAGCAGCAATCTTTTTAACACCTTAATCTAACAGCTGAAATGTCTCCTCAGCCTTCACTAGTGTCTACAGGAGCGGTTCATCACTAAATCAAACTAATCAGCTGTGTTCATGATCTAAAACATGCAGGAAACATGCTGGAAGCAGACTGCAGCACCAGGCATGTGAGCTCCTTTTTCAAGTCCAGCAGTTGGCGGCCCGCCACTCTGATGTTGCAAGTGCGGTTTTCTGGCCACGGAGGGCGGTGGGGGTCTGAGTGACATTTCATTAACCCTGTAAAGAGTCATTTTAGCACAAACTGGCTCAAGAAAATGATTTAAAATATGGCTTTAAGCCTAGTTTATACATCTCTGTCGCTGGGGCTGTGGAGATGGAGACACGCAAACATATCGACAGATGTTTTCCTCTCACACTTCTCCGTTGTCAGGGGAGTCTTGCAGAGAAATCCCCCACCAGGACATCAGGGGGCGTAACGCTTATCTGGGGGGTTCTGCCACCATTACAGTCACGTCATGGTCGACAACTGTTTATTTACAGCTTGCACTTTTTAAGTGTTTATTGAATAATAAAACATGGCACATTGATCATCTGCATAACAAGCAGACAAGTGCAGATAAAATATGAGAAGAGACTCGACTTGTACTTTGTTTTCCTTCAGTGAAGACTGTATAAATGTTCGTATCGTCGGACTTCTTCCACGAGATGTTCTTCGATCTGCTCCGTGTCTGCTGCTAGATATCTTCAGCACTCGTTCTGTTTTGAGGGGAAATGGCTGTTAATGAATTTAAAGGAAGTGGCGTGCTGACCAATCACAAGCTTGCACGCTGCATAGCTTTTGTTGGACATTTTAAAAAAATAATATTTATTTATTCTTCGTCGCTCAGTTTTTGTGTTTGTGAGACAGGTTAGTGGAGATTTGTGAAATTTGATTATTGTCACATAAAAACACAAATATTCAAAAGTTCCAGTGTAATTTTCTCAGTAGTGACCTCTTGTGTTTAGAATGAAGACTGCAGGGACATAGTGTGCTCAGCATAAACGACGACCGGTGCAAGAGGTTATTAGGTTAGAATCATCAAATTTTTCAATTCAGACACTTTCTGTGCACCATTCACCCCCACCCCACCCCACACACACACTTTCACACACTCGCCACTGCTGGTTTATTCATGCCCTTCATTGAGATACATCCACTTGTGGTTTGCCCATGGGAGGGTTGGATGTCTTGTGTCTGCTGGTACCTCGTTAACCTCCCACAGCCCGTGGCTATAGTGTCAGCCAAACTGAGAAGCCTCATACCTGGGCCTCGGTCAGCAGGGACACACCCCGGGAGCCCAGGACCACCTACCGACCACGGGGAGGGGGGCGGGCCAGATAGAGGAGGGCCAAACAAAAACACAACCTGGCATCCCCTCAGCAAACAGCCCTCCTACCGTCAGCCAGCATCTGGGGCGCAACACACAGCTCCTCTATTCAAATTCTGACGAAGGCAAACACACGACACACACACACACACACACACACACACACACAAACACAGGTTTGTATGCAAGCTGTGAGCTAATTCGCATCTTTCAAGATGAAAATTTGTGTTGTTTTTCCAAGATAATGATGCTGTTGCGTTTTCTGCAGCTGCAAAAAGGTTGTTTTTATTTAAAAATGTCCACAAAGAAATCTCTGGACGTAGCTTTCTGAATCTAAATGCTCTGAATGCATACTTTCAGCAGAATAAATTGCATGTGGAGAGTAAAGTTTGGAAAATGCACAATAGAAAGAGACTGTGGAGAAAGTGACAGAAACGAGGAGGAGGAGGAGTGTAAAGTTAATCCAGGCTGAATTGGTGGGCTCGGCTGCAGGAAAACAGTTTTTCTTTTCTTTCTCTTCTCTGCAAATTTGCTCTCCTCCTGCTCTCTCTCTTTTCTGCTTCCTCCCGTGCCTTTCGCTATTTCTCTGCCTTCTTATCCTTTTTAATTAGAGGGGCTATTCTGCAGCACAGAAGACCTTAATCCCCGACTGACCAACATTGTAAAAAGCCAGCCTTTGAACAGCCGACCTGCACCCCTCTCACCCACCAGCAGCTCCATCAGAGCCTCCAATCGCTGCAAACACTCTGCTGCTGCTGCTGCTGTTGGGAAAACACATCCCTCTCTCTCTGTCTCTCTCTCTCTCTCTCTCTCTCTCTCTCTCTCTCTCTCTCTCTCTCTCTCTCCCGTTTCCAACATCTTGGACAAAGCACTTTGGGAATTGCTGCAAGGAGAGCATCTCTGAAAGGGCATTCCAATATCCGCTAAGATTATCAAAAAGCTTTTGGTTTCAAACTGGGACAAAGGAGAGGTCAAACAGCAGGCGACTTTCACTGAATCAAAGTTACACAAATAATGATCGAATACTTGAAGTGGAGGAGTTTCAAAGTGGTTTTTTATTGAAGAAAAAGAAATTGCTGATTTACTCGATTTAAAGGAATTATCAGTCTCTTTTTAAATAAATACCAACTTACAAACTTTGTTTTAAGGATGAGATTTGGGGTTTACTCAGTATAAAAGAAAATAAGTGAATGTTGCAATCTTGCATGAATGCAACCTTCTACTACTCCTCATCAGACATTTACACATGCAAGGGGCTGAAGTAATTTTGCTCTTTTGAAAAGGAAATACAAACAAAACTGTCTATTTAGTCCATTACAAATATTGGTCAAACTGCTTATATGTAAATAATACACACGTCTATTTACCTACTCATGTTTTGTCTGTTTTTTTAAAGACATCAAGAACATTTTGTTCTCCACTTCATTCAAACTAGCTGTTAGTTTTACAATCCTGCAAAAGTAGACTCTATTTCTCCAAACGGAGGCTGTTCAGGAAAGAAGAACATTAATTATTTATTAATTTTGAACTAAAGTACGGTAGCCCTGAAGTTCAAACCACACCAACAAATCACTAAACACATCTACATATTAAAAAAAACTACCAGAAGAGGTAGTCAGCAGTGATGAACATGAGCTTACTCCAGGAGTCCTGGAGGACAACAATGTTAATCAGAAGGTGCACAGTAAATTTAAACTTAAGATGGAGCATAGGTGGATTGGTGCTGCGTCTGCAGTGATGCGGGCATTGTACCGGTCTGTCATGGTGAAGAGAGAGCTGAACTGGAAGGCGAAGCTCTCGATTTAGCGGTCGATCTACGTTCCTACCCTCACCTATGGTCACGAGCTTTGGGTAGTGACAGAAAAAATGAGATCATGGATACAAACGGCCGAAATTAGTTTTCTCTGCAGGGTGTCTGGGCGCTCCCTTAGAGATAGGGTGAGAACCTCGGTCATCCGGGAGGGGCTTAGAGTAGACCCGCTGCTCCTCCCCATCGAGAGGAGCCAGTTGAGGTGGCTCGGGTATCTGGTTAGTACAACCGGGAATCCCAAACGGGAGGATAAGCAGAAGATGACGGCTAAATGGATGGATGGATGGATGGATGGATGGATGGATGGATGGATGGATGGATGGATGGATGGATGGATGGATGGATGGATGGATGGATGGATGGATGGATGGATGGATAGATAGATGGATGGATGGTGCACTGTAAAATCTGATTAGTTACCCTTACTTGAAAACAACATGCAAACTAGTTGCACTGAAAATAATAAGCTCACAGGAGAAGGTATTAATGTGTACACAGTAAAATGCATTTACAAAAAATTTACCATAACTAAGACAAACCAGTACAAAGTACTTGGAAATCTGATTACTGAACTAGTATTTTTGTGCATGCTTACAAATACAAGTAATCTGTATTAGTTTGTCTTATAGTAACTTGCATTTAAGTGCATTAGTGTATATTTAACTACTCCCTACTTATTATTTTTGGTGCAATAGATTTGCATGATTATTTCAAGTGAGGGTAATTAATCAAATGTTATATTAACAGGCTCCTGCAGAGCTTAATGTCCTAGTAAACAGGTGATTCATCCACTGAATCAAGTGTGCTGCAGAACTACAACATCCTGCATAGCTGGCCTCCAGGACCAGGGTGGGACGTCCTTGGCTTACTCAATGGTTGTGCAATGTCTCCGATACGACAGACAGTATTTCTTGAAGCCGCTGCAAAGGTTCCAGAAGCTCAACCAGCTTTTTCCACTGTCCTTTCTCTTCTTCGAACCATCAACGCGCTATAGACAGATCAACTTCTGGTTCAAAAGACAAACAGCGCCATATTCCTATCAGCAACATCTCATCTTGATCACTGGCACAAAGAAAATCTGCTCGGCTAAGGCAAGGTTCTCAGTTCAAAAGGCCCCTCCTCCAAGAAGAATCATTGCCCCAACTCCAAATTCCCTCAATGGGTCAAAAACATTTTCATTGTGTGGATGAATGACAAGATAAAAGTCTGTTTAAAAAGGTTTTATGATGAAGAAACTTAGCCACTGAAAACTTCAAAGTTAAACGAAACTATTCATCAAAAATAAATCACTCAGTTGACTGACAACAGTCCAAACGTCCACATCTTTAAAAGGACAACACTTTTACTAATAATGCAAATCTCAGAACAATACACCAGCTCTGCCTGAAAGTGACTGGAGCTAATTTTCCTGTAATTTCGCTCGGGCTGATTTACTGTCAACGTCTTGCCAACGCGGCATCCTGACAAGTTGCCATCGCAGCACAATAACAATCCTCACGCTGCTCGCGCCTCTGCTCCGCGTGCGAATGGATTTTCTTTCACCGCCAAGCGGCCGCGGCTTCCTATATCTGCTGGCTCCACGGTCGCTCGTATGAAAACTCGGGCCAGCCAAACCCTCTGCCTGCCTAATCACAGACCCAATATTTCCATAGCAGGCAATTAGCATCTTGCTTTTATGTGTGAAATGACTGAGGCGAGCGGAGGACTGAGAGAGGCACTGTAGACGCACAGAGAGAATAAAAGAGCAATTAAGATGTTGGGTGAGCAGAGGACAGAGACAGGCAGTCTGCTGCCATGTGATTTGAGGCTCGCAGGCCCGGTAATTAGCCCTTCATTGTGAGATAATGGATTTGGCCGATCCTCCTGGTTCCCTGAGCTGCCCCGGTCTAGTCGACCCACAAAAGGTCAAAGGCCACAATGTGCAGTTTGCTCCTACATTGCTGCTCGTGTGTATTTGTTTGACTGGAGCTTGCATGTTACAGTGAAAATCAAAGTAGCTAAAACTGTTTTATTTTTTTTCCAAAGTGCAGGTAAACAAATCAGAGATGCAGCTTTAAGGCGTCGGAGTCGCCCCTCTCCCGGCCGATCGCCCCGTTTCTTCCACCATCTTTAAAAGAGCCGTAATCTGTGCACCCTGAAGCATAAGCCTTGGGTAAATCTATGTAATACGGGTAATTCGATGAAGCACTATTTTCCTCGTGAGAGGCAAAATCCTGTTGACTATTCAGGGACTGAATCATCCAACAGTAATGCCATTAGACCAGAGCCACGGATTCCTCAGAAAATGCTGTTTAATTGCCAGTAACCAGTCATTGTTTGGTGACGGGTAAACACTGGCCGGGGGCGTGGGGGCGGCGGCGGCGGCTGGGTGGGGAGACGAAGGGAAAAAGGGATGATGGTCCGTTTCTCCAATCGCCTCTGTGAGACGGATTTAGTGGATGAGGCTGCGAAGTGGCAGCAGCACCAGCTTAACTAAAGTCTTCAAGAGTATAAATACAGAGGAACCCTCTCCTTTTAATACAGGATTTGCTCGACAATGCGATTGAAAGGGTTGTCTGTTCAAAACAGACCTTCTGTGCAGGTTTTGAAAAGATCAAGCCTTGTTTCTCGTGTTTACGAGCTTCCTCGGCTCAGGGATCTCTGTTCTTTATTATCCGTGTTTGTTTTACGTTCGTTCACTTTCAAACAAAGTCTTCTTCTTCCACCTACGCTCCACATGAACCCTCAGCCACTCTCACTCCATCCTGGTGATGTTGGTCAAAGTCAACGAGAGCTCCTCCAAAGACATTGACGAGTGCTTTTTTTATCTACTTTTCCGAGTTAATCCAATTCTCACCACCCAGGGACTTTTTATGAACATCGGAGATGCATTGTTGTTTGTCCTCTGTCTGCTCCGGGCCTGTCCTGGAGGAGGCAGATTGGAAGCGAGAGGTGTAGCGGCCGAGGCTCTCCTCCATTGTGAGCCGGAGCCTGGGAGACAAGCAGCGCTGCCAGAACAGACACTGATTGGGTTTGACATTGCGTCCAGGAGGCCAGAAGAGGCTTATCTTTTGCTCTTTTTTTTTAACCCCCAAAGTAAAAGAGCCCCCTTTTTTGGGGGCGGGTCAGAAACGCTCCTCCTCTGACTCCCCCCTTTCCCTTTCACCATCCTCTTTACATTCCTACAACTCCCTCATTTTAAATTCTCAGATTAAGTCCGGGGCACTTCTGTTTCTTTTGTCTTCCTCTCTCTTTGTCCTTCTCTCTTGGATGTTGACCAATAAATCTGATCCTCTGCATCACGGCAATACTTTCACTCTTATCCCCCCCGTCTCTAAAAGGGAAGAAACGTTGTTATGGTAACCAACTCCAAAACATTGAGGGCAACTCAATCATCACTCTCTTTAAGACAGACATTAAACTATACTGATCCCAGCGTTACGTCCCTGGACCAACATTTAGACGCACAAACAGCACACGTCTTGCTAGACAATACAACACATTAGGTGCGTTTCCTTTATCGGAACTTCAGGGTAAATTTACATGAAGTTCCCGATGTGCGCTTGTCTTCACTTGATCCGGCCGGCCAAAAACATCCGTTTTCCGGAACTTTCTGAGTACCTGATCGGAAGTAGGTACTCGGAATGGCCCGATAAAAGGCCCGGTGAAGACGCTGGGTGGCAACTTTGTTTACTTTCTATCTTTGTTTACTGCGTTTTGCGCTGATCGATGACATAACTCACTGCGCAGCGGTCGCGATGTGCTGATGTTTCATCAAATTTCTTACAGGGTTAAATATATATGGAGACAGGACAGCGTAAGAGGACCGGGGCTTCGGATCTACCGGTCAATTTCACGCTCACAGCTTTACCCTGAAGTTCCGATAAAGGAAACACACCTATTGAAATAGATAAGTGAGTCTCATTTCTAATTTCTTTAATATGTCACCAGGGTCAGTTGTTTTAAGCCCGGTTTACGCCATCATGTTTTGGCCGTCGTAGACAAATCTTTCATCGTGAACAGAGTTATGACACAAAATGATGAGCGGGTCGGTGATTTGCAGGTGTGACCGGGTCACCGGCATTTTACTGAGCACTCTCACCACCAGATCCAGACTCCAACGCTCTTCAAGCAGTGTCAAAACAGTTATGACCCGGGTCTGCAACCAACTAATAAAAGTACACCCAGGGAAGGAAAACTAGTGATGAGGTTACAACGTGAGTGTAGCACTAGCAACATTAGCAACAATGGAGGCTGCACACAAGAACATGTGGACCACTCCTTTTAGGAATTTGGTTCAAAGTCTAATAAAAGAAGCGTTAACGTTAGCCTAACCCTTTCACTGTTTCCATCTTGGGCATCTGTTTGCTTTTAGTGAAATAAACGTTTTGGCGTGTTTGTCTACTGTAGAGCGAGATGTTGTGAAGTTTGACTCTGTGGCCCTGTCCCATACTCGCGCTGCACCCTACGGTCCTCAGCAAAGTGCACCTGGAGGATAGGGTTCGAGTGCGTACTACACGAGTGTGCAACTCATTGACCGCACCGCACGCTGGGATGCTGGTCACTGTTTGTGCAACTTTTTTAATAATCTTTATTAACTTTCAAACAAACAATAATTTGACTAAATTTACATTTATTGCTCTTCACATTAAATTTAAGTCTCAAAAATTCAGAGCTTGAATAAATATCATTAATCGTTTTAAAATGAACTTTTTGGGGGTAAAAGGAAATGATACTAAAAATGTGGTTCTCATATTGAAGATTTGATTTTCCATAAACATTCCAAATGTTTTTATCTGAGCGGAAAGGGGAAAACTCTCTTTTTCATTTTTAATCTTAACATTTTATTGTTGACTCTCCAGTCTGTAAAATGAATGATATTTAACCAAGTGATTAAATTACTGAAACCCTTTTCAACAGAGAAACATGTGATTGTAATCACATATGTACACAATAATAAAGTATTTCATATTTTGATCATTATAGTTGAAAATACATATTTTCAGAAAAAACACTAGAGCCATTGCTTCACCTCCTTCTCAAAACTCCCACGCAGCAGTGGATTGGGGGTAATACCATTAAGTCGAATCATAAGTGCGGATCATGGGTGCAAGGGGGCGTGTCCTAGGTCCGCACTTGAGAATCAGGATGCATTCACACCTCTAGACGGGAACGTGCAATTGAGAGGTGCAAGAGTGGAAGTGCTAGTTGGGACAGGGCCTCTGAAATATTAGACCATAGCGTGTGCCATCTCTCTAGACCTTGTGCAGTGTGACAGGAAGCAGTTCTTGCAATGGCCAAAGAAAAACAAAAACACACACACATATCGCTTTCTTCTGTTTTTAAAATTAAGATTATGAAGTGATGTAGTTATAGGTCCTGTCTACACTTTCTCCATATCATTCTGACCAAACCATGTCCTTAGAGGGGAGAGTACTGCTCACCTGAACTACAAATCAATTTACAAAGGAAGAACACTCTTAGCTTAACACTTCTGTAACACAGTATTGCCAGACTGATTCCGATTTATTGGGTAGAATTTGCTTTGGGCTTGTTTGGAGTCAATTTGGCAGTTTTAAGCTAAACTTATAGAAACACACTTCAATCAATCATCATTAGTCGCTAAAGCAGAAATCCAGAGTTTTTTCTCAGAGGGCACCATCTAGGGGCAGAAAAAACATATTGAACCTTTAAGCCCTTCTCCCTACTTCCGTGATTGCAGCTGGCAGCAATGCATGTTGTTTGTGAACGCAGACCTCCAGCTGGACAACAAAGCTAAAACACAGGAATGTCACCAACTCTACATCAGTCTAGGTGCTTCTGCAAACACTCTGTGATTGGCATCTGTATGTAAGCGGATGTCGAAAGCTATTGGCTAATGCTGAGCTGTGCTAAATTCAAAGTGCGTGGAGCTCTATGGGACGGAGGGCGGGCTTAGCAAGCAATCTTTTTGGAGATATTGCCCACATTATATCACAGTACACTTTTAACCGGAGGGTTGCGGGTTCGAGCCCCGCTCAGTATGTTGCAGTCACATTCTTGGGCAAGACACTTGCCTTGCCTGCTGGTGGTGGTCAGAGAGAGTGATGGCAACCATTGTACGACATTGTAGCTCACCATCACCAGTGTGTTAAATGTGTTTGTGCATGGGTGAATCACTGGTTGTGTTGTAAAGCACCTTGGGGGGTTGTAGAACCCTAGAGTGTGCTGTATCAAATACAGGCCATAAGAAATCACAGACATAACAGTTATGGTGTTTCCAGTTCACACACAAATATGTCACAGTCAGATGGGAGACCTCTATGGATAAAACATAACTGGAGTCAACAAACATGGCGGAGGAGGAGGAGCTTTTCTGATTGACAGGCAGCACGCTGGTTTATCCTGATAAATCAGATTAAATCAATCCTAGATTTTTGATATCACCGATTTGTAATCAAAGCGGTCCTGACGTGCTTCCGAGAAGTTACCGCACCACACACATCACGATTATCTGATAAGATTATCTTTAGAGCCATTATGGTCATCAGGCAAATCTAAACGATGTCTTAAATTGGTACTTATTACTAATTATTATTAATACAAGATGTCATGGATGAATTTTGAAAACTTTTTTTGAAACATGCATGCAATAATGCATTGTAGTCATTTAGATTAAGAAAAATCTTAGCAGGTTAAGAAGTCTTGAACAACTTCTCTGCATGTCTGTCATCATTTCTTAGGTCAGCCATAACAGGAACATGCTTTTACTGCTTTAGATGTTGGAGAAAACTGACCTTGTATGCTTTAGATGGGACATATTATGACCTTTTTCTTAAGTTATAATAGTTCTGTGGTCTTTAAAAACATGTTCATTAAGTTCTTTGCATAAAATCCCTCACACATAAATCAATCTCAGCAATTTTATTCTTGACAGTTTCAGTACCTTCCAGAATGAGCCGTTTGTGCCTTGCCCAAGGATGTCACTGCAACATACTGAGCGGGGCTCGAACCTGCAACCCTCTGGTTAAAATGTGTACTGTGATTTAATGTGGGCAATATCTCCAAAAAGATTTTTTGCTAAGCCCGCCCTCCATCCTTCCAATAGGCTTTGTCGCTCTAAAAAAACAAGCTGGAGCTGAGCACGCCCCCCCAAGCTACTATTAGCTGAGAAGCTCCCATATCTGGGAGGGGCTTGGAGTAGAGCCGCTGCTCCTCCAACAGCAACTTTCTCTTATAATAATAATAATAATGATAATAATAATAATAATAATAATAATAATAATAATAATAATAATAATAATAATGATGATGATTAATTTGATTTATAAAGCGCTTTCCATTGTTCACGCACTAACACATTCACACACTGCCAGTGATGGTAAGCTACTATGTAGCCACAGCCACCCTGGGGCAGTCTGACAGAGGTGAGGCTGACATTTATGCTATCGGCCCCTCTGACCACCACCAACATAGGCAAGTTGGGTGAAGTGTCATGCCCAAGGACACGACAGCAGAGCACCCTGCCGGGAGCTGGGATCCATCTTGCAATCCTCCGATCACTAGGCAACCTGCTCTACCTCCTGAGATTCTGCTTCCCCTTTTATATTAAACTTTCCCTGTTTGTGACATCACAAACGGGGACCTTTTCAAACGGCTTGCACATAATTCCTAAAACTAAACACTGACAGAAAACCAATGGATGGATTTTTTCACGTTTGTAGTGTTTATAGAGGCAGTAGAGACCCATGTTCAGTATGAAAAAGCTGAATTTTACATGATATGCTGCCTTTAATATAAACCATAAAACCAACTCTGTGGACTGTGAGTGAATGTCCACCCATCACTACATGAACGACGCACTAAAAGGTGAAATATCAATGTGGACATTTTCCATCTTGTGTGTGGATCACCGAAGGGGAGCAAAGGAAATCTCAATCCTCTTAATAGAGCCACTAATGATGGCCTCCATTAGTTTAATACCAGCTTTTATCGCCTTGCCCTAAGATGACTGTAGCGTTTCATTAGACATGTCTGTCTCATATCTCACTTTGCGCCCCGAGGAAACTGTGAAGGGATTAATTTTTTTTTTGATAGACCCCCTGCCTCCTCCTGCTCCCCCCACCGTGCTCTCCTCACAGCCACATTGCCGGGCGCCCAGGAGGAATGGTGTCTTAGTCGTCCTGCCGTTTTTTTGGAGATGAGGAACAAGAGGAGTTTAATCCTCATTGTCCAGGAGACTGCAGAGGGTGACGGGAGGGTGGGGTCCTCCGGCTGTAAAATGATCCAACTGGCCTCGACTAATCCCTTTCAACGCCCTCCCACACCCCCACGCACACACACACACACACACACTCCCTGGCCTGACCCCCTCCTGGCCCTGACACATACCACAGAAGCACATGAATGGGGCTGAGCGTGCACCTCCAAGTGATGATGTGACTGTGTCTCTTCTGCTCATAAAGGGAACACGTTCGCTCATTAGGGAGGTGTGTTTCAGAGGGATTTAACTTAATCACCTGCACATGAGCTCAATCAATCAGCCTAATCACCAGAACTCCCACCGACCTGCGAACGTGTGAACTGCACCGTTGTTTCCAGCATCTCCATTTGACACGTGTGTCGCGAGTGGCTTCACCAGGAGTGACGTGCGTGTAATACGTGGGCTGATGAAATGCAAATAAATAAATTGCCTAGTTTGTTTGTTCCTCTCTTTAACTGAAGGATTATTGAGGATCAGGCAGGACGGTGCTGGACGTCTATTTGACATTAAGTCCTGAACAAGACGGATGCTCTCTGATCTGCACAAATCTTCTCCTCGTGCAGACACCTCCTTCCGTCTCCATGTCTCCCCTGTTTCTCTTTTCCCCTCCTCTCTTTCTGTTCCTGCGCTCCTCCCTGAGTGACAGCTCAATACCCCGGCTCTCCCAGGCTTATCTAGCCTCAGCAGATGGTTGACTTGGATCACTGTTCATACGCCACGATCTGGGCCGCTGATAAAGACTCTTACAGAGGGAGTATGTGCTATCTCTCCCTCACTGGCTTTCTTTCTTCCTTTTACCTCTTCTCTCAATTGTTTCATTTTCCACTCTTTGATTGAGCCTTCCTACCTGGATCTCTCCCCTCTTCTCCTTCTTGTGTCCTCCACCTCCTTCCATCCTCCACATCCCTCCATCTCTGTGCATTGAATCTGGTGCTGTGTGATTGTCTCTGGTTGCCTGCTGGGTTGGCGCCTGTCTAAAGGGCCCTAGGACCCTCAAACGCTGAGGGGGCTCCAGCCGTGCCAGAGTATATTCTTTTCCCTTCCTTTATCCCAGATATATCAGCTCATCTACTCCCTCCTCATCTCTAGATAAAAAAAGGTCAAAATGTGCCTCTTTTGCTCTTTTTCTTCCCCGTTTCATGCCTCTGAGCAGCACGTACACTATCTGTGAATTGCAAATGCAAATAATCTTCAAAGTGCAGCAGCATTTTGTTCATGTCGTTTGTGCAACTGATGCACACTTCATAGGCCACTGTCACTCATTTCATGTACACTTCACTTGTTTGGAGTGCTTGAAAATGTTTTTCCCCACACAAGCTAGACAACAAAGGGAAACGGGAAGTGTTTAGCTGCCACACGTAGATTAAAAATATGCATCAGGTGCTGGAAGTGATACACAAAATGCAGTACAACACCGGCAAAGGCAAGCGTGTGAAAACTAGACGGTTCCTTATGGAAAAAGCATGGAAAGAACTTGCATTTCTCCTAAAATTTTGCAGCCGTCTTAATCAGAACGGTGGAATCTGGCAAACGCTCTGGAGCACCTGCATCCGTCCAGCATGACCCGCTTTTGTTCTGGTCCGACCCCCTGACTTTAGTCCCTAATTAACCCAACAGAAACTAATTAAATACAGCTCTTGTGGACCAGACGCCACAGAGGAGGGGAATGGATTTCTTTTATGAAGGGAGAGGACATGGGTAAGGAGAGCAGGCCAACATAAGAAAGGAGGGAGAAATACAGAAATTAAAATAAAACATTAGCTTTAGTGTCCTTTTTTCTTTCTTTACTGACTTCTTCACATGCTGCTGTTGTTTTTTTCCATATATTTTGTATTTTTATTCCCCCTCTGTGTATAAATGCGCCTGCCAAAAGCTGTAATCACAAGCACACCAGTCACATGATGCAACCAACACCCTGGAGATATTTGGAAAAGGTTTGAGACAGGATGGTGAGAGCCACAGAGAGACTAGAGCAGTGTATAATGAAAGCAGGAGGGGGAAGAAATAAAAAAAGAAGGAATGTGGTGGTGGAGGGTGGCATAGGACGGGTTTTTGTGAAAATGAAGATAGGTCTAAATAAACTCAAAACCGGCCAAATGTCTCTGGCAAAGACACTTGTGCTCCTAGTCCCAGGCAGGGCTCTCTAAGTGACAGAGAAAGTAATTAAGAGAAGCCTGTTCAAGTAGATAGGCCTGGAAAGGAGATTTGAAAAGGGGGAACGTCTGATTCCAGCTCTTCAGTGAGTTTTCAGCCTCTAGGGCTTAGCTTTAACAGAAGCATCATACTCCAACTCAATCGCTCTGTCTTCTTTGTCGTGTGTATTCATAAACAAAATGTGAGTTTTTGTGTAAACATCTATTTGCTAGATGCATAAGCATTGATCAAGATGTAGCTTTCTATCATTCAAATATTTTTTTACTGATCAAACTGCAAATACTTCCAAAAACAATAAACTTAGAGGGTTAAGCTGAGTAAACTTTATATTGAGATGTGTAGAAACTGAGACTAGGGTTAAAGAAACAGTTGCTGTCCACTTCAGAGTGGTGCTGAAATCCCATGATTAGAGTGTTTATCCTTACAGAAACAGCGCAGGGGTCAGAAACTGTAAATTATAAAATAAAATTAAGATTGGGATGGAAAACCAAAACTTTGTAATGGTTTAATGATTCTGGATTTACACGCGCCCAAATAAACAACTTGTAAACATGAGTCCGAGACTGGTCTATGGGTGACATCTGCTGGTCAAACAGGAGTAGTGCAATTGAAAATAACAACTTGATTTAGCGCTCTCTGCTGGTGAGAAAGCAGAAATGAATCAGCTGTGAGGGCTGTTCAACCTACAAACTTTCAGTGCTTTAGTCCTTAATTAAATTAAATTAAATTAAATTAAATTAAATTAAATTAAATTAAATTGTTTGTACAAGAGTCATGCATAAGAAAGACAGCACAGATCAACATTTCTGTGTGCCTACTTAAAATAATTACATGTACAAGAGCAAAACAACCAGGAGAGAAAAATTATTACATTTACAATCAAACACCATAGTATAAACTATTTGTCAAGTTGTGATAAACTGCAAAAAGCTAATTAAAAATTTCTACTACATTACACCAAATTTCCATGCCTAACACAATTCGTAATTTGTGCTACTTTTAGGTCAGTGTTCTTGATTATTTATTTATTTATTTATTTATTTATTTATTTATTTATTTATTTATTTATTTATTTATTTATTTATTTGTGTTCTAAATCATATATCAAAAGCGTTACCATGGCCTTGCACTTCTGTCGTAAAACGTCATATTCTGTTGCAAAGAGTTTCGCTGCGACACTGCTTTGCGGCAGCAGAGAAATCGAGGAGAAAGCAGTGACAAACGTCGCCAGCGGATACGCTACCGCCTCAAAAGTCCTCGGATTTTCACAATAGTCGGCGAATTTTGTTATATATAAATTGTATAACCTCTCGGTTTGTGGATGAAATCGCGTTTAACGTTTCCCAAACGTGAATCTCCACTTTAATGCAGTGGGATGGCCACAGTGCCGCCTGGGCCTGGTAACGCACTGCCTTCATCCCCGGCTGCAGTTTCTCCTTTCTCCGGGGTAGGGAGCGCGGAGGCGGCGGTGGAAGACGGAGAGCCGACCTGCCACGAGGTGGACGGCGTTCCAGTCGGTACAGGGAAGACGTCACAGCCGATAAACGACGTTACAAGGTCGGTCAAGAAGAAGCGGAAAAACATGCTAGCTCAAGCTAGCCCGGCGGCGCTGCACCTGAAAGTGCAAGCCCGAGAACAGCAGCAGCTGAACGGCTTGGTCAGCCCCTCGGAGGACCCTGACAGCCACCAGCAGGAGGAGAGCCGGGCTGACAATCTCAGCTCGTCCGTGGACAACTGTGACAGCAGCGGCAGCGAGGGGACTGCAGCCGCTACAAACAATAATGAGCACTGCCAACACGAAGGCCCCTTCTCCAAAAACGGCAGTCACTCTCCTCTGATGAACAACACCGTGAACGGTATGCCGGGTTTAACGAGGACTGCGGCGGCTCACGAGCACACGCAGCCCCTGAGACCGCCCAGCGACGAGCCGCCGGACGGTGACGGGCCCGGCGGGGAGGAGAGCCGCGCTGATCCGCCGGCAGCGGACCTGGCCCGGCTCGACCTGAGCGGCTCCCCCGGCCGGGCGGACGCGGACAACCACGGCATCCGCTACGTCCGCTACGAGTCTGAGCTGCAGATGCCCTGGATCATGAGATTAATCACCAAGGACTTGTCTGAGCCTTATTCTATTTACACGTACAGGTACTTCATCCATAACTGGCCGCAGCTTTGCTTCCTGGTGAGTAAAACCCGCCTTACCTCTCTCACTTTGCCCAAAGCAGGAATATGTATAAGATAAGTTGCTGAGCATGTATTTGAGCAGGGTGTGGCCACATACCCGTGGCTTTTTACCTCCTGTCAATTCATAAAGCAGACACGCAACACAGGTTTGGTGTGTTTGGAGGCTCAGATACTCACTTTATATCCCAAATCCTTTCTTTTGACTCATCAGTCATGTCTCATGTTCTGTTCAACTGAATCAGATCAAGTAATGAAACCATAAGAGTCATGGGAAAGTGGTAGTTCCTGTATTTGTGTGCCCTCTGAGGCAAATATCCCAGTTTGTGTGCAAGGCCACACGAGGAGGGATGATGAAATGAAGGTCAGAGGGCAGATCAGGGGGAGTCAGCAGATCTGACAGCCGGACAAGTCCCTAACCTAAGATTGTGCATCTGTCACAGGCCATGGTGGAGCAGGAGTGTGTCGGAGCCATCGTATGCAAGCTTGACATGCATAAGAAGATGTTCCGCCGCGGCTACATCGCCATGCTGGCCGTGGACTCGAAACACAGAAGGAAAAGCATTGGTGAGATGTCAGAAATATCCAGAAAGTCTTGTCCTGTTGTGACAGAGCCAAAACTGTATTAAGCAAATGTCTCATGCAGATGAGTTCATGCAAAACTGCTCTGTAACCAATAATGACACGTGTTGTTTTGTATCGGAGCAGATGAGATTCTCATTTGAGGTCACTGACGTCTTCTGTTGCTTGTTTCAGGTACTAATCTGGTGAAAAAGGCCATCTATGCCATGGTGGAGGGGGACTGCGATGAGGTAACTTGGACCCACACCCACTATCTGCAAGAATAAATACTTATGCATTAAATGTCTTCGGTTACTGCTACTATATGAGAAACAGAATAGATAAATAGGATATACAAGCTAATAAAAGGTTGGTAATTAGGTTTTTTGATGTTCCTGAGTGAGAATAATTCTAAAAGATCAGATTTGAGTGGAAACGCAACCTTGGATCAAGTCATACTTGGAGTATATTTCACGTGATGTGCTAATTATTTCCACTAGTAATTTGAGATTCCCTGAAAAACTGGAGATATTGTTTTGAACAAATAGGCAAAACTTGTGCTGTTTTATGCCTGCATGGCGTTTCCAAAAATGCTGAGATAAACCTTTTTTGCCACAGTCAGATTGAGTTTTCTCTCACCAAAGATAAACACGGCTCCTTCATTTTTAAAATCCCATTTGCTAAGTTTTATTTTGCACTAAAGCCCAGAGTCGGACCACAAAGCCACGCTGTCTCCGTTTTGATTGGTCTCGCTAAAAAAAAACAACCAAAAACACACACTCTGGAATGTGACACGATGCGCATGAAATCCTGCCGATATCACTGAGTTACTGTTAACTTCTCTTCCTGGTCACTGATTAAAAATCTGAATAAACCTCCCTTTATTCTGCCTCGGAGGACACGGTGTTCTTACGTTTCTGGATCTAGTCTGAATAGTTGCTCTTTGCCCGCCTGAGCTTTGTTTGGCATATTTAAATGCAGGATTAAAACTGTGCTGAGATCATTAGAAACTTGTGATTCCAATGATAAATGACAACCAAGGGTCTGATCATAACTGTAGACGTAAGA
This sequence comes from Aphyosemion australe, assembly GCA_006937985.1. NCBI lineage: Eukaryota > Metazoa > Chordata > Actinopteri > Cyprinodontiformes > Nothobranchiidae > Aphyosemion > Aphyosemion australe. The sequence goes on from SSNS01000060.1 coordinate 1,074,820, forward strand.
AACGCTTTAGTCAAGTGGCTTAGAAATTCAAAATAATGTCCAACTCACCGTTCCAAGCGTGTCATTGATAAAATAAAGCCACCTCGAACAAAAACTGTGTTTTTACATCCGCCAGGGTCCAATAAAATAGTCCACAACACGTCTTACATCCACAATCTAACGTAATATACGGCTGAAAACATTCTTCGTTAGCATTTTCGTATTAGCCTCAAACATTTATCTTACCTGATCCAACAGGTGAAGGGTTACCCCCCACCTCCCTGATGTTGTAAACCCTTCAGCTATTGGCTGATAGGTCCAAGGTACCGCCCCCTACTCTCACAGGTGTAGCTCAAACCTGTTTCTGCAAATGATTGGTTGATGGCTGCATGCAATTTAATCACCCATTGCTATATTGTTGCTGTGTTTTCCCTTCGTAAGGGTCGAGGCTAACTCTGTCCCGTGTGTGTCCGCAGGTTGTCCTGGAGACCGAAATCACCAACAAATCGGCCCTGAAGCTGTATGAGAACTTGGGTTTTGTCAGAGACAAGCGGCTGTTCAGATACTACCTGAACGGGGTGGACGCGCTGCGGCTCAAACTGTGGCTCCGCTAGCGGGAGGCAGACCGGACCGGTGGGGGGATGGGACGGGACTGCAGGTGCTGCTCACCTCTAACGCTATAAGCTCCGCCCTGGTCACTTTGCTCCGACACACACACACACACTCGTTTTCTTCACCTCTGAACAACGATTGCTTAGGCAAACAAAAAATGGACTGAAATGCCAACAAGACTTCTTTTTTTTGGTTGTTTTTTTTTTTAAATAAAGTGGATTTTTGTTGTTATTTTAGTGACGAGCGACTCTGAGACACGAGGACAAGGACACCGCACCAAACCGGACAGGAAGCGACTCACAGGAAGCAAATGGGAAGGGGAAAAAAATCTTTGTCAACTTTATTTTTGGGTTTCCTTTTTTTCTCACCTCGTCTGTTTGAGGAGGAGGGTGAAGCTTAGAGTATGACTGTGTGTGTGTAACGCTTCGTGATCTTTTATTTTTTTGTTTGCGCGTCTGCTTTCGGTTGACTTTTCTTTGGGTGTTTCCCGTTGTGTCCGGTGAGTTCAGCTCTTTTCCTGCTGTCGCTCCCGGGACTGAAGCCTGCGAACACATCCTTGTTTTTATTCCACACGAGAGCAGGAGGAAACGTCTCTATTAACGCTCAGTTATGAAACCAGTTCACTCCATTATGGCCTCAAACGTCACCTCCTCTCCTCCTTGGTGTCTCTAGGGTGTGGTTTAGGAATATCGTTTCTCCTCTAATTCACTGCCAGCCTTTCAAAAGTTTCCAGAAATCTCCGTCTTTCAAAGAGACTCCTTGCCAACAGCGATGTGGTCAAAAGCATCTCCTAGTTTACTGGATGCTAGTCCGATTCCCCTCCAATCAAAAGTGCCACTCTGTCCCAACGGGCGCTGCTTCCCGTCAGTCCGCCTTCTGGAAAACCTACATGCTGGATTCCTGTGTGCTGTGTGTCTTCACGAGAAACAAAACTAGATGAGATTTTTTAGCAGATTATGTTATGCTTTTGTTTGCTTTCAGTTGATATCAATTGTGGTGAAAGAATTGATCCAATACACACTAATTGGCCGATAAACGATCGCCGCAGCTGCTTTCGATTTTTCTAAGACGAACAAGGTCAGACGCACTTCTGTGAAATCTGCTGCATGTGTGACTGAGTGCATCATCTTTAGGTGGATTCCCAAAGTGTCCATTTTTATTTTTTTTTGTTACCAGAATGAACAAAAGCATCCACACACACCTTTAGTGACTCCAAATCTGACCCAAAACAGGATCATGTTGGTTAAAAACCAGGTAAATTCAGCCTCGTTAGCTTCCAGATTATTGTTTCGACAGTATTCCGACAGCGGTGCAAAACTCCGAACAAATCTTCATGTGAGGTTGTGATGCGTTTGAGCTGAATGACACTACTAGCTTTTGGGGTTTATTTAGCAGATCTGCCGCCACGTCGATGGGAGTTTGTGTGTTTGCAGCAACAGATCAGATCACCTATTTTACCTTTTTTCAGATTTGTATAAAAGTGTTCTGTTCATTGAATATTTTGAGTGTTTTTTTTCCTCATTGTTCTGGTTTCAGGCCGACTTGTTTATTTTTCAGTTTCTGTGCTACTTTAACTCACCCAGAGATGTGACGAGGAGCTTACGAAAACGATCTGAACACCCTAACATCTAATTGTCGGCAGGTTTTAAGTCTGACGAAAACAAACGAGAGGCCGTTTTATCAGATTTCAGGATCCCTCTGGATCAGTTATTAGCAGGAGCTGTTTGTTTTTCGTCTTTTCACCCATCTTCAAGGCGGGTTTGTCTGTAAAAGTCCTTAATAGCAACCATCTTACTTCCTGTTTTGACACGATTGATGAGCTAACAGCCAGGATCAAAGCAGACCATAGAAGGGCTTCAGTGTTTAAAATTTCACAGCAGCTTATGCAAATGTTTTATAAACTGTTTGATGGATTTTTTGGCAGAAATATTTAGAAATTCCAGCAGGACTTGACTAGCTGTTAGCTCATCAGTCCTGTCAGGGATAAGCTATATGAGTTATTTTTAACTTTAAGACAGAAATGCTTCAGAATGGCTAACAAAAATGTTTTTGCATCTCAGAATTGTTAAAATTCATAAAGTCCATAAAGTTTACGGGCGAGTTGAGATCCAGATTACAGGACGAAGGGCTCTGTCGCCAGCATCAGTGTTTAGCCATAGCTGCCCTGCACTTTTGAGTTCATTTGGATCTGACTTAAAGGGCACTTCTGTTTTAAATCCCCCCAGAAAACGGCTCGTCACTCAGATTTCCTTTTTTTTTTAATCCAACAACACGACTGACCACGCGGGGCTTCCTGCAGGCTGTGAGACGGCCAGCGCTGCCTCCAAGATCCACGAGGCAGGAAAAAGGGGCAAAATGTTGAGTTTTGCATGTCTGTTCACCTCTCTTCCTCTTCCTCACCCCCCTCTCTTGTCTTTTTTCTTTAATCTGGAAATGTCCAATAGCTTTTATTTAACGTGGGGAAAAAAGAACACAGAAATAAATTATTTGAATTTTTTTAATGCTGTAAAACTGATTTGTCTGCGTTGTGTTTGAAAAACACACCAATGCTGGATTTAAAGAAAAGAGTCCCAATCAAACGTCTAGAAGATCTGTTTATTTGATTGCAGCCTGTTTGGTTTTCACAGGAAGAGACCGACCACATCCACTGTTTTACATCACACATAATAAAACTGTATCGTTGCTTATTAACAGGCGTTTATGCAGTAAACATGTCTGACAGCAAGAAAAAGGTGACATTGTAGATGATCTTTTTTTCAGCAGATGCCTGGAAATCACATCATTGGTTATTATTGGATGTTTTATTGCTTCTATTCTGTTTGTTTCAACAGAAAAAGGAAATTAAATCACTTTTTTATTTGTTTAATATTTAAAACGTTCATGGTTGCATAAAACAATTAAATTTAGAGGCCAGATTTTTAGAGAACTAGTTTCTACAAACCAACTTTTCCATTGATTTTGCTTTAGAAAGAAGTAAAAAACAAACCTAAATCATGATTTTTAGAAAAAAGGAGCCGTTCTGTACATTAGAGTGCTTTATGCTACATCTTTTTCATTTTTTATAAACATTTGTGCTTCCATCAGTGACTTTTATTAACAAAAACATTTTCATAACAACTCAGTTAAATCAAGCGTGAACTCTTTGGGATTTAATATAATACATCACATCAATAATCAAAAGCACAATACAGAGAAATGAACTCATGTTAACTCATTTAATTCAGTCAAATCATTAGTTAATTCAGTCATTTTGAGTTATTTTTTATATTTAGAGATCTTGCTCAGATAAAAACCTTCAGTCTGACTCAGCTGCATCATGCAGAAACAAAAACCTGCAGAACCACAATTAAAAGCACTTATTTCTAAAAGATCTCTTCATTTTAGAAAGAAAAAAGTCATTAAACCTGGTTTAACTTGATGTTTTTATTAGATTTTTTTGGGGCAAATTTCCTTCTAACTTCTGAACGTCAACAAAATTATTCTTAAAGGTTTAGCGAGAAATAAAGCTATATGTCACCCTAAAATGATCAGGGTCAAGTTTATATCTTAAATACTTTATATACAAGTAATCCATTTCTGGGTTAAATAAACAAATGATCATTTATTATAAGAGAAGGTATCAACAGATCTAATTGATTAGTTTTACACATTAAACCCATAATGACTTGAGCCTGTTCGTGGTGATCAATGTGTGTGTGAGCAGCTCTTCTAGTGCTTTACTACGGTTTCTGTTTTATTTGTCAAATCATAGAAGGATGAATTACATACTTTTCAAATGATTAACTTCTGAACTACAGCTGTAGCCAAAGGTTTTGAGGATGGTTTAAAATCATCCTAAAGTCTCTAAGTCCAAAATATAATTTCCTTTGCAAGCATTAGGACTGTCTCCTAGATGTGATCCAGCTCTGGGATCGGCGTACTGCCGGTGGTTGGAGGATGACCTGGTGTTGAGAACGGCAGCAAAGAAGCCACTTCTGTCCAGATCCAAGGACTGGGGGAAGGTTGTCCATCTGATGGATCACCTTTCTGTCTTTTGGAGACCTGTCCAGGGTGTCCCCCACCTCTAGCACTGCTGGATATGGGCCCTACCTCCCCCTCAACCCTGAGGAAAAGGTGAGCTCTATGAGTCATGCATCGTGTCAACACTAAAGCATCCTGCAACCATTCATGATCCCAAACCAAGGTGGTGAATTCACAGTTTAGCCTCAGAAAACAGCAACACCTAAACATCCTCCTAGAGGAACTCCTCCCAACCATCCCAAAACAGTTTGGTATCTTTTCCATGTGTCATGACGTTAAACAGGGAAGAAAACAAACATTCTGGGTTGATGTCCAGGAAAATCCCTAGACCTTAATCCCATTGTGGTCAGTCCTCAAGAAGCAACCCCTTGCATTGATAATAAACACTGAGCTGCCGTCAGCCAGGACCCAGAAGATTAGCAGCATAATTGCCTGGTGGTCTTAAGAGGGACCAACACTGTAAACGTTCAGTCTTTGCATAATTTTACATTAACTGTAAATAAAACCCTGTAGCATTCTCAAAACCGTTGGACATAAATTTAGATTTCTATCATTTCTTGACCTTTTTGGGGTGTGAATGTCTGATTTTAACGTTTGGTTTGCTGCATCTAAAGACATTTGGTCATCAGTTATGTGGCTGGGTTAGTTGGTCACAGATGTAAACACATGATAACAGAATCGAGAAGTTTTTAGAAACTAATTAGACCAACAATTAATAATCGTAACATGCAAAAGTGGTTTAGAAATCATTTAAAAGTAAATTAAATTAATGAAATATGATGTTTTCCCTCCTTTCTCTCTTTGCTCAGATCATTTTACAGTTTTTTTAATAAGATTCACCATAATGAAGCATCAGGTTTGCTTAAACTTTGTTGATCTGAGTCAGCCCTCCAGTAACTGGCCTGACGTCACCAGACAACATTTAGAAGAGCTCTGGCTTGTTTCCTATGTAGGAATGAGAGCCACAGTCCCGATCTGTAAGCCAGATTAACCCAACCAGGACAATGTGATTAGAATGGTTGTAAAGCGATGAAGGAGGCTTCTGCCGACGACCACAGACAAAAAGAAGCATCATGGGGTCGTGACCTCAGAATTCATCTTCGGAGCTGTCGGCGAGCAGCATGGCTTGATCCTGACAGCTGGTAGCGGGCTCTCGAGGTTGCTGTTGCAGGAGACATTAAGTTGGAATTTTGTTGTGAAACCATAAAATGGGATTCGTCCAGATCACTGACCTCTGGTTGTCTGGCCTTCCGCCGCTGATGTTTAAAACTGTTCCTCCTTTTGCGGTGGATCATTCTGATGCTGTAGAGGGCACCAACAATTAGCAGGGCCCCTGTGATGCCGATGCCCACCGGGGCCAGCATCCCAGACACATAGCCAGCCTGTCGGGTTGGAAGATGGAGAATAAAGCAGGAGCTGAATCCAGGATGTAGAAAACAGACAACAGGGGGCAGTCTCACCTTTTCTCTGATCAGCTCCAACCAGCTACGCACTGCAAGAAAAGAGACTTCGGTTTAGAAAAGCAACATATTTGATCTCTGGCTTGCAGCTGTACTGATATGTTCCTGTTGGGCCGTACTCAGTCCTTGGTTCCGCTGAACCCAGACAGGAGGTGGAGGGATGAGACTGTACGGTGGCTGTGTGGAGGATGTCTTAGGTGTTTCTGTCAAGTCTTCCTCACTGTCCTCTTCCAATTCCTCAGAGTTCTCCTTGTCGTCCTCCTCATCAGGCTCCTCTGTGGAGAGCAGGGAAGACACCGTGAGACGTCTTTACAGTGTGATGAACGGGACTATGTGCTGAAAAGGTGTAGAGGAGGAATGCTTTGCAATCTTACCCTCAGAATCCATCTCCTCCAACCCTGATCTGGATTTGTGCAGGAGCTGATGGGTTGCCATGGTTACAGTCGTCATAGTGTGCTGGAGGGATGAGAGGGAGGGGCCGGCCGAGGGCACATTGCCTTCAAAGTTTGATGTTCTTACAACGGCTGCATGAGGGAGCAGGGGTTGACACGTTTATGTTCTTGTGATGTCAGATCTGATCACTTTCAATAAAAGCCTTTAGAACGTCTACATTTCTGATCAGATGTCATCATATTTCAGTAACCATAGAAACGTGTGTTACTTCCAAACCTCTTGATCAGTGAGTCTTTATGATGTGCGATCATGATGTAAATCAACTGAATGATGTAGAAGTGAACGGTGCATCCCCTCTCACCTTTCTCTGGACGATCCTCTGGTTCTGTTTCGACCCGCCGCTGGGCAGCAGTTGGGCGCGAGGAGCTGATTGGCTCCAGGAGCTCAGAGCCAGATGTCTGCCAAGGTGAAGTCCAGTCTGGTAGAAGGGCGGGCGGGCCTTGTGAGGGCCCGTCGCTGTCAGCCTCCTCTCTGACCAGCTGGTCCAGACGCCTGGTCGCCATGGCAGCAGGAGACGGAGCGCTGCCCGGCACGCGGACGACCGCCGCCGCCGCCTCTGATGTGACGTCTTCAAAAGGCTCAAAGATGAGAGAAAGAGCCTCGGATGACATCGTAACCTCTGTGGCTTCTTCCTGAGACTGCGGCGCGGCAGTGTCGGCTGGAGTTTGGGTCAACAGAGACACGAGGTCACACATAAAGAGAGGATTACAATTTAAAGGTTCAGTCAGTGACACCCCCACAGGCTACAAACATTTCTCTAGTTATGGAGGAATTCTCTGATGGCTTCAATTTAAAAGATTATGTTTACCAAAGCAGAGCAGAGCAACTGATTCAGCCTTTTAGAAACAGGATGCAGAGTTTAATTATTACTCAGTCCAGATTGGGATGACTTTCAGCACCAAATAGTAGCAAAAGTGAATTTTTTGAGTATTAGATGTATTCTTTCGCCATTTCTTTTATTCAGTTGGCTGTGATCATCTTGAATCGGGAAGATTCCTGAACGTTTCATTGAAATGCATCGTGGTTAAGGACATCCTTTGCAGATGAAACAGAAATAATGAGTTTTCTGACTCACACAGTTAAGATTGTGCCATTTTTAGCGCTCAGACCATGATGTGTGTGACCCGAGCCTATATCTGGGGTAGGGACTCTGGGTCACCAAGAGCTACTCAGGGGGTCTTGAGATGATTTCCAGAAATCTAAAATGAAAAACAACTGCTGGAGCTACATTTGTAGCATAATTGCAAAAACTCAACTCAGCTGTCACAAATGAGCTGAAGCGGTTTCCATCACCCACCTTCCATTTTTAGGTGTTGGACATTAAAAATTCACTTTAAAGAAGAATCCAGAACCTTGTAGTGCCAAAATGCTGATGTAGACCATAATCCTTTTGAGGCATTTTGTCAGCTTTATTTCAGAGAATTCCTTTGTTAAACACAAAATCCCTGACATCTTGGCTCGGGAAGACTTCTTTAATCCATTTCTCCTAAACTCATGGAAAATGAACCTGCCTGGACGGAGGAGTGGATGAGGACACAGCCGTGAACAAACCCAGCCACCAGCCCTCTGCTGGCTGTTGTGATGCTCTTATTTCTCTGACTGGAGTCAGGAATAGAAAGTAATTAGGCCGCCACGGGTCTCAGCTGAGGTTCAAAGTAGTGCGGGAAAGCAGGCGCCCTCTCTGCCACGCATCAAAGCCCATCTGCCTCTAGATATGTAGTGTGTGTGTGTGTGTGTGTGTGTGTGTGTGTGTGTGTGTGTGTGTGTGTGTGTGTGTGTGTGTGTGTGTGTGTGTGTGTGTGTGTGTGTGTGTGTGTGTGTGTGGAGACACATTTTTGTTTAATGAGGCTTCCTTGAGCCCCGAGAAATCCAGCAAACTGGAAAAATGTGTCTCATATGACAAAGATGCATTACTACTTTAAAGGACTTTGTGCAATAATAAAGTTTTACCCATGAAGCCATTTGACCTCAACTTTATTTATGCATGCTGATGTTCTGGACTTACCTCCTGCAGGTCTCGCTGCTTCAGTCCACAGACTTTCCAGGCCATCGTCTCTGGGCATCATGCTCGGTCCGATTTCAGGTAAAATGGGATCTGACGGTGCGGACATTGCACCTCCATCGTGGCCCCACACTTTCACAGGTGTGGAGGTCTGAGATGTGACAAACATCAAGGGAGGGATGGCACTGAAGGAGGCCAGTTTGGGGGTCCAGAGGGGAGTATAAGGTGATAACGGCTCTCTGAAAGATGGTTCTGAGTCTTCACCTTTAACAGAAGCAGAGAGTTTTCCCCTCTCCTCAGCGTCTCTCCCACCTGCAGGACTCAGCGACTCATACCTGACAGGTCCATCCTTCTCTTGAATCTCTGCGTCTTCCTTCTCGGATGTGCTTTCAATCTGCTTTACCTCCCTCTCCTCTCCACCAGCCTCCCTTAGCCCAGCTCTTCCACCAAGACTGTCCTCGTTTTCTGTCTGCGTCACTGACTCTATCCCCGCAGGTCTCTCGTGTGAGCCGGTCCCTCCTCCTGCACCTACATTCAGACCAATGAAGTGTTCTTCATCTGAGGACACCAACTCTGTGGTGTGTGTTAACCTAGTTGTTGTCATCGGGCTGGCACAGTGCCCTTCACAGGAGATGTCCTGCAGGTGGCTGAAGTCTGGGAGATGGGTGGGGGCTCCATGGAGACGGAGACAGGTCCCAGCGAGGAGCAGGCCCTGGAGAAACGAGGACATCAGCAGCATCTCTGTCTCGCCTTAGTGCCTGCTGACAGTGGGCAGAAATGGTAAATGCTAATAATCCTAACAGAGGTGTGAAAAATTCCTTCCCACGCTTTCTAATGCCGTGTCACCCAGCAGACATGTGGACAGAGAAAGGCTGTGACTCCCACAGAAAACAGGATTAACGGAGGCTTTGATGCTGTGACATTTTCTAAGTTAACTTTGAGGAGAGTGGAGAAAACACAGAACACACACAGCTGCCACACTGGAGGAAAAGTGGTGAGCAGAAGGAGGGAGGAAATCTGACACAGCAATCCTCAGCACCCCCTCACTTCTCCTATAAATAGCAGCAGGTTCTCCATCCTCTGAAGGACCCTCTACAGAAGGTTGCAAGGTGTTAAATCTGCAGACATCCATCCATCAGTATAGCAAATGGATGATTATTTGATCATTTTACAGCATGCAATAACCTCCGTCCACATGACTTGACAGGTGAACACTGAGTCAGCTGCACAGAACAGTCCAACAATCAGACGCACTTTTCGCTTTCCTGCTGCGATCAATACACCTGAGACACTCCAGCCTGACAACATGACCAGAACAAATCCACACTGCGGTTCTGAGTCACATTTCTCCAGTGACAGCACTGATTCAGCCTCCAGAATCTCTGATGCATCCTCCCTAAAACGCAACACCCGTCACGCGCTGCAATCCAGAGCCGCCTTTAAATAACAATCTGAGATCACCGAGACAAAAAAATAAAAATTAGCCTACCTTTCAGAGATCATGATGGTTGCATTAGGACGCCGAGTTGCTCTTGTAGCGTGCAGAAAAATTCAAAAACGAGCTCAAATTCAGGGTAGTCTGGCGTAGAAATCCGGCTGCAGGAGCGGCTTGTTTTTGTGCGGCTGAGCGTCACTGACAGAAAGTCTGTTTTCTTTGCCCGCCTGTTTTTAAAGTGCTGCCACCAAAATATTTAAAACCTAAATGTTTTATTAGTTTCTCCAAAGTAGCCTATTTCTATAGTTTTATGTCAGATTTTGTCCATCTGCAGCTCCTGAGAACCACTTGTTCTGTCAGGAGGCGAGGTGCTGAATGGACAGCTCCACAAAGAAGAGCACGATGCTGCTGATTTATTTTAGTCTCTTTATTTTAAATTTATTCTAATGCTTGGTTTGAGTAAAAGTAATTGAATAATGAGTGGTTTATAATGATAATTAACTATAAGTTCAGAGTTTTTATTTTTCAATGAGACAGAGGTGTTTTTTTATCTAGTTAAACACAAGTGTGTAACAGATATAAGAAGTTGTTTCGTTTCAAAATTCTAAAAACTAATTGGCTGACACACTCTCATAATTATAAATTATCATCTATATTATTATTATTATTATTATTATTATTATTATTATTATTATTATTATTATTATTATTATTATAAAAGTAATTTTAATGCTGTCTTTGTGAAGCACTCACCACCATTATTTGTCTTTTTACTCAGGCGCTCCTCAGGCTCCTAAAATCCAGCTGAGCTGAGGCCCCGAGAGGAATACAAGAAGACGATGCAAACTGGCTTTTTTCGGCGTTAGTTTTAAAGATATTTTTCGGAGGTAGATTAGTACCATGCCAATATTTGATGGCTTGGGGAGTGGAGGAGAGAAGACTGCGATTGTCATAGATTTAGGAGCAGCATATACAAAGTGAGTACGTTGTTAGCGCGTCTTGCTAACTGAGCTACCATGTTAGCATGCTAATATTTAGCAAACATGTTAGCATACGTTTATTTTTCTGGTATTTTCTTTATTATTGACTCCACCCTGTATTATATTTAGGGAACCATGAAGTATACATATAATGCTTAAAAGTATATTTAGACATCAAAAACTATGGTTAAACCAAACGTTTTAGTGACTTCATTCGTCCTAAGAGTCAGTGTTAGCTGGAAGCTAAGGATTCATAGAGCTAATTGTTATACACAGCATTATTGCACATATAGTGATGATTCTTTTTATTTTTGTTAGCTTTAGAACAATAATCAAAGTGTATCTGTGTCAGAAATGTTCCGAACTATTAAATAATGAAAGGGCGTGTCATCTAGGATGACAAATCAGTTCAGTTCAGTCTTTTTACCAGCTCTGTAGGAAACATGACAAATTCAGATTTGTTTATATGCAATCTGACGTAATTTAACCAGCTTTTTTCCAATTTAATTAAATTACAGTGTAGTCAGTTTAAAATGTAAAAGCAAACAATTTATTTTCAGTCTCTAGTTTGTTTTACAATCCACTAAAATCAAATTCCCATTTAATTAAAAAGGGGGAGTGAAGACTGGAGTGTATTTTACTGCTTTTTGAAACTGTGAAATGTAAGTTTCTCCTCCATAATAGTTCAATACAAGGAACCTCAACGAATAATGAGGTTTTTAATAGATTTGCTAAGGGAAAAACTCTTGGAGCAAGTCACATGAAGATCAAGAGGATTTCTCTCTTTTTTAAAAATAAAGGTTTCTTTGTCTGCAGATTTGTCCTGCAACGCTGCACACAGAACTTGGTTCATTTATTTAGAAATTAGGATTTTTCTTTAAATGGTAATAGTTAAAAGTCCACAAACTCAAGCAAATAAACTAAATGGGTAAAAATTCTACTATCAGTAGAGGAATTTTGGCTCTAAATGTTATGAAATAATCATAAAAATCCACACAGCTGACACACGAATTTTCTTGCAGATGCGGCTTTGCAGGGGAAACGGGGCCCAGGTTCATAATTCCGAGCGAGATCCGGAAACCCGGGCAGAAACAAGTGAGCCACTAATGATTTGTTATGCAGAAGCTGTTGGAGTAATGTGTGGAATTGAGACCATTTGTCTAACGGTTTGTGTCATCTGACTTTTAGGCCATCAATGTGGTTCAGTACAACATCAACACAGAAGAGCTTTATGCCATCCTCAAAGAGTTTATCCACATATTGTACTTCAGGTGAAATTTATTTAAAAAAATGTTTTTGATCTGTCAGACAACTTCAGATGTGCCTCAGTATTTTATTTATGTCTTTCTTTTCCATGGTTTCTCTCAATCAGGCACCTGCTGGTGAACCCTCGCGACAGAAGAGTGGTGATCATCGAGTCCATCCTTTGCCCGTCTCACTTCAGGGAGACCCTCACCAAGGTCTTCTTCAAGCAGTTTGAGGTACCACAAGACGCAAATATGTGTTTTAGTTTATGAACTTTGCTTTGCAGTCAGTTGTTCAGATCTTGGACAATAGTTTAAACATTTGGCAGCAATTATATATTAAAACTATAGTTTGGTAGGAGTCGAGTCGGAACATTAATGTTTCTACACCTTTTAATTCATCTGACATTTCAGAGGACTATGAAATTAGCTTTGGTTAGTTCTGGTGAGTTATGAAATTTACATTTATATAGATTTGATTGATGTGTTTTAATTCTAGGTGCCCTCTGTGCTGTTTGCTCCCAGTCACCTCATGTCCATCATGACTTTAGGCATCAACTCTGCACTGGTGATGGACTGCGGATACACAGAGACGCTTGTGCTGCCGGTATCCATAACAAATAGTTCATTCCCTGACGGTTTGGGGGGATATATGAAAATAGTCTCACGGCAGGATGTTGGATGCTGAAAATGTCACAAACACTTTTTTAGGTTAGCACACAGTTTCTTTAATGTTGTTTGTAATCTAAAGATCAATTCTTCATAATTGGAGGTGCTAGAGAGTTTGGAGCATTTATTGTTGCATCTTTGTCAAAGGCATACTAAGGTTTGACATTTTGTTTCATTTTAATAATAATTTGTTAAAATGTTTGTGTTTATTAATTTTGACTCATTATCCTCCATAGAATCGTGTTCTGTGCAGGTTTATTATCTCACACTTGCATCGTTTTACTTGGATTTTTCAAATCTGTCTTTGACATTTTGTGCTGCAAAATTAAAAGGCTCAAATCCACTTCAGAGATGCAAAAGAAAATTCTACGCAAAAACACAGATCTGAGGTCATTTTATTCTCACTGCCATAGTAACCCAACCCTAGCATTGTGCTTCTTTACTTGTGCCTTTCTGGAGCTTAAGCAGGTTTTAACTCATCATGTTTAATCCACCTTAACTTGGTGAATCAGATTTATGAGTGTACTCCCATCCTTCCAGCCTGGGAGGCTTTGCCGCTGGGTGGGAAAGCAATCCATAAGTAAGTCAATCAGATAAACTTTAATTTGAGCTCACGCAACATTAGAAATGATGTTCGTTTTTTGCAATGTGTGTCCATTATTAATAGATTTTATTATATTATTTTTTAACTGACTGTTTTTTGTTTATATTGTAGAGAATTAGACGCATTTCTTGTGGAGCAGTGCACCGTGGACACAGACAGCACCACTGGGCAGAAAGTCTCAGAAGCTATCGGTAATTAAATAGAAACCATAACCATTTTTATATTGGGAGACCTTTTTAAAGCTATCTTCATAACTGATGACTGGTGTAAGAGTGGGAGGAAAGACGAGCTGTGGTCCATTCAGCATTTACATTATCATGAAAAACTAGTTCGTACAACATCTGAGTGAAATCCATTTTCAGTTTGGCATTTTTGCATATAAATACCCCCTGCATAGTTTTTTAATAATGTGTAACTCTATGCATGAGGAACAGGCAGACATATAAAGCTACAATCTGGAGTTTTTTTTTTCTCAGACGGCACCATCTAGAGGCTGGCTAATGTATCGCACCTGCAGCGCCTCTCGTTCATAAACGCGCACCTCTAGCCTCCCAACAGAGCTAAAACACATTGTTTTATAATTATTATTCTCACCTTGTGTTATTTATTTATATATATAAGGCATACCTGGCCATAAAAAATGTTGCCAACTCTGATTTCTGTCTTGATTGACATCTGTAGTAAGCAGATGTTTAACGCTATTGGCTAATGCTGAATGACGGTCTACTCACGTTGCATGGGGCTCTATGGGGCAGAGGGTGAGCTTAGCCAAAGAAAGACATATTGCCTATATTATATCACAGTACAGTACTTTTATGGCTTTCTAAAAAATGAATTCCTGAAAGGGAGAAACCTCTAGATTGTAGCTTTAACTGGACTGAAGTTGGATATAATCACCAGATTTAAAATGGAACAACTATGAACACTTTGAGCTCTGTGCAACATTTTAAATCAGTTAATATTTTTCATTTCTTTTTCCCACTTTTATCTTTTCCAATAGGAACCATTCCAGAAGAAACCGTGGAGGACATTAAAGGTATGTCTGACTCCATTTATTTCCGTGTTTTCGTCTCCAAAACGGATCATTAATGTTTTCTTTTTTAACTCAAAGGCTGCATTCGGAGTCCAAACTGAGCTGCTGAATTGTCGTTCTTGTTTTTACTTTAGTTTGATCATACATGCTGTTTTGTTTCTTTTGCAGTTAGGACGTGTTTTGTCAGTGACCTGCAGAGAGGACTCAAAATCCAGGAGGCCAAATTTAACCTGGATGGAACAGTCCAGGTAAATAAATCAGTTTTAATCCTTTATTTGGATTTAATCTGAACTGAATGAGCAGCCACGTTGTGGTGAAATCTGTGTATAACTTGTGTGTTTTTGTAGCGTCCAGCCCCTTGTCCAGATGTTGATTATCCTCTGGATGGCGAGAAAATCCTGCATGTGAAAGGACTCATCAGGTAGGATGGGGCTCTGAATTTGTCTTTAACTTGCTTGTTCGGTCCTAAAAGAACATTTTGAAGTGTGTTTTTATGTAATAGTTATAAATAATTACTATGCTAGCGTCCTGGTGAGCTTCAGTTTGGAGAAATGGAGTTAATAAGCTAATGGCTAGCCCACAGTGGATTGTAGCAATCGTAAAACTTCACAGCAGTTAATGCAAACTTTATTTTACAAACCATTAAGCAGACATCAGTTTAGCTTCACTGTTATTTCTGCATAAATATTCATAAATTCCTGTGGGATTTGACCCCAAAACGAGTGGGAGGAGGTGTGTGTGGGTGGTGTACAGGTCTGGCAGCACTCAGACTAGCCGTTAGCTCATCAATGACATGGTATTTCTTGTTTCTTTTTACACAGAAACACCTAAAAAAGAAGAAATCTCCATAAAGCTTCACATTTTTGCATCTCTTTGTTTTTTCCACGTTTAGTTGACTTAAAAAAGCACAGTAACGTTTTATGTCACTAAGTTTTTGTGTCCTTTTCCTCCAGGGACTCTGTGATGGAGATCATGTTTGAACAAGACAATGAGGAGAAGAGTGTGGCCACGTTGATACTCGATGCTCTAGTCAAGGTATGTTAGTCATTTCAGCAGCTGCAGCATTCTGTTGTTTTCCTGCTAATCGGATATTTAAGAGTGTATGTTTTGGTTCATCAGTGCCCCATCGATACGCGTAAAGTACTCTCTGAGAACCTGGTGGTGATTGGAGGAACAGCCATGCTGCCGGGCTTTCTGCACCGCCTGCTGGCTGAGATACGCCTCCTGGTGGAGAAACCCAAGTACAGCGACGTGCTGGCCAGCAAGACCTTCCGCGTCCACGCTCCACCTGCCAAGCCCAACTGCACTGCGTGGCTGGGGGGTGCGTTAGCGTATTTAGCTGAGCTGTTCCTGCTGACTGACAGAATCAGCAAATTTTTCAAAACAGCATTGTGGATAAATCGTTCTCCTGCATCAGCTCATATCAGAAACCAGTCAGCCTTTTCTGAATTTTCTGCATTTCACCTTCTTTCCTAGGTGCCATCTTTGGGGCCCTCCAGGACATCCTGGGCAGCAGGTCGGTCTCACGGGACTACTACAACCAGACGGGTCGGATCCCAGACTGGTGCTGCCTGAGCTCCCCTCCTCCTGAGAGTTTGTATGAAGCAGGAAAGACCCCTCCTCCAATGATGAAGAGAGCTTTTTCCACTGAGAAGTAGAATCCTTTGTGAGACAATTCACCTAATCCAGAAGTCTTTAATCTCAGCATATGTCTGGCTAATGTGTTTAATACACTATCTGCTCCCCAGATTAACCATCAGGGGACTAATTGCTTATTTATTTAGCTAAACTCACCCAACATCCAACCCAACACGTGACCCCGCTGACCCCAGACTTCTAGGATGAAGCGAATGTGAGGATTTTTCAGACTGTTGCATTATTGTGGTTTTCTTTCCAGTGATGAAATTTCAAAAGTAAACATGCCTGCAGTCACGTTGGGGCAGCCGTCTAGTTTCTACGTGCTCCTTCCCGTCTGAGTTCGGTTGGCAGCAAAACAGAAAATCTGCAGCAGTCGGCAGAAACGTTTCAAACGCTGACGTTTAGTCGTTGATTCACCATCAGATGATCACATCGCTTCTTAAGAATTCAATGATGACCTTTATAATTATTTTGCACTTATTTATTGTTTTTCTTGAGCTGTGGGATGTTTTTGTGAGCTAAAGCTGTAAACTGGAGCTTTTCTACCCATTATTAGATCAGGTTAAATGGGCTAAAGCCTGACACAAACACAGGTGTGTGTTACAGGTGTGTGTGTGTGTGTTTCTTATTGTTTATCCAGCTTCATTAAGCAGGTCAGTCACTCCTGATTGTTGAAAACCATTTAAATGAGTTTTAGATGTGTTACTCTGTAAACCGTCAGTTCTTCAAATAAATATTCAAAACTCAAGTTTTGTGTGTGTGTGTGTGTGTGTGTGTGTGTGTGTGTGTGTGTGTGTGTCATCAAAATATATTACTGCTGGAAGGATTTAAAATGAACATTTTAAGAATCCATCCTTGGAAGCACATCAACCACTGACCATTGTGTCAGCCCAATCCAAGATGGCTGCCACAACCGACTGACTTGGAAACACTAAAATGAAAATAAAAATAAAATCTAAAAAGATTTTAGAGATTCATTTTGAAGCAAAAAGTTTTTTTAATTGGCGGAAAAAAGTGAACAATAGGAAGTACTTTGGGCAGCGTAAAGCACTATACCAAAAAACTATGTATGAACCCAACTTAAAAATTGCAAAACACAAAAAGTAAAAATACAATTTAACACTGGTGTTGGAGTTAATATAGTAACTCAACACTAGTGTTAAATTGTCAACTCCAGAAGAGTTGGTTTTTTACACTAAATCAGAGTTAAAGTACCAACTCTCCAAAAAGAGTTTAACTCTGCTGTGGACCCATATAGACACTTTAAAAGTGTTGAAATCAACTCTGACAGTGTTAATTTGAGCATGCTGAATTTGCTGTGTGTGACCTCACAATACCACTGGGTCCTTCAGTGTCAGCCAGGTCACAACAATCACAACTGTCTGTTTTCACTTCAAAATATTGAACATTTCCCCAAAATCACACTGGTTTTAATCCCAGAACATCAAGTCCTTGGCTTTTCTTCAGCTTTCTCTTCTAACATGGACAAAAACAACACTCAAGTTGGTTTAAAAGTCTGATTTAAAAAATATATATATCTGCAATGTAAATATAACCTCAAATCTGTCCAGATTTTAAGCTCTAAGGAAACTTCAGTCACAAATATGATGGAATATTAGAGGAAGTCCCTTTAGAAGAACCAAACCCAACGGGTTACATAATTTCATAATGTCATTACTCAGCTGGTCTATATATATACATGCTGTTCATCCTGTCTTGGCTCCAGACCGCTTTCTCTCTGTTTGATGCTTTCTGTAGTTTTGAGCAGACAGGAGGAACCTCATCATCAGCAGAATGGGAAAACCCATCAGTACCGCTCGGCTCCTGCTGGTCCTTCTGCTGGAGCTGGTACCTGCACAGGTAACTCACCACTCACTGGTTTAGGGAGTTATTTCCTTTGTTGCACCAAGGTAAATGTTTTTACCAGCTTCATGACCACTTGTGGTTCAGCTGCACTTGAAAATCTGTTTTAAATGATATATTTTTTGCATTTCAGGGATTTCATTTATTTTTCTTTAAATGTGGAACATTTCTGAATGCTAAACATCTGCAGGCATGCAGATGGCCTATGGGCTCATGCAGCTGCTTCCTGGACTCAAACTGAAATTTACAACCTTAAACTGTATTTTTAGAGCACAAGTTGTATCTATTATTAAAAAACATATATTTTTTTCCTGTATATAAATTTTATTCCTCTATATAACTTTTTTTTGGTGCAGATGTTGGTTTTGTCACAGGGCAACAGTTCAGAAGTGAAAGCTCCATAACAGGTACGCATCTTTTTAGTTTTCAGACTGGTTTCATCATCATCAAATTTATTTGTATAGCACTTTAAATGCAACGATGTTGCCCAAAGTGCTGAACATAAAAATATAAATACAATAAAATAGCAAAAATCAATTTAAAAAATAAAACAAAAAATCAAGTAAAAGCAATTAACAACTAGATAAATTGCATTTCTTGCAGAAATGCATTTGAATGCTTGATCGCTGAATATGATAGCTGAAACTGCTGAATTGAAGCTAAAACTAAGCTTAATTGTCAATGTATTTGAAGATTTAGGGGCAAAAATTGCTAAAAAGTTTTAAAAAGCCCGAAAAGTAGGTAGAGAACAGAGAAAAAAAAAATCCTAAACAGCAGAAAAATGAAATATCTAAACATAGTTTAAAAAACTTTGCTGCTAAAATGTTTAAACAGCTCATAATTGAGTATAAGTAGCTTAATAGTTACATTTTCACAATTAGTTGAATTGTGAATTTAGCAGGATATGCTGAAATTTGAAACTGATAGCTGAAGATGCTGAGCAGCTGAACTGAAATAAGCAGTTTTCTGCTGCGAAAATTTAGCTTAATTGTAAAAATGAGCTGAAAAGATTTAATGATTTAAGAGCAAAACATCACTAACAAGTGTAATAAAGCCAAATAAGTAAGTGAAGAAAAGAGAAAACAATTCTTAACATCAGAAAACTGAAGTCTCAGTACACAGTTTAAAAAACTGGACAGCTGGAATGTTTAAACAGCTGGTATTTGAGTAGAAATAGTTTAATAGTTAAATTTTCACAATTAGCTGAACTGTGAATTTAGCAGCTGAAACTGATAGATGAACATGCATTAGAACTGAAATGAAGTTGAAAATGAGTTCAATTGTCAAAGTTAGCAGAATGAGATCAAAAATAAACTGTTAGAAAGAGCAGAATTTGAACTTTGAAGTTTCAAAACTCTCTCAGCCAATCAAAGACCAGGGATCGTGGATGACTGGTTTCCTGAGACCAAGCCGATTGATTTGGTGTATTACATGTCTGGGTGCATAATTCTGTTAACCCAGAATAAGCTTGAACTCTCTGAGCCAATCAGAGAGCAGGGATGGTGGACAGCTGGTTTCCTAAGACCAAGCCGATCGATTTGATGTATAACATGTCTGGGTGTGTATTTCTATTAACCATAAAGAAGCTTGAACTCTCTCAGCCAATCAGACAGCAGGGATGGAGGGGGCACTGGGTTCCTGAGACCAAGCCGATCGATTTGATGTATAATATGTGTGAGTGCATATTTCTATTAACCATAAAGAAGCTTGAACTCTCTCAGCCAATCAGAGAGCAGGGATGGGTTGGGGGGGGGGGCAATTGGGTTCCTTAGACCAAGCTGAACAATTTGATGTATAATATGTGTGGGTGTGTATGTCTGTATAGCCAGAAAAAATTTGAAAACTCTCAGCCAATCAGGAAGGGGGGGGGTAGAGAGCGATAGAGAGAGAGATAGAGGGAGAGAGACAATATTGATTCTGGCTTTGGTTTTGGTCAGTGTTATGGGCCTGGCTGAATCCTCCTTCTGACGCTTGTAACTTAAGAACCGTGGCAGATGCAGCTAAAGCAAAGACATCGAAGCTGACAAAAAAAACCTTCTGTTTTTGAAAAGAATTACGCATGAACTATAAAAGATGTGGTCGTAGCAGATTTTTCTTTAGAGAAACTCATCGGAGACTGCAGCTGATCTGCAGATTCAAAACTCAGATTGGAGGCCTCGAACCTGTCATCACCATTCAAAAAGTATTGCACCTATTCAAAAAATTCCAAAAGCTTCAGCAGCAGAAGGAGTCGATGGTGCTCTGTGTGAATTTTTGTGTGGCTACGTCGAATTTTGTAGGAGATATAAGGAGACAATGATATTAGTTAGGGCGACGGTGGCATAGGAGTTAAGTGGTCGCCCCACAATCGGAAGGTTGTGGGTTCGCGCCCCGCTCAGTCTGTCGCTGTCGTTGTGTCCTTGGGCAAGACACTTAACCCGAATTGCCTCTGTTGGTGGTGGTCAGAGGGGCCGATGGCGCAATGATGCAGCCTCGCCTCTGTCAGACTGCCCCAGGGCAGCTGTGGCTACTCAGTAGCTTACCATCATCAGCAGTGTGTGAATGTGTGAGTGCATGCAGCGTCTTTGAGTGTCCTAACAAAGCGCTGTATAAGTTCAATTAATTATTATTATTATTATTAGTTATAATGGGCGCCAATGGTAGAAAATCTGGCTCACTCCTCCTTCTGAGGCTTGTAGCGCCCGAACCATGACAGATACAGCTAAACCAAAGACGTCCCATCGAACCTGACAAACAAGTCTACTGTTTTTGGAAAAGTGATGAATGAACTCTAAAAGATGTGGTTGTAGCAGAATTTTGTTTAGAGAAATTCATCGGTTACTGCAGAAAACGCTCATCTGCAGCTCCAAACGTCAGATTGGAGGCCTCGAACGTCTCATCACCATTCGAAAAGTCTTGCACCGATTCGAAAAATTCCAAAACCGTAATTGGCTGACGACTTCGATGGTGCTGTGTGTGAATTTTTGTGTGGCTACATTGAGTATTGTAGGAGATATGATGAGACGATTTCAGCTCTCAGACAGCGATCGAAGCACAAAAGCTGAGAATCATTTGAATGGCCGCCAATGGTAGAAAATCTTGCACTATTGGCCTTCTGAGGCTCGTAGCGCCCGCACCGTGACACCTACAGCTAAAACGAAGACATCCCATCGAAGCTGACAAAGATTCCTACTTTTTGAGGTATAATTTGTTTAAGTATTGTAAACGGTGTGGGTGTAGTAAACATCTGTTTGCAGAAAAAGTGACCTTGAAATGTTAGAGTGAGGAATGTTCAGGTTAGAGTGGACTGGAAAGATTTCAGAAAAGTGGTAAAGGTCTGAACTAATTAACGCTACGACCACAATGTTTGGAGTACATCCATAAATTATAGCTCAAAACGGAGGAATCTTCGTCAGCTTTCATCCAGTGCAAGTCCAATTTCCATTGGTTCTACGGTTCTCTCAGAACACTGCCTGAAGTCGAGCAAAGTCAGTTTTGGGACCTATTCTTTTAAATGGGGGGATGAGGAGAAATTTCTGAACTTTTCCAAATCGTACCTCAAGTTTAACCTGTGATTATAGAAAAACGATAAAAGATATCAAGAAGCTGAAAAAAATTGAAATAGGTGAACTTGTTGTGAGTTTGTTAAAAGTTGAATGAAGTCTCTATAGGTTGAAGTTAACCCTGCCAAGTAAGAGGTCAAAAAGATGAACGATTTTGTGAAAAATTGAGCGATTTTTAAGCATTTTCCATTCATTTCAATGGGCTGAAAAATCGCAGAAAAGCTGAATAAATCGGAAACGGTTGAAGATATCAATACCAAGAGATATCGCCGGAAAGAGCTGAACGAGCTGAATGTTTGATACCAAATTTGCTGAAATAGCTGAAAAACTGTAGGAGGAGATACAGTTCAAAAAACGTATGGAAACTGAAAAAGTGGAGGAGGAGAAAAACAATACTTTGAATGCTTTAACAAGCATTCAAACTAATAAAAGAAGTAAATGATAGTCAGAGGCAAGGAATGAGAATAAACAGACATGCCAAGTTAAACCAAAGTGTTAAAAGCTGTGGAATAAAAATAACTTTTCAGAAGCTTTTTGAAAATGACAACAGAAGATGCCTGCCTAATGGTTATTGGCAACATATTCCACAGAGTAGGTGCTGCCTGCCACTGAAAAAGACCTAAAACCTCTTCTCTGTAGTCTCGCCCTAGGGACATTCAGTCTGGTCAGCCGACCTAAGTTGACGAGATGGAACACAAGGCACAATAAGGCAAATAGGTGCAAGGCCATTCAAGCATTTATAAGTCAAAACCAAAATCTTGAACTGAACACGAAATTTAACCGGGATCCAGTGAAGAGAGGCAAGAACTGGAGTGATGTGGTCAAATCGACATGTGCCAGTTAAAAGACATGCTGCAGCATTTTGAACTAGCTGCAACCTAGCAATACTCCCATGGTTTACGCCAAAATATAGACTATTGCAATAGTCTAAACGAGAAGTTATAAAAGCATGCATAAGCTTCTAAAGATCATTCCTGCACAAAAAAACTTCACCTTATAAAGATTTCTTAGGTGTAAAAAGCATAATCGAACCACATTATTGACTTTTAAATCAAAATTAAGCTGAGGTTCAACCTTAACACCCAAATTAGACACAACATCCTTTGAACAATAAGAAAGGCCATTCAACAAAGACTGAGAAACAACAGGAGCACCACTCGGTGCAAGCATAATTAACTCAGTCTTAGAGTCATTAATCTGCAAGAAATTACAACTCATCCCATCCTTAACCTCATGAAGACACAATAAAGCTACTTCCTTTGCTTTCGTGGGAGCATAGACTTGACAGTCGTCAGCATAGAAATGAAAGTCCAGCCCATATTTCCTAAAAATAGCACCAAGTGGAATTTTCAGTGGTGCATATTGGTGCATAAATGTGTGCAGGAAGTCCACATCAATAACAACTTATCTGCACATTTCCACAATGGAAAATTAATAATTTTATTGTGAGAAACAATGAAACTTGATACACCCTGCACTCGTTATAGGTCATTTTAACCTAATTAGTATCTTTATTAATTACTGTTTTTTTCTGCTTATGTTTTTAGATTCTGAGGAATAGAAATTTTTAAAAATATTGTTTTATTATTGTAGTTTTTAGCATGTTTGAAGGTCTTGTTGTAACTTAAAGATATTTGATTGTTGTTTTATTTTGTGTCAGCTAATTTTAGGGTTATGCTGTTGGTGGGTACACATATGTTTAAAATCTTAAAATGTAAGCTCCTGGTTTATGACGAATTTTGTTGCAGTTTTCTCTAAAAATATATATAATAAACAAATCTAAAGTGTAGTTCCTTTGGTCACCACTAGAGGATGCTGGATGTCTGCTTTATGAACCCAACAACATGTGCCCTGTTTGTTTCACCTGAAACTGAAATTTATCAACATATAATGTTTTTAGCTCTATTACAAAAAGTGGTGTGCATTTATGCAATAAATGCCAGGATTTTAACTCATAATTAAATTAAATGTAAGTTTTCATTTGTTTTGATCCTGTTTTTCAGATTCCAGAAGATGGACAGATCAAAGGTAAGGGTCTTTTGAAAAGCCTTTTCTACCTGTTAAAAGGGATGTAAAGATGTGAGACCCAGACTCTCGTAGCAGTGGGATTTCTGGAGGTGCTGGCTAAGAGCTTTTGCCAACCCATGGACCAACTGGTGGGTTTGGAGCAGGAATTCCCTTGGAAGGTGGAGTACCTTTACAGGCCTTCCTCAGTCCTGCTGAGGCGGTGCTCTGGATGCTGCGGAGATGAGAGATGCGAGTGCTATCCAACCATTGAACGCAACATCACCCTACATGTATGGATGGATGGACGGACACACAATTTCCTTTTTTTGTCAGAATATTCAACTTTTTGTTCAATGCACCCTTGCATCCTCAGGTGATGAGGATTCTTCCAACACAGGCTGAAGTGGGACTTGTGTTTATTGAGCATCAGGCGTGTGAATGCAGGTGAATAACTGATGAACAACATTCAAATCTCATCTAAAAAGCTGAAACTGTTCCTCATTTTTACCCTTCTTCTGTTTAAAGACCCAAACCGAAACATCAACTTGACCAAAGGTCAGTAAAAAAATGATAAAATCTTTTTATTTATAGGATTTGATCGTTATCTTGATTATTGCTCTGCAGCATCGTTGAGAGCAGACCTCGACAGAGGAAATGTAAAAAGATAGCCAGTCCTTGTGCAAAGTAAGACACACACACACACACACACACACACACACACCAGGACTTTTAGAGTCACATTTATCAACACTGCCAGGCTACCAAGAAAAGCAGAGATTAAATGTTATCATGAAGTGTGTTATCATCCCTGCTGCATGTCTTTTCTGCAGAGTTTTAGACAAAACCACATCTGCTGAGCCCTCTCTGTAAGGTCGTGTGTTTGTGCTGCAGCCAGATAATCTAAGACCACTTAAACCAAGGACTGTCAGTCTGAAGGGCTGGTGTCACAATAACCACTGATAGAGAGGGAGGAAAAGAATAACAAGAGGAAGAAATACAAAACTAGGGTGCTGTTAAATATATTTACATTTTTTAAAGCTTGTTTACACTCTCAAATTTAGTTTCTTTTCCAAAAATTCCTTATTTTATGATCTAAAGTTATGAAAAATAAAAGAAAACGCTTAATTTGAGGGAATAAATTACACCAAATCTGAATCTATTTCATTGAGCTTCCGTCGATCCACCCATTATGGTCCAGGGTCGGGTTGCGGGCCAGCCAAGACACATAGTCCCTCCAGCGTGTCCTGGGTCTTCCCTTAGGTCTCCTCCCGGTTGGACGTGCCCAGAAAACCTCACCAGGGAGGCGTCCAGGAGGCATCCTGACCAGATGTCTGAGCCACCTCAACTGGCTCCTCTCAATGTGGAGCAGCGGGTCTACTCTGAGCCCCTCCCAGATGACCAAGCTTCTCACGCTAGAGAACCCAGCCCCTCTCAAGGAACGGTTCCAGAGCCAGAGCCACGCGTCGAGCTGAGTCCGACTATATCTAGTCGGAACCTCTCAACCTCACACACCAACTCTGGCTCTTTCCCCACCAGAGAGGTGACACTCCACACACCGAGAGCTAGCTTCTGTAGTCAATGATCAGACCGCCAAGGTCCCCACCTTTGGCTACCACCCATCACACAATGCACCCGACCACTTTGGCCCCTTCCACGAGTGGTGAGCACATGGGAAGGAGGACCCACGTCTCCTCTTTGGGCTGTGCCCAGCCGAGCTTTGAAAGCCCAGCCACCAGGTGTTCGCCTGTGCCCCAACTCCAGGCCTGGCTCCAGTGGGGGGCTCCTTTGATTGTGAAGCACCTTTATATTTAAAGATGCTACATAAAAAATCTTCTTCTTCTTCTTTTGATTTTGCAGCATTTTCTGAAACTTTTGAGTCCTGCTGTTGAGCCAGTTTTCAGCTGAAACGTGTGATCACCTGGGCGTCTCTGAGTCATTAACCCAGAAGGTTTCAGGCTGAAGGACTGGAATTAAAAGATATAGCTTTACTGGTCTGAGTTAAACCAAATAAATCAGCTGGTTATGAAGTTATAAATGCCAGCCTGATGTTGCTGCATTCAACGTTCACCCATTTGTCATCATTATTATTGTTTTGGTTTTTGAATCATCACACTTCTTGGTTGAAGAAGGAAGAATTTGAGGTATCTGGGTCAGCTGCCTGAGGCGCTGCCTGCAGGGCGTCACCATTTCTTCTGTTAAAGAGCAGCAGGAAGAAATGCATCCTCCACTGATGCCATGTGTTCAGGCGTCGGTCAGTTTGGGGTTTGACAATCTGTCCGTTTTCCCCCAAATATGAGGCTTTTTTTAATTTATTTTTTGTTCAGTGGAACATAAAACACTATTGATGTGTCTTTTATCAGACTCAGAAGGTCCAAACTGCAGTTAAAACTGAAGATTAGAGTTTGATATGCAGCTTTTTGCTGTTATAGACATGAGAAATGTCTACAGCCTACTAAGATTTGTGTTTTCTGCAGAAATATGCTGTGAAACAAAAACCTCTACTACTACATTTAAAGAACAAATATTGATTAGATGATGATACCTTTGTATTTAATTCTCAAAATCAGTTTGTGTTTTATTTTCGAAACATAAAGCCAATTTCATAATGTATATATTTTTTGTTTTTTTCAGGTGCCAGCTCCCTATACAGTAGACAAATCTTCACTGATTTCACGTAAACATTTAAAATGAAAAGTGAGGAACTGCTTCAGTTCACAGCACCCATCAGACGTCATTTATCTCCTGTGTGTCATTTTTGTATTTCTACTGTTAAATATTGAAGCAACAATCAAACACATCTGCATACACTTCTGATTGTAGCTGCTCTTTAGATAATACATATTTGCAGAAAGTTTGGATCCAGCTATGAGTGATGCATGTAAAGATGTCTCTCTGTGTTAAATGGATTAACAAGACTTATGACAAATTTGCCAAATAAATGTGTGCACCAGTAAAGATAGTCTTGGTCTGTAGGTGCTCATCTGAATCAAAGAAACGATGCAAAATTACACAAAACGTGAGAAGATGGCGTAGACAACAGAAAGGATCAAAAGTAGTTACCCACACAAGCGATGCAAGACTATTGTTTAAATTAGTAACACAAATCATGCCAAGCGTTATAATATTAAAATAGATACTGCACTCTTTCTTCAGTTTGTTAAAAGCCCTTTTTTTTTTTTTTAGCAGTTTTTCTCATTTCATCTAAAATCCCATCCCTCGTCCTCAGCATGGTCATTTAAACTATTAGCAGTGTGCTCTGCAGCCTGTGCGTCTTGTTTTCACTGCCAGTGCTTTGTTTACTACATGAGACATGCTGCAGAAAGGACTAGGTTAGCTCCAGGCCACTGTAGTCTTTAGCTGCCTGGGCTGTACCGTCCTACTCCGACCGCAAGTCACACACGCAGTCCTCAACCTGCTACACATCAGGCAGCAGTCACGTTTTTCAGCTGCTGGCGCTGCTGGCCAATCAGAAGCCGAGATGAAGGTCACATGGTGGAGGCGGTGGCCAAAAGGAAGCGACAAACCTGCTGTTTCTGGTGAAGCCACGCCCTTTAAACACCAAATATGGACAAACTTATATTTCTGCGCGTGTTGTTTTTAGTGTTGTGGAGGTGGATGAACTAAGTTAGCTAAAACAACGCCCTTTCGGTAACTTGCGCTTTGTTTTAAAACGCCACAGGTAAATTTAACCGTATCTGTTAACGACTGCCGCCACCGTGCTCCGCATGTGACCGAGGGGACGGGGGAGGGAGGAGCTTACTGTCTCGTGTTCGGTACCGTGGAACGGCGAGTCCCAAGCAACGACATAGCTGGGCGGCTGCAGTAGCGGACACACACTGAGGGCAAAAACAAAAAGAAGTCACCGAGAAGCAGCCGTTACCCCAACCCAAGTGCAAGCTCCGGTTCTCCAGCGGTCTAGGACTGTTTGTTTTGAACCACACCGTGAAAAGGTACGATTAATCTTCAGTTTGCTTTCCGTTTTGTCTTTTTTTCCGGGTCGAGTACTTGTGGGAGTTGACGCTCATTAGCATTTTTTAGCTCTCTGTAGCTAACCATATTAGATACTTTTGTTCTTTTTGTGTTAAAAATCTTTATCTAGTTGTTAAATCCGCCATATTTAATGCATTTTTCACGGTTTTGGATACGTTTTTACGATTTGGAAAACTATATGCCTAGTTTGTCAAGTGTCAGTGACAGCTAAATGATTTTCTGAAAACTCGTGATGGTTACTTGGGTTTACGTGAGTCTCAACCATAACAAGGGTTAATCATTCTGGCCCTGGAGGGCCACTATCCTGCGTTTGAGTAGTTCCTCTGCTCCAACACCTCATTTTAATCAGCAGGTGATTAACAGACTTCTTCAGAGTTTGATGACCTGCTGGACCAGGTGTGTTGGAGCAGGGAAATCATGCTGGATTGGGGCCCTTCATGACTACGATTGGACACCCCAGATCTGTTAAATACCTATCAGACCATGAAGGCTTTTGTCAATAATATTTAAATTTTAAACACTTAAAAGTAATGACTCTTCTTCATCTTGTTGTTTTGGAAATGGTCTCAGTGTTGTTTTATTCCCACCTTCAGCAATTTGATAAGCTGAAATAGTTTTGTGAGAGCTTGTGGATCCAAGGACATTGTCAGTAAAACAGACAGAGGAGATGAGCATCAAAAGGAAGGCGGAGATCCACCTGAGGACGGCGAACCGACCATGCATCATGAAGAGCAGAGGCTCCCAGCCTGAATCGGAGAGAGACTCTGGATTCTCAGGTTAATCCAGACTCACTACGCAATGAATATCGCGTGTCGCTGAGTTGAACGCAGTTAAACGTTTCTGTTTGCTTTGCAGATGCTAGCTCAGAGTACACGAGCACAATGGATACCACCGACTCGGAGGATTCCCCCCAGCCTGCAGTACAATTGGGGTCACGCACTCCTGGTTCAGGCTCAAGGTCCTCTCAGGTGGCTGTGGTGGGGGGCTCCTACTCTGGTCTGTCTCCTATGATCATCATGAACAACGTAATGCTGAAGCAGGTAACGCAAAACCATACTTTATAAGATTATATACTTCTCTGCTTCCTGTCAAAGGTTCTGCACAGAAAATTAGATTCTAAAACACACTTCTCATTTCTAATTATTAACTAGTTAGTGGTGGTTTTGATTCAGTAAATATTTTGTTGGGTTTTAAATCGCTCACATTTTTCCTTACACGGCTCTTTAACACAGTTTCTGTCATTTATTCATTTAAGATCTCTTGTTAAGATTTTGCTTTTTCGTCTGGTATTCTGTTTTCCACACACAGCTCAGACATTTAAAAGAAATGACTGATTTTAAATGAACCCCAATAGTAAGCAGGGGTGGTTGTTTTGTATGTCTCTGGGTCTTGTGATGGACTGGTGACGCTACTTCACCCCCCAAACAAAACACAGTGGGGATGAAAATGGACGTTACCATGTTTTTATCTTTATTAGTTGACTCCTTTACAGTAAAAACTTCAAATGTCCCAATAACAGTTTGCAGTTGTGTTTGGACTGTTTGGAAAAACAGGAAAACACCAATAATATACTAATAATAACATTACTACTACTACTACTGATGATATTATTATTAGTAGTAGTAGTAATAAATGACTTGGTGCCCATTAGCTGTTTTATTACAGATAAACAAAACTCAAATTATAAATTGGTTGTAGGTGGTGAGATATTGGCGCTGGTGTTTGTTTTTATAGTGTTAATGTTGACTTTGTTGCTTTTGCAGCCTGTTGAAAATCCTCCTGCTCTGAAGCCATGGGGCTTCAGTCCCACAGTAGAGGTGGTGCAGCCTGTGGTCCAGCAGCCTCAGGTGGTGTTTCTCCAGCCTGTGGTGTCACGTCAAGCTTCCCCAGCCTCCAAAGAGGCCACCTCTAGGCACAGACGCTCTAAAAAATATCTTCCAATCCTGAAATCCTACCCTAAGATTGCTCCACATCCCGGGGACAGCTCCAGTTCTTCAGGGAGAGGAACTGCTTCGTCGTCGTCCTCCTCCTCCTCTTCTTCGAGGTCAGAGAGATGTAGCGCTTCGACCTCCACTCTTTGGGAACACAGTCACAGAGAGAAGACTCAAAGAACTGTTTGTGCTAGCACTAATAACTCTGGATCTGCCTCTCTTGGTCTTCCTGGTTCCCGCAGCACCTCACCTCCTCTCCTCCCGAGCAGCCTTGTCCTCCCTGTAGCAGAAACCAGCAGCAGCCCTGCAAGGGAGAGGCCTTCATCAGCAGCCAGTCTGACTGAGTTCACAACCTCCCTGTCTCTCGGTCACCCCACTGACTCTAAAAACATCTCTGCTCCCTGGTCATCCACACAGGACAGCGCATCCTCACAAGAATGTGACAGTGACTGTGACGCAAAGAGGAAGCGCTTCTGCAACACGTATAACATCCTGAGTAAATCCGGTCTGCTGGACATCACACTCCGCACCAAGGAGCTCCTTAGGCAGAACCAAAGCACCCAGAACGACCTAGACCGGCTCAGGAGACATACCGACCTGTTCCTCCAAGCCCTGCAGACCGGGGACACCAGTGTTTGTGTAAAGCTGCTGGCCAGTCTTCAGGAGGAGGACAAGGAGAAAGAGAGGGCTCTTCAGACCAGCTCAAAACCAGATGAGACCCATCGTAGTGTCCGACAGTGATCCACAAGGGGGGTGGGTGTGTGCAGGGACAGATGGACCAAAAGTAATGCGCTCTACATTACAAACCCCTCCCCCAGACTCTGACAGACAGCACCGTGGCCTACATTCAGCTGCTGCTGCATTCGGGTCCTGACACACCAAACCACCTAAAACAGGATATTAGGTCAGGATATTTGTGTTCTCAAAATAATTATTAGATTATAGTTACCTGGTGGATTCTAGTTAACCAGCAGTCTGCTTATGTCCTGCTTCTGTGTGAAAGGAACTTTGTCACAATTCATTTTTTAAAGCATTCAAACAAAAAGGAAATTTGTGAAACTGAACCAAACCATGAGCAGAATCAATTTTCCCTTTAAGACTATTTGTTTACTTCACTCCACCCTCTTGAGGTCAGTCTGTTTTGAAGTGGCTGCACTTTTTAAAAGCAGCCTGATAAACCGCTGTTGGTATGTTGAGGCCAAATAAGGCCAGATACGAGGCTCCGTGTTCCTGCGGAGCCTCGGTCTCTTCTACCGAAACACACTCCTGAGAATCAGGTCTGAGGGAAGAAAGGATCTTTTTGTCTCTCATAAAATATTAGATTGTTCTCTCATAGCTTACCTCAAATCCCTGAGAATAGATGAAGCATGAAATAAATGTATAGTAGCAACTCTTGTTGCATTAAATTAAGCCAACAAAGATTTGTTTTGAGCTTTCAGAGGGTAAATCAACATATTAGTGAAGTTATAATTACGTAAAAAAACAAAGTTCAGAGATGTTCTCATGCCAGGGTGAAGGTGTTCATGTCCCAACATATCTAAAGTTTATTTTTACCAGGTTCCTGTTTAAATAAAGGCTCATTATGAGGATATTCACATTGTGAAAGCTTACGTTTGCAAATATGTTAATATTCTGTTTTTGTTTTTCTGCTATTTTAAAGCTGTTTCTAAGACTAATAATTCCTCAGAGCCTCTAAAATATATGTAACGTCCAAATTTGAATAATTATGGAATTTTAAGGGTTCTTTTTAATTGTCATGTTTGTTTCTGAATTATGGCCTTAAAATCCAAACAAAAGGTGTCACTTAGAATTTGCACTAAACTGTTTTCTGTAGCAGAACGTAAGGCAGCTCTGATCCTGTTGTTGGTTCAAATCTGGCAGGAAAATATCAGTTTTTTTATATAAAGTGCAGCAGTGCTCATCTGTACACTACTGTACACCTGCTGCAGCCGGAATGCAAGCTGACACAAAGTAATCAACATGTTTTGCATGTTCAAACCATGTTTTTTTATATTAAACGTTTCTGTGCTTATTGAGTTAAAAGTGATATTACAAGAAAAAAGGGCGCTTGTTGCATTTTTATAATTACATGCCATTAAAACATCTGTAAATAAATGTTAACGAGTGCAGAAATGTTCTAAAATGTTTCTCTTTTACCAAAATCTTTCCTTTTCTTTTGCATTGACGTAACAGTACTCCTGCTCTGACACAGCTGCTCATTTGTTCTGAGTAAGCCAGCGGCTTTATTCAACATCCAACCCTCTGGATGATGGTTCAGGTCATTATTACTGCTCTCATTATCGTCGCTACATTGCAACATTTCTGCTGTCAGCAAAAAGCGCCTCTAGATGCACCTTTTGGGTGTTTGTAGTTATCGATGTTATGGTGGCTCATAATCCTAAAATGTTCTTCAAATGAGCTGAGTTTCTGCTTCATCCCTGGAAAACGGCTAACTGCCAGTCTCCATATATTTGACATATTTTACTGCAGCTCTCTGATGCTGGAAAGGATGAATCAGTTTAAAATCGGCACCCATCCTATCAGAACAGCAGCATTTAGAGCAACATTTCATCTATTTTAAGGGTCTTTCTGTGAAAAGTTCATTGCTCCCTGAACTGCCTCAACTTGGAGAAATTGCATGTCAATTACACATGACTGATGAGCTAACGGCTAGTCTGAGCATAGCCAAGTGTGAAGTTTAATTCATAAGATGCTTTATAAAGCTGTATGCCACTGAAAAATGAACTGTGACTATTTACATAGAATTCCGTATGGGTAAATATCAAAATACAGCACACTCGGTGCATCTGGTGTCAAGTTCAGAAAATTTGTTAGAATTTCTGCAGGAAAAAAATCAAATGTGACGTTAATGCTTGCAGGAACCACTTTGGCATCACACTTTGGTGTTAGCTGCTCTCAGACAAGCCCATAAGACATGAACTCAATTTAGGTAAAAACTAATATAAGTTTTTCACACACATTTCAAAGCAGACATGTTTTCTAAAGATTTTACAGAAGAATCAACCATAGCAACAGAAGCGTGCATTAATTTTATATTTAACAAATGGCAAAAATGTGTGTTGGATGTTTTTTTGCCTTTATTATTTCTTCATTTTAAAATGTAATGCTTTCAGATTGTTAAAATGTCCTTGCTGATGTTTTACCTACATAAACATGTCGTGATATCCTTTACCGTCAGTGTTGCTATTGTGAGGGAACAGTAGTTTATAAATAACACTAGTTCTACTGAAAGCCTTAAGAGGACAATCCTGCTTTACGTCACTCCGCAAACAGACTCAACAAGCTTGATTTTATATTTCCTCTCAGATCAAAAACACTCATTTGAGATGATTCAATTATTCAATAACAGGATGATCAGTGAGGCTTTTATGCAATGTTTATTATTAAAACAACCATAAGAATTTGGTTTATTTCAGCTGGTTGTTGCTCACATTCATGTTAATCAGAGCAACAAACTACAGAAAGACACTTTCCTTTTATTATTGGTAGTTTTGATTGATTTTTATCGTTTTCTTTTTAAAAGCATAATTTGGCAAAGGTGTTAAAAAGAATCTGTGAGGGCAAAAACACATTTAATATTAGATTCATGCCACCTGAATGTAGTCTGACTCGTTATCACGTGCAACAATTTCATTTCTTAATCTGTCGGTCATGATTGTGAAAAGATTTTTTAAAAAATGAAATGCTTTTTATTTTTTTGTACATTTTTATTTAGAATGTCATTTTCTGTGTAATAAATATTCAACAATGTTTTTGTTGTATTTCTTACATATTTTTTGATTAAATTCATCAAATAACGAACTTGTTTGCTATTAAAAGCAAGTTGTATGTTAATTCAGGAGCAAAACCATAAATAAAAAGTGTTTAGATATTTTTCAAAAATGCTCAGTTTTGTAAACATTGCAAAACACATTGTGGATTTTGTAAAACAGGCCCTATTTCAGGATTTTCAAAGCTTCTTCTACATGTTCTCTATTAACAGATTAATGCAAACAAAATAAGTGCTACATTTGATGAAAAATTTATTTTCCCTTCTCCAAATAAAAGTCTAAGTACCAAACTTACAGATTAAGTAGATTATAATTATACTCAAATGAATACACAAGCTTACCATGTGTGCCTAACTGCAGTCTTGTCAAAGCACAATACTTAGTTTCACCAGTAGGTGGCACTAATACTACATAGAAATTGAATTGGGTATTGCATTTTGAACATTAAAATCACATAAATGAGAACAAATAAACATATTTTTTTACTGCAACAGCTACATGAATTATTTCAGCTATGAATGAGCCCATCTGCTTCAGGACCTCCAACTGCCTAAGAAAATGAATGGGAGTCTGTGAGAGAATAATTCTGATTGTGCCATGGATTTCACATGATGTCCATAGAGTAACCAGATCCCAGCTCGCCAAATGTGGGACTGAGACTACTCAACGTGGGACAATGGGAAACGCCAATGCAAAAATAAAGTAAAAAATAAGTAAAATAAACTTTTATTTTGCCTTTTAGCTCTAACATTACTGTTAAATATATATAACATTATTATTATCATATATTTAATGCTGCAGCAAAAGCTTCACCGTTCCTCTGAACCTTCTGTGGCTCTGAATAACTGTAGCTAAAATGATTTTAAACCTTTAAATTCCTTTTGAAAATATAGATATCTACAATAGAAAAATGCAGCTTTAAGCAGCTTTTCAGAGTTTTCATTGAATAATTGCACTGAATTGCCACAACAGGAGTACACTAAAAGTACCAGTGGTATTTCTAGATCTGTTTATTTAATTTTAATTAATTTTCCACTAAAATCAACATCCCATTGAAAAAATATCCATAATTGTTTGCTTTAACCTAAATTAGAAATAAAATTGTGTTTTTTTCTAATAGGTCAACAAATCTTTAATAGTAAATATTTTGGGAAGAGGAAAAAAACATCACTGACTTTAAATCTCTGAAAAAGTCAGATCTAATCTTAGAGTTCTGACATTTTTCTAAGATTTCTGAGAATAAGTAATCAAGGCTTCACATTAATTCTCTCTGCATTTCATTAAAAGGGTTCAGCTTGTATGTATTTGACACAACAACCCCAGTACCTTGTGAGAATCTTCTTTGGGGTTTAGCTTGAACCTGTCTAATTACTGAGAAACCTGCTTCTGACCAACATGTTTTTTAATGACCGATTTTCTTCTCCCTTTCATATTGGACTCATCGAAACAACACAAACACTTCCTCTAAATTTTATTCAAACACTATGTATTGTTGCCTCGAGAAAGAATGAGGAATTTGCGCCCTCTGCTGGGAAAAATCAGAACAACACTCTGGTTTCCAACAGAAAAGAAATGGGAAGATGTGCATCATGGACATTTAATTCAAAGCTGATTATGATTTAGACCTATTTTCACGAATTTTCATTATTCATCATCAGCAGCAGCAATAGCAGCTTTTCATATATAGCACTTTTAACAATCCAAGGGATACCCAAAGTGCTGAACAATACACATTAGAAACCTTCTAAAAAAACTATATATTATTATTATTATTATATATATATATATATATATATATAAACTCTAGAACAGACCTGCTGCACACAGCTGAGCAAAATAGGGCAGTTTTATTATATTTCATACCTAAATAAGACAC
This sequence comes from Aphyosemion australe, assembly GCA_006937985.1. Classification (NCBI taxonomy): domain Eukaryota; kingdom Metazoa; phylum Chordata; class Actinopteri; order Cyprinodontiformes; family Nothobranchiidae; genus Aphyosemion; species Aphyosemion australe. The sequence continues at coordinate 1,109,949 of SSNS01000060.1, forward strand.
ACACATGTTTAGCCTATGCACTCTGCTTTAAGATAACCTCAATGCCATGAGCCGACCGGAAGAGGAGGAGGCTCAGGCTCCCTCTTTCCATATATGGTATTGGTGTGCCGGAATGCCCCGTCCCCGCCCCGCTCTAGTTGCCGCAGCCAAGAAGACCTTCTCCTCTGTTTTGAGCCATGCTAAGTTTCCTTCACGCTGTGTCGCAGCGACTCTGCTGTTAAAATGTAGATAATTGTGTTTTATCATAAATATAGAAGAATTAAATACGCGTTCAGTTTATGGTTGGCGCTTATTTCTAAAAAGCGTACAGTTATCGTTGGGGAAACAATTTCTTTCTTCGGCTAACCCTGCTAGCTAGGCTAAGGTTACCTGTCATCTGCTTGTTTTTGTCCAACGCGGTAATTTAGAGCTTCGCACACTACCTGGTTTTAGTTGATTTGTAACGGACTGCAGAGGTAATGCCATGAGTTTGACTCGGAGATGACCTGCGGCTCATAAACTACAGACAAATTCACATTTAGTCGGTTACATTGGAGGTTTGTATTCTTATCCTGCTTAGGGCTCTCGTGTGATTATAGCTGCTGGTGATTACGTACTATTGTTTATGTTGAACAGCCGAGACCTCCACGCAGACTCATGCTTTCTGATGAGCTTGACTCCAAACCGGAGGTATTATTATTAAAAACAGACAAATAAGACAAGAGTTTACTAAATAACAATAATGTTGTTGTTGTTGTTGTTCTGTTAGCTGCTGGTGCGGTTTGTCCAGAATGCCTCCATCCCGCTGGTGCAGAGTCTGGAGGACTCAGAGTCCAAACACTCCTGTCTTCCTCTGCTGACTTCGTCTGAGAGCTCACTGTGCTCTCCTCTGGAGCTTACAGGTCAACACATCCACTGATGTTACTCCTTAATAAAACGGGACATCTTTTGGGATATCACAGATATTTTTGTGTCCTGAACTGTAATCAGAACTCAAAAACACATTTCACTAGTTGAAGCTGTTTATTTTTACTGAAAAGTGTACGAACTCGGTAGAATCAGTGCTGACTCGGCCACCTTGGTGCCTTTTATTTCAGATTTTTTTCCCCATCTTTTCATTGTAGGCTTTCCCTATTGTGTCAGTCAGATTGTAAACTATTACAAAAGCAACTGAAGGCTTGTTAGAACAACCCTGTCACTGATTTTCACCTAATTGCAAAGATAGATCTTGCTTAAAAACATTTTGCTTTCTAATGCGGTGACCCCTTTATAAAGCTCTTTTACCACTTTGCTAGGCCACCATTTTCAGCCAGCCTCGGGTTAGAAAAATCTAAACACGTTGGAGGTGTTCACTTCTAAATGACGTACTGGAAAAGAAACCTGACCTAGAAAAGCAGCGTTATATCTGGTCTGCCCATGCCAGATAAGGGATGGAAGAACACCAATCATTTATTTTGAATCTGAACCCATAAGCTGGGACGTGGTTTAGATTTCAGTCCTATATCTTGCTTGCCATATGTTATTCTTTTTAAAATAGATTTTAAGGAGCATCAAAATTGTTAATGTTCTGATAATGAATACACCTAAAGCTGATCTGTTTTTATTTTTCCTACAACTGTAGTTTGCATATATTTCTTACAGGCTAAAATGCATTATATCTATCACTTGCAAAACATGTTTACTGGTCAAATTTCTCAAAACACTTTCAGATCCTAAATTGAATCACTTTGCAATCTAAGTAACGCAAAAAAATCTAACAAGCATCATCTTTCCCAACAGACGGTGGCCTGAGCCATGAACCAGAGACCTCTTCCCCTCTTCCAGAGTTTGGGGGTGTGTCCGAGCAGAGCCCTTTGGTGATCCAGGCACACACTCAGCCACCGGCCTCGCCGAGCCCCCCGGCCATCCTGCATGACTTACAGCAGCCAGACAGCACCTCCTACGTCCTCCTTAACCTTGCAAAAGGTTTGTCTCTTCATGAATGATTCCTACCCATCATGGTCCTAAATGGACCACCCCCATGTGTGTGCTGTACAAATTGATAAAAGCATGGCGGCACTTTGCCCTGCAGAAAGCTGGTTTTTACTTGATTTTACTCTCTTCTAAGGCATCACAGCCTCCTCAGAGTCCCTGATCTTTGCCGCCGATGGAGCCGGGGACGATGAAGATGACGGGGTCTCAGCTGGAGATTATGGGATGGATGGCAGCGCCCCTTGGTATCTGAGGGTCCAGGAGCTAGCCCATGACAGCCTGATCGCTGCTACACGGGCACAACTTGCCCGAGACGCCAAGGCCAGTCAGGACGCCAGAGCTGCAAGCATCAGTAAGGATAAAGAGACCCTCCAACACACATTTTTTTATAGATTTTTTAAAATAGATTATTTATAGTTGCATAAAATCACACAAAAATAAACCAGTAACATCAAGAAGCTCAAAGTTGTGGGAAGATCATCTGATCTCATTTCTGCAGGCATCAAAAGATGCATAATCAGTCTAATCTCCAGTGATAGAAACTGTGTTCAGATCTTCTCATAAGGCTCTGATTCAAGCTGAATTTGTGGCTTTTGTTTTGATGGATTTATAAGTTTGACAGCAGATTCTTGTGGGAGCTGTAAATATCAGAGTATTTCCAAGCATGAGTCATTATCCAGTTCATCTGCTGATGATGACATCATGTGAAAACCTGAGGGAAGAGCAGCCATGAAGTCACGGTCACCGAACAGGAAAGTAAACAGAGGAGGACTAAGGGTGAAACTTTGTGATTTAAAAAGTAAAATAAAAAAAAATCAGAAATTAAAAACCAGGGCAGTAAATCAAAGATGGATGATAAAAGGAATAAAATCATAAAAGAAAGAACCTTCTGGCTGTTTGACTTTACTTCTGGAGTGTTCTGGGTTTGAAGAAGATCCAGAAGAGAAGAAGGAGCTAGACTAGTAAAAGCCTCTACCCTGCACGTTCTAGATGTTTCGCTGCTCCGACACCTGGTTCAGGAAGGTAAACAATCCCCAGGATGTTAAGTTCTGCAGAAGCTTTTAATCACTAATGAATTTGAATCAAATCATCTAAAATGTGCAGGATAGTAGCACCTGAGGTCTGGATTGGGTTGCGCTGTGGTGGCCATCTTGGATTGTATTGGTTCTTAAAGTTAGGCCCAATCCCGATACTCACACTGCACCCTTCTGTGAAGTGCACTTAGAGGAGGTGTGCAGTAAGGCTTCAAGTGCGTAGTACACAAGTATGCCAAATTGGGACAGGGAGCATTGCATCATTGACCGCGATGCATGCTGGGATGCCGGTCACTGTTTGTGCTACTTTAAAAAAAACTTTATTCACAACTTTCAAACAAACAAAATTTAAATTGCTGTCCACATTAAATCTTGACCTAAAACATTCAGAGCATGAATAAATATCATTAGTCGTCTTAAAATGAACTTATTTAATTTGAAAATACAGATTTTCAAAAAAGGCACTTGAGCCATGTTGCTCCGCCTTCTTAACATTCCCAAGCAGCAATGGGTTGTGGGTAATACCCTTGCCCGAAGTCCGCATTGAAGTGGACTTGGGTGAAGTGTGGATCAAGGGTGCAAAAGGGGCGTGGTCACTTTCTTCACTGGAGAATCGGGACACCCGATGCACGCACACCCCTGGCTGGAAACGTGCAATTGAAGGGTGCAAGTGCGAGTATTGGGATTGGGCCAGAGTTGTAGATGCAGTGAAAACTTTCTGAGTTTCAATAAAATCATGTTTGGTGATTTCAGATAATTGGCTGAAAAACCCTTTTGTTCATAATGATTTACTGATTTTCACTGTTTAGACTTATTCATCACTTACTCTAGAGCAGGTTTTACATGTTTGCAGGTGAACAATGTTTTTAATGGACATCTGCAGCATTTAGGAAGTATTTTATAATCATCGTGGTATTCTGTTCTTGCGTTTTTCTTCTCTTACTGTAAACCTTCAGCTTTGATTTGAGACGACCCTTTATTTCCCAACTCTTGACTCGGAGCAGAAGTCAAGACTCCATCACAAACCATCTTCAGGCTGCTGTTAGATGCAGAATTTTCCCGTGACGTTAAAAGCTTTAATGACTCCTGGCTATGTGTCTGATCTTTGAACATCTCCTGAATCAAATTGCAGCTGGAGGTTGGAGTTAAGCTATATCAGGACGTTTTTGTCACCTCGCCATTCTGCTGCAGGTTTGTTTAAGATCATCTGCACATGAAATAGAAAGCAGAGCTTTGAATTGTCTTTACCTTTGCTTTGTTTGGGTTTTTAATTGTTGTAAAATTGCACAAAAGCTTTAGAAATTTGAATTAATGTCAAGTTTTGTAACATTAACCCCTGAAAAAAGGCAACTTTAAGGTTATTCTGAAGACTTTAACATCATCTTCCACCTAAATGTTTTAACAAATTGATACCCTGGATGCTGTGTGATCCTAAAATGCTATTATTGCACTAATTATTTTAACATGAATCTTTATTTCTGCACAGATCTGCAGCCTAGCATATGTTAAGGGTGATGCTTTCCTATGCATGGAGCTAAACTGCTGAAGCTGCTCTAATTGATGCCCCCCCACTAACCTATGTTGAATTAGACGAGTTCCCTTCAGCTCGGGGCCATCAGCCATAGATGCATTACTGCTGGCGCATCACAACCAAAATGGGCGCTGCCACAGATGCTCAAAGCAGGGCGTCTGGTCGGGTTAAAGGGTCCTGATTGCATTCAGCTCTGAATTGTTTTCTTTTTCAGCGGGTCTCAGTCAGCAGCCGGCGATTTTATGGAGTCAGACTTCAGAGAGGCTGGCCAACTTGCACTCTTGGGTTGATTACTGCACAGCCCCTGCTCACTTTCCCCTCCTGGTTGCCTAGGTGACCACACACACAGTTTGTTGGAAGACGGGGACAAGCAGGAGCTGCCCGCACGAGCCAGCCGCCCCCTCTCCAAGCAGATCCTGCGCTGCTCATTCGAGGGCTGCTGCAGGACGTTCACCTGGCCGGCTCACCTCAAATATCACCTCAAAACGCACAGGTAACGCGACACACGAGGGCGGAGGATGAAAGCATTGAGGGAAGTGTTTGGTTAACTGGGATTTTAGTTGTTGGTGTTTCTGGAATATTCTTTTCCAGCAAGCTACAAATTTAAAAAACACAACTGAAAGATCCAACCCCCTTTCTTCAGGCTCCTCCCCCTAAGTACGCCTCCAGAATACAGAACAATGTCGGACACAACGGACACCGTCAAAACAACCATGAAAACATAACATTATCTTACCTTTTCGACTAGTTGTCAGCATCTTTTCCTTACGAAACACACCTGCGTAACAACCGTGGTGCAAGATGATCCTGCCAAAATTCCCCCAGCCAATCGGAAGCCAGATATGATGCTGAACGATGAGCTCGTTACTCCAGGTGCGCTCGTTTTATTAACATACTCAGTTGGCGCACCCACCATTGATGGTTGAAGATAACAGGAGTTATTGTCACCGGTTTAAACCGAGCCGTATCTTAAATGGCAACGCCAGTAAACACCTCTAAGGGCTCCAATCCACAATTTTATTTTCCTGCAGAAGCAGCTGGTTCGTGTCCATTAGTGCACCCAGTAGCTCTGAAACAGGTCAAGAGTTAAACTCAAAAAAGCTGGAAATCAGATGAGTGCCCTTAAGGTGGCCGTCTCAATATAGAGGCTTTGATATCACAGGATAACTATGAATAAAAGCCTTTAAAACCTGTGAAATGCTTGTAATTAAACTTCTGTAACCATAGAAACGTCTGACAAAAAGATCTAAAAACACTGAAGAAGCAGCTTTTGGGAAGCTTTTGACTGTACCCTTGAAGCCTCTGACCTTTGCCTGCAGGGTTTAATCACCACAGGAGTCTAAAGATTTGTGGCTCATTAACAGGTTTTATTGTGATTTTGGTTGTTTTGTATTTGCTCACTATCCAGGAATGACCGGATGTTCAGGTGCAGCGCTGAAGGCTGCGGGAAGAGTTTCTACGTCCTGCAGAGGTTGCAGGTTCACATGAGGACGCACAACGGCGAGAAGCCCTTCATCTGCAAAGAAAAGAACTGTGGCAAGAAGTTCACCACCGCTGGGAACTTGAAGAACCACAGACGGATACACACAGGTGGGTATCAGGAGGGATAAGAGCCCAAACACGCTGCAGGCTATCGCTGACTCAGGTCACTGGCTCCTTTAATGCTTCCATAGTGCAGTCAAGGCTGGAGATGTGAAGAGTCAGCAGTGCTGGTGCCTCCATTTCTCCTCAGCGAGTCACAACACTTCTCTGCTGTTTTATTCAGAGGAGTGTCAGTTTCATCTGTTTAGTCATGAGATCATGTAGCAGGAAAGGCTGGTGCTCAACCAGCTGGGTGGATTTTGGTGTTTAAATCAATCTATTTTAACAGAAGATTCTGTGGTTTTGGTAATTGTGGAAGTAAGCAGTAATAAGTGTGGTGGGTGTTTTTTTTAGGTGAGAAGCCTTTTCTGTGTGAAGCAGATGGCTGTGGGCGGTCCTTCGCCGAGTATTCCAGTCTACGAAAACACATGCTGGTGCATTCTGGTGAGAATCTGCAGCTGCACAGCTGCCCCGCTTCCCTACAGATATATACGCCGCGCCTTAAAGACGTGGCGTCGGTTCATCTGGTGTCCCGGTCTTCCAGGTGAGAAGCCTCATGTCTGTGGGATCTGTGGGAAGACGTTCTCCCAGTCAGGCAGCAGGAACGTTCACATGAGGAAGAGACATGGAGAGGAGGTGCAGGGTGGTGATGGCAGAGAAACAGGTTTGTCTCTCTCTCTCTCTCTCTCAGGTAGCACATTTGTTATAAAAAAACACACGAGTTTAAATGATGTTTTCCAGAATAAAGTTCCAACACCTTTTTTATTTTGTTAAAAAGGATTGAATTGTTTGTGTGTAAAAATTGTAAATAATTATCTAAACCTTCAGACCTCTGGTTATTTCATATTACAATCATTTGCAGCATAAATATCACCACCAGCAGCAAAATGGATCACTTTGGGTGAATCCAGCGGTCAAATATTTCTGCCATAATGTGAAACTGCACGATGTTGCGTTTATGCATCAACATCGCAGTCGCAGGTCTTGCTGCACAGAGTTGGGTTTTGTTATATAACATGTTGTTTTCTAAACTGGATTTGATATTTGACTCGTCAATCAACAATATACTTCCCCGCAACTGGTTGGAGCTACACATGTGAGAGTTGGCCTCAGTGGATTTGTTTTCTGTTGTTTTTACCTTGACCACAGAGGCGTCACCAATAATAACAAACATATTTACTAGTTAAGCACCAGGAAATCTGCACGTGTCTTTTATTTTGAAATTTGCTGGATGTTTTACACTGCTGCTGTGTTCGATTTCCTGTCTCGCCTGATCTGAACTGCTGAGCCCGACACGTTCTGGAAGCGTAGCACATAAAAAAATAAACCCGAAGCTAGGGGTGCACCGATAGATCGGCCTCGATCTCAGGTTTTTCTCAGGATCGGTGATCGGCCAAAAACTGCAATCGGTGCACCCCTGCAAGAAGCACAAATTTAGTGGAGCAATGTGGCACTATGCTTCTAGGACATGTCTGAGACGCGCCATGCCACACCTGGTTGATCCACATCCTTTAACTGGCATTGATTGGCTGCTTATTGCGTATCGTGGACATTATGCGACGCCGAGTCCTGCCAGGCTGCGTGTCCACATCAGAGTCCTCCCAGAAGTCTGCAGTCAAAAAAAATGCACAGCAGCTCAAATTCATGTCTTTATGAGTCCAAACACCTCCCAGTCTTCACTTCATCTCACAGCTGGGAATATTTACACTCCTGCTCCTGTTCTGGGTGTCGTTTCCTCAGTCAGATTAAAAGCATCCTTTAATAGGCTCTTTATGCTAGTTGCACAAGATGCTTAAATTCATGTTAGGAAAGAAACGATGACAGCAGACAGCACATCTCTGCCTCTTGTCATTTTTTTCTCCTCTGTAGCAGCAGGGAAGCACCACAGCTGAATCACCACAGGAAATGCTGTCAAAGCTCTAATTATAAACAACAGATTTATTCGGGTCACCCTCCCTGAGGAGGCTGGTTTCTTTGGTAAAAGCAGAGCCGGGGAGGATGCAGTTGCACAACAGATGGGTAGTTTCTGTTATACATAACAGAACAACAGTCTATCTGCCTGGAGTTCAAATAACACAAAATCTGCTCTGTCATGATTACAAGCTCGTTAAAAAAACAGTTGAACAAAAAAACTAATATTTTCATGTTTTATTTTTTCATTATGAAATTAAAAAGTAAAGCAAAAGTTTCCATGTGTGTCTGCAGGAGAAGCTCTGACACAAAGCAGCCTGCTGGAGGCAGACGGTGAGAATGGAGGTGGCATGGTCACCATGACAACAACAGTGGAACCGATGAATCTTCATCATGCGATGCTGAGATCACCAGGTAGACATTTAAACCTGACACGTAGGTGCTGGGCAGGATTACGAGGCATCTAACAGTAAACACTTATTCAGGTGATGATCACAGAGACGCTGACTCAACCCGTCCGTGTTATCAGTCGGGACGTTTTGTTTACTATTGCTCATCAGCATGTGTCTAAAATCTTTTAGTATTGGTTTTTCATACAATTACTCAGCAGCCTTAGCATAATTAGCTGTACTTAAAAGGGTAAGAACACAATTTAACCTTTTAAATGGGTGGATTTTAGAAGTTGCTGCCCAAAAGATGATATGATAGATAATTTTTCTACTAAATGTGCTTAAATCTATGAAATGACCTTATGTTGCGGTTAGTTAAAGGGATAGTTCAGATATTTTGGTGAGTTTCATAGATGGAAGACAACTCTAATGCAGTGTGAACACTCAAGTCTAGATTAGGGGGTCCAACATGTTTCTAAATAAGGGCAAAAATGGTCAAGTTCTATGAGGACCACACAAATGATTTAATTAATTCAAAATGCAAACATTTTATGGTGATTTTTAAAATGTTTACTGCTCAAAATAAGCTTTATGTTAATAAAACAGAAAACCAGTCAGTATCTGGTGTGGTCACCAGTTCAACACATCTCCGTCGCAGCTGATCAGGTTGGATTGTTGGTCCACTCCTCTTTAGTAGCTGTGTGAATTTACTGAATATTGGCAGGAGCTGGAACACGTTGTCGTATACGCCGACTTAGAGCATCCCAAATGTTCTCAATGGCTGACATGTCAGGTGAGCATGCTGGTCGTGCGAGAACTGGGATGTTTTCAGTTTCCAGGAATTAGATCCTTGCCATATGCAGCCATTATCATGCTGCAACACGAGGTGATGGTCGTGGATGAAAGGCACAACAGTGGGCCTCAGGATCTCTGTGCATTCAAAATGCCATCAATAAAATGCACCTGTGTTCATTTTTTGCCTCCTCGTACCATATCCCCACCGCCACCATGAGCCACTCCATCCACAACTTTGTCGTCAGAAAACTGATCACTCACACACGCTGTCTGCCATCTGCCCTGAAGAGTGAAAACTCAGATTCATTCATGAACAGAACGCCTCTCCAACACGCCAGACGCCATTGAATGTGAGCATTTTAAGTCGGTTACAATGATGAACTGCAGTCAGGTCCAGACCCTGGTGAGGATGAAGAGCATGCAGATGAGCCTCCATGAGATGGTTTCTGACAGTTTGTGCTGAAACGTTTTGGTCCTGCTGCAGCTGTCCGGGTGGCTGGTCTCAGACGATCATGGAGGTGAACATGCAGGATGTGGAGGTCCTGGGCTGGTGTGGTTACACGTGGTCTGTGAGTGAGGCCGGCTGGATGTACAGCCAAACTCTCTGAAAGGCCTTTGGAGGCGGCTTATGGTAGAAAAATGAACATTAATGTCACGGGCAACAGCTCCTGCAGTCAGCATGCCAACTGCACGCTCCTGCAGAAGTTGCGACATCAGTTGCATTGTGCTGTTTGATCAAACTGCACATTTAAGTGTCCTTTTATTGTGGCCAGTCTAAGTGCAAAATTCATGCTGTCTAATCACCGTGAGATGCCGCACCTGTGAGGTGGGATGGATTACTTCTGCTAACAGATTTGTGAATATTTTCAGAGTAATGGGTCTTTGTGTATTTAAAATGTTTCAGATCTTTGAGTTCAGCTCATGGACAATAGGAGCAAAACCAAAAGTGTTGCATTTATATTTATATTCCGTGAATACACCCTAATACTAGCAGTTCTGCTGAAGAGCAGAGAGCCTTGCTGTGATCACCTGCACAGTGAATGACCTCTCACTATGAACATTTCTGACCTTGCCTTGTGTTCTTTTCCCTATAGCCTCTGCAGACTTGGTGGTAGTTCTCTCTCAGCCACATGAGCTGGTGACCATGACAACGGAGGGCCATGCTTATGGAGAGGACGTTGTTGCTTTGCTGTAGATCATGGACAAACATCACACGCAGCCTATTTCAGCAGGACTGAGCTCAACAGTCACAGCGGAATAAAAACAAACCACTCCTGTTTGTACAGACTGTTCAGACTAACATTTGTAGATATTTGTAATAAGGAACCCACAACGGTTTAATTTTGATTTGAAGTTTGTACGAGCAAACACTTTGTTTTTTTTAAAGCAATCCCAAAGAAATATAGAGACGGGTTGGCAGAACGTATAGACGGATGTTTTATTATCACAGAAAACAAAAAGAGTGAAATGCATTTATTATTAAAATAAAACCCTAACCAACCAGCTGGTGATTAATGTACCAGACACAAATGTACTGCTTTACACTGATGACACCTGAATTAAAAACTCTATGTAAACACTGGTGTTGCACAGCACAACCAGCCTGTTTAGGGGTAAAACTAGAATCAAAGTGCATGTCCGCTGGTGCTCTGAGCTGCAGTAATTGTTGGTTCATCCAGCCTCCATGGCTTCACTTCTGCAGATTAGCAGCAGCACATATTGACACTTGAGAGAAAAGTCTTTTAAAACCAAATTTAAATTTACTCAAGGTTATTTCTGCTTGTTTAAACAAAGTGCTGATGTGTGGAGTGGTTGGAGAAGGCAGAACACGTGTTTGCTGGTGAGCAGCACATAAATCATCCTCTCCTTTTTTATCAGCGCTGCTCAGCGGATCTTCAGGCTTTGGAAGAGGTCCAACATGGCACCCAGAGCCCAGCTAGCCTCCACATTGTTCACTTTCTTCGTCAGCTAGAAGAAAAATGAATAAATCAGATGTTGCATTTACTAATTTAAAAACTCTTTTGTGTCTGACAGATTTTTGGTCTGATTTCATCACAAACTAACAAAAGATGGGCGGTGATGTGTCTGGGTGTGATGCACCAATTACAGCTCTTGCACAGAATTTAGCAAGATTTCATGTGTATAAACTGTTCTTTGAGCCTCTATGAAACTTTGTTGGGGCTCACAAAGGCACAGGAGCCCTGATAAATGGTAAATGGCCTGTATTTGTATAGCGCCTTCTTAGGGTTCTACAACCCCCCAAGGCGCTTCACAACACAATCAGTCATCCACCCATTCACACACACATTCACACGCTGGTGGGGATGAGCTACAGTGTAGCTACAGCTGCCCTGGGGCGCACTGACAGAGGCGAGGCTGCAGAGCACTGGCGCCACCAGTCCCTCCGACCACCACCAGCAGGCAAGGCGGGTTAAGTGTCTTGCCCAAGGACACACAGCAGCATTCTCTGGCCGGAGCCGGAATCAAACCTGCAACCTTCCGATTACTGGACAACCCGCTCTACCTCTTGAGCTACTGCATGGTCAAATACAACATAATAGTCGTGTTTCTGCTCTAGAAGTTCTGAAAAATGTCTGGGAGGGAGACAACTGACCAGGAGATGATGGCTCCACCCCTTTCAGGACGTTATTAAGACGTCAGCATATCGTTACTGCTTCAGCAGTGAGTGACATCACTGATCAATGCCAAAAGATGTCCACAGACTTTAACATTAAAAGCTTTATTTTGTCAAAGTGCATTGTAATTTAAAGGTTGAATATGGAACACGGAAAATATAGCGACATCTAGTGTTTAGAGGTGGTATTGCAACAACAGAACACATTTTCCAGCCGTCAGGGTGTTGGTTCACTGCTGATACGTGAAGTGAGCAGCCAGCACCATGTCCAGTGACGAATCATACAGGATAAGCACTAATTTCTACTAATGCGTTTATTTTACAACAGTATTTACCGTTAGAACATCTTCTGGGCTCAGAATCAGCTGCTTGACTTGTTGAGTCCGCCATTTTACACAGGCCCAGCCTCGCCTTGCCTAGTGAACTTTTTACCACAACGGTGCCCTCTAGTGGCTGGTAGATGTAAACAAACCCAATGTGCCCGTCAAAATAAAATTTTGATTATTTTTTTAAATATAGCTTTTATAGGAACAACTGTCCATTTATAATGCACACCTCTAAACGCACAGTGGAGGTATTATTTTCTAAAAATATAGCTTTTTATTAAAATGTTCCATATTCCACCTTTAATCCCATTTGGAGAGCTGGGAGAGCGGCCGTGTGATGTAAAATGTGGCATTCAATGAACAGAAGAAGTACCGTTTTTCACAGTGCTCTATAGAAAACAAAGCCTCGTTTTTCCTCAGAATTCAGATTTTGGACTTCTGAGAGAAAATTCAGAATTCTTTTTATTTTCAGTGGCCCTGATGCTCTTCCATGAATATATAAAAGGAGCTGCGTGCTGATTGGCTGGTTTATGACGCTGAGACCAGCCACGTGGACAGCTGCAGCAATAATGACGCTACCTGAAACTTACTACAGCCGTGTCCGGCTTTCATCCAAAGTCTGGATATTCCCAGGACATCCTGGAACGTTACACGTCTACGCCAGAATTCTGCTTTCTTTTCATAGTAGCTCGGGCAAGCGTTCTGCTGTTCCCGCCACCATTGTTTAGATATTGCAGACATTGAAGTGGGCTGGGACATGGTACATTTCCATTTCTCCGTGGCCATTGCAACATTGCTAATTTACATAAGAAATCAGATTGAATGCAGCACAGATTTTTTTGGTATGCTACATTAGACACCCCAAGCTGCCTAACTCACTAACAACAAGGTAAATGCAGTTTTGAATTCTAGAATCCCTTCCAAAAAACTAAAAATAACCCTGGAAACAAAAAAGTCCACATGCAAGATCTTATTTGTATTGAATTGGCGATGATTTAGGCTCACAGATCAGGAAACATGTTGGATTTTTTTAATGCTGCTTGGCAACAGCGTGTTCACGAGCCCTGTCCAAAAAATGCTGGAATGAGTCCAATTTTTTATTTATTTGCGTGAATCTACTCATGAACTACTGCACACGTTTCACTGAAACGTCTTAATCCAGATACAACTTTGGAGTCGATTCAAGATGGCTGCCACAACTTAATAAATTTACAGGTTTAAATTTGGTGTTCTATTAGCCCTGAGGGATCCCTACCCCACCAGGAATCACCTGATCATATAAGATCCAATCAATGGGTTACACAAAATGTTATTTCTAAGAGTCTACGTTTAGTTTGAAAGGTGGTTGGTGATTTGTTTTAATCAGGGAATGCTAGGTCTTTAATTTAAAAACAGGTTACCAGCTGAGTCAAAGAATAGAGAGAAATAATATATGTCATGGCCTCTTTTTGTCCTGTGTTCTAAAAATAGCCCACCTCTAGAGAACGCCTTTACTTACTGCTGCATGACTCCAAAACACCTAGCTTAAACATCCCTGCTTTAGTTTAAATACCTCGTGACATGAAGAAAAGTATTTGATGATGATGCTGTACACTTGGCCTCACCTGCAGCACCGTGCTGTCCTTGAACCCGAAGCCATCCTTGAGCAGACAGGTGATGTAGGCCAGGTCCATACACAGGAACGGCCTGGTGGGCGGAAACTTGGTCATCTTATTGCACACTGATCAGGGGGACAAGACAAATCATGTCCGTTAGCTTGGATAATCAGTCATTTGTATTCTGCTGACAGACGAGGGCAGCATTTCCCTCAAGGTCCATTGAGATGCACGCTGTATTTCAAGCCCAAGTAGCAGCAGATCTGTCACAGTAATGATGTATTCTGCTCGTCTCACCCTCTTTAGCTCTCTTCTTGAAGTCTCTGACCTGCAGCATCCCTCCTTGTGCTCCATCTGAAACACAAGGAGGGGGGGTCAGTATATATGTAAATAAGCCAAAACCGTAATTACAAAAGCACACCTCTGCACATTTTTGCAGCACTAATAACAGAGCTGATGGCCTTTCAGCAAGGACCGATGGAGGGATAGCAATTTCTATAATACCTACATGAGTACAGCTCATCAAATCCCCTGATACCGGAGCAGATGACTCACATTTTTCTCCCTCTGTCTAGGCATGCTGGGTTTGTATAATTATAAGGTGTGGACAGGCGGTGTGTGTGTGTGTGTGTGCACGCTAACCGATAAGACCCACGTCCACAGCTCTGTCAAAGTAATAGGAGAACGCAAAGAAACCGTTGCTGTCTTCCAGCTCGTACGGCTGATGAATAATCCCCTTCACCACCTTAAGTACTTCCTGATAACAAAGCTTGTATCCAGCGTGACCTGAGAGGAAAAAAAGAGACAAGCGTGTAAATTATTCATCTCCTCTCAGAGCGTTGGCATCGATATGTAATTTAACTTGTGTTTTGATGGCTTTTGCTAAAAAATTGACTGCTAATGTTGTGATTTGAGTTTGAAGTTTAAAACAAACTTGAGGAAAACTCAAAGGTGACGCTTATCTCACCATCTGGGTCTCCGCTCACTTGATAGGTTAGTCCTCCAAAGCTCCACTCATCCCTAAACTTGTTGGGCAGGCAGGAGCTTTTAAAGACACGCCACTCCAACCCTGTGAGAACAGACATAATTAATCTTCTAGCTGCTTCCACAGCTTATCGTGGGTTGAGCCCGCTCCCAGAACTCTGATAGCACATGAATTTTTGCTGAGGAGCTTCTGCGATTAATCTCAAGGTATTACTTGAAATGTATATTAGGAACTGAAACGACATCCCTGGGATCTCATAGGCAGAATGTCGTATGATGCACTTTACCTTCCACGCCCAGAGCGCCCAGAGTGGCGAGTCGGGCGGCCATTATTCCATTTCCAAGATAACTGTGAGGAAATTAGAGGAACACGGTTATAAAACCGAGCAGGAAAAGACACTATAAATAGGTCATTCTGAAAACAGGCTGCCTGCCTGTTATTCACATCCTAATGACTGAGCTGATACCAGAAGCTGTCCCAATTATAAACAGACCCACATTCAGCTGGAAAAGGAGTTTTTAAATACACAGAAGTGTGAGAAAGTATCTGCCCCCCTTGTGAGAGTTTTTGTCACCGAATTTGTAAAGAAACCTGTCTTAAAGTGGACCTTAACCAAGTGAGGCTTGCAGGGCTTTTAGATGCTTAAACGACAGGATTTGGAGTCTTACTCATTAATATTCATGCTATGCAAACATCTTGCTTCTGATTGGCTAACGGCAACGCAACTCTTCCGCTGCCTCCGTTCGTTCTTCTTTCTTGTGTAAAAAAAGCAACTGATGTTTTAGCTAGGGATGCACCGGTCCGATCTTAATATCTGTATCGGTACAGATATAGAAGAAAATTCTAGATCGGGTATCGGAGACTATGGGCCTGATCCATAAGAATTGATCTATTCAGTATATTTCTATGTGATGTGAGTGATGACGTCATGCGCTACACGCTGTGCAGAAGCTCATGTTGATTTCAAAATGGAGAGAGGAAAAGGATCGGCATTTTGGAACGTTTGGGCCCCCGTACAAAAGGATGATCCCAGTCTTAGTTCATTATGTAATACAGTTTAATTCTGTCTTTCCATATCGGTATCGGATCGATATCGACCGATGCTAAACTTCTGATGTCGGTATCAAATGTGAAAAAAGTGGATCCCTAGTTTTACCTCCATACCTCAACCCCAAGCGTGTTCCGCCATGTTGTGGAGTTGCTAATGCTAACAATTAGCTTCTACTAGCTGAGACATGCTCTGCTCTCTCCTGGATGCTAAATCAACCATAGGTATGTATATAAACACTAGATGGCTCACCCACTCTGTTCGCCAATGGAGTGTGACGTAGCAACATGGCGGCCATCATACTTCAGACAGCGGCCCCCTTTCGTAACATTGGTGTCAATGGTGCATGTACTATTTAAATACCTCTAACTTGCTCAATTTTCAGCCAATTTTCAAACGGTTTGGTTTGTTATAAACGCCAGAGATGTGGCTGTGAAATATGACGGATTTGGCCCGTTAATTTAAAAATGTGCAAATATGTTGTATCAAGCCTATGTGTTATAAGGGTTGTAATAAAGTAAATCCGTTAATATTTAATTGAGTTAAGAGTGTTTTTGTTTAAGTTGTTCACTCACCTTCCATCTGCTATCATTGAGAGCGGAGGGTTTGCTGTCTGAAGTTAGATGGCCGCCATTAAGCTATGCCCTTGACTCCCGCTTTCGCCATAGTGTTTATATACATGTCTATGAAATCAACAGCCTTCCCTGCCACGAGCCAAGATGGCTAGGTCCATGAACGCAAAGATTTTGTGTGATCTGTGTGGCTTATTCCAACCCGAGTGTTTCCTCGTCTATTTTCTATTGGTGGCTAATGCAGGAAATAGGGGTAGAAGACTGTTTTCACATTCAGCCAGCATGTGAAACTCAAGTGTAACCGACTGCATTTCAAAAATAAGTAAAGATGGGTTCTCAGGGAACTTGCTCTTTAAATTTCTTTTGAAGAGGTCATGATGCTCTCAAGTTACCGTACGATCTTCATCCCAATCCTCACCTGCGGTCATGAGCTTTGGGTGATGACCGAAGGAACAAGGTCACGAATACGAGCAACCAAAATGAGTTTCCTTTGCAGGGTGGCAGGCTGAACCTTATAGAGACTTGGAGTAGAGCGGCTGCTCTTCCACAGCTGAGGTGGTTCAGGCATTTGGTCAAAGTTCCTCCTGGACGCTTACCAGGGGAGATATTTCGGACCTCCAGGGCACACTGGAGAGATTATTTCTCCAAGTTGGCCTTGGGGTCCCACCAATGAAGATGGTGGAGGTTGCTTGGGGAGAGGACAGTGTGGACGGAGCATGTTCTGTTTTAGAGATGGCTTAATCTGCTTCATGTTGTCATACGGTTTCTACTGAAGTGATTTCTAATCAGGCCTCTGGTGAAAAACCCAGTAAATCCCATTTAATTCATGATTTAACAAGGGGGGGCAATTACTTTTCCACAGCACTGCAGACTAAAATGGCTTTAAGAATAGAACACATTAAGAAAAGAGTCAGACCATATTCAATGAGACATCCATCATTTATCAGGTCCTGTACCTGTGAGAGTATAACTCAAATGTTGAGTTGAAGAAGTCTAATCTGGCAACATAATCAGGGACAGGAGCACTCTCAATGGTCTTCTGCAGCGGAATATTAACAACCTGGTGAGTTAAAAATCTCTCCACTTGAATTTTTTAAAGGATCTTTAAAGATTCAGACAGGCGCCTGACCTTCAGTTTAGGCAGGAACGTGATCTGAGTGGACCCTCCGCCCAAGTCCAAAATCCCCACCGTCTTCTTGGGATCTGCATTCAGATGACCTGAGAATAAAAAACATAAACATTTCCCAACTCAAACCAGCGTCCACACATGAGAGGAGCTAATCGGTTACACCTGCGATGCTATCTTCAAAAGGCCTTGTCTGTAAACATGAACCAAGAAGCAGAACATTCCAGCTCAGATTGAGAAAGATCAGAGCCAAGGCCTTCAGGCGAGGGATTTATAGTCGCTCTCGTATCAGAGGACGATCAGAAAACACAAGCTGTCTGTGTCATCAGGAGTGTTTTGTGTGTAGATGTGCATCAACAAAACATACCTGTCAGAAAGTTTAGAGAAACCCACGCCAGGATCCCTGCATGAGCAAAAAAACAGGTAAGCTGACAAATCAGACACACACACACACACACATAATTACTGTCTTTTAGGGTTTAAACGACTTAGTCGTAAAAAAGGTCTCGCATCAAAACATTCATAATAGACTGTTATTTTGTTGAAACGCTAAATGTCCAGGATAGGTGACGTTACCTTCGCTTGTGCCATCCATAATGCTGACGCTGTTGTCTGGGACCAAAAAGGGAGACTCATCAAACACACGTTGAACCTGAGGAGAGGACAGCAGCAGCAGTGAGAGGAGCCCTCCTGCTGGACGGGAATAATTAACTCCCCCAAATCCCCACAAACGTTCCTATCAGTCATAGCTTTGAAAATATACAACCCCTTTCTGATGAAGTGATAACGTGCACTATGAGTTGATGAATTTTGTTAAACATCCCCATCTCTTTGACCTGATCCAGGAGAGCCTGAGCTTTCTCCACAGGAAGGAGGCGAAGCCCAGCGGTGGCCCTGAGGACCAGCGGCGTTCTCTTCCAGTCCAGGCGAGGAACCGTCTTTCTGGCCACCTTTAGCAGCATCCTCACCGTCTCCCCAGCCTGTAATAAAGCCTGATAAGAATTACAGCCTCCTAAATGTTATGGTCATTTCATCTGCTTGAATCTCCACCAGTTTGTCAGTTCGATTTTCTCTCCTTTATTTATTTTCATCAGTAATGTGACGCCCGCAGTGTGTGGCTATTGGCGCTGCTTCTGGCCACAATGCAGCGCAGGCGGACCTCTCCCCCCGGCTCAATAAAATTGATTCTGTTTGACGATGAACTCACCGTTTCAGGGGAGTCAGCATATGCTGACAACCCGGGCTTTATGGAATGGAACATCTCATTGTCCAAAACAGGCAGCAGCTCTGAAAGGTACAGCATCCACCCACGTCAAACAGGAAGTCACCATTAAAAGCATTCAAATGTCACACACACACACACACACACACACACACACACACACACGCACACACACACACACGTAGGACGTCAAATGTAACCTGTGACCTCTAAAATTAAAATGTACAGGTTTAATAAAAAATGAATGAATGAGCATAAAAATAATTGAACATGTATATTTTGTTGCGTTTAACTCCTCATAATAAAATATATTGTCTGGCTGTATGAACATAAATCTAAATGGATGTATTAAAGTAAATATTTAGTATGAATATACATAAGGATGAATAAGTATTAAGAATAAAATCTAAATTGTATAAAGTTCCATCTCAGTGTTGAGATCTAAGTATAAATACAGTGCTTTTAAACTGAAAATTTAGCTGACATGAACATTCAGAGTACTGAAGTGGAAGTTGCCTATCAAAATAAAAGCATGGTTATGAGCATCCCTATTGAACATCTCAGTTCCTCTGTGTAAGCTACTATAGATCATGATTTCATTTAAAATTTAAGATTTGATTGTATTTATTTATCTAAATATTTAAATTAAATTTTTAAAATCACATTTGATAATAATTGAATTTACCATTAAATATTTATATTTGATTTATTTGACTTTGCATATTTAGTCGATTCTAAATATGTTTAATTTTAGATATTAATATTAGATACTAATATTGTAATATTTGAATTAGATTTTAAATGTTTAGATCTGTAATATTTAGATTTACTTTAAGATATTTAAATGTGACCTCACAAAGATTTATCTTTGATTTTAGATATTTAGATTTAATTGATATTACTTATATTTCTATATTTATATCAGATTTTTTAAAAATCTATTTGGCTTTACACATTTACAGTAGTTTCTAAATATTTACATTTAATTTGACATATTTACATAAAATAATATGAATATTGTAATGGAATACTAATTGAATTAAATTTTATATTTTTGTTTAAATTAGATTATATTTGTAATATTTAGATTTTTTTTATTTGACTCAATTTATCTTTGGTTTTAGATATTCACATTTAACTTTAAATATATATATTTACACTTCATTTAAAAATATTATTATGTGACGCTAACTGTGATTAGTTATCGGGGTTAATTTTGCAGTGTATTATTCTAAATGGTGCTCTATCATGTTTAAAGGTAATTTAGTTAATTAAAATTCTCTATTAAACACATTTTAACCTGTTTACGAGGCTAGATCAAGTCTTACCTGAGCCATTCTGGATGAAGGTGTAGACGTGAATGCGCGTCCCTGTGCTCCCAGCATCAAACATCACGGCGTAGAAGATACGGCTGTGGTTGGCTGGCCGGCTGAGGCTGGGCAGGATCCCCGGCAGATCTAGAACAGAGGTCCTGACTTGGGCTCGGCTCTGTCCTGAAACAGCGAGCAGGACCAGGAGGAGAAGCGGGACCGTTGGCTTCATCTTCCCTCTGAAGGATCACAAAACGAACAGAAGGTGCTCTTGTTAGACACCTGTAAGGAGTTCTGAGCAGCCTGAACAGCTGACGGTTGTTAATTACAATGAAGCAACATGAGTGACCACACCCACCACAGGGACTTATTTCTAAAGCACCTTTTCACATAGAAACATAATTTATGCACAAAATTTGACTTCAGAAATCACAGCTTGCATGAGGCTCGAGAGAGCTGCATCCTTGCGGGGATTCGGGACTCAATTCTGTCGGGTCATTTTGGGTTCGGGTTGAAGTTTTGAACCCATTAAGAATGCTCACTCGTACGTGTGTGTGTGTGTGTGTGTGTGTGTGTGTGTGTGTGTGTGTGTGTGTGTGTGTGTGTGTGTGTGTGTGCCACTCAGCTGCACAGAATGAGAAAGAGGAAGCAGCTGGCTGTTTGCACTCAGCAGAGCCAGTTTTCTCAGTCAAACCTGAAGGACTTCAGAAGTCTTTTCTTCATCATTTTGGGGAGTTAAAGAAGATCAAGAATGCAGTTAATCAACAATCTAAAACAGCTTTGATTCTCTAAAAAGCATCAGAAATGTTCTTTTGGCTTTCATCTGTCCCAGGAGCCCTGATACAGGCCATTCTAAAACCCCTAAACCAGCCTTGCTGTGAAAAGAGCTGTTAGTCCCTCCCACTCAGCCAGGACATGAATATGATAATGAGCTGCTTGCTGATTGGTTGGTTTCCCCAGAAGGCCTCAGACACTGGAGATATGCAGGTTTGAGGAGGCGTGACTCCCCTTTATGACGTGTTAAGGAAGGTTTTCTCAGATCAGAAGGTTTTCTCTCGCCTTTTTCAACTTTCTAATTTACATAAAAAGTAGGTCACACACGGCTTTGACTTTTTGGCTACTGTTGACCACCCAAGCTGTCTTATTCAACAACAACAAGGAAAATGTTGGTTTACATTCTAGGTCCTCTTTAAACAAAAATGATTCACATGATTCATGTTACCCACAGGAACATCTAGTGTGTGTGTGTGTGTGTGTGTGTGTGTGTGTGTGTGTGTGTGTGTGTGTGCTCTGCTGTGCGCGAGAAGGTTTGGAAATTCTGAGTTTTTGACTTGTTGCTTGGGTTTTGTTTTTTTTTTCCTTCCCCAGATTGTTGGTAACACTGTAGCTGGTTATAAACATAACCGCGTCATTATCCACCATAAAACTCCACAATATTCAACAGAATAAAGAGAAAAAATGCGGTCCTGCTGGTATGTTGGCAACCAGTTCTGGTATTCTAATGTCAGCAAAGTTTACTTAACAAGCTTAATTTTACTTACTGGGATATTTATTGTCCTTCTATTTTGCACAAAACCGACTTCTTATGTCTACCACCTGACTCTCCTTCCTGGGCTAATGTGGATGGAGACCTCTGCTTGCAGCTGTGCTGCATTCACTTACAATCAGACGTTTGAGCTTCACTGCGAATATGTCATTTTCCATTTGATATTTTATTGTTTATATGTCATAGATGTTTTACTCTCTTTTAACTGCTTCATCCCATGTACCATAGCCATCTTCATATAGAATAATCTGAGTTGGTATCATTTCTTCTGGCACCATTCCTGGATCTAGATTTCCTTCCTGCTCTGCTCCTTGACCCTCCTGGCCTGCTGGAGCATCTCCCCTTGGGTCCTCTTCCAATTTTGTCGTCTGTCACTCTCTTAGTGCTTTGAGTCAGGAAAGAGTGGCAGACTCTGGCTACTGCGTAACTGCTAGGGTGTGGTCATTTTATCCTCAACTAAGCCTTTTCCTCACCTAGGGTGTTTCTCAATCTCAAGGAACCTCGCCTTGCCTTGCCTGCCAAGGCGTCTGGCCTTGCTTCCGAGGAAACTGTCCTTCCTTGGTCAAAGAAAACGGTTAAATGGAACAGACTTACCCCAAGTAGCTGCTGCAGGCTCCTGATCACATCTGTTTGAAAATACCGCGCTGCATTCTGGGAAATTTTTGACCAAGAATAGGCAACAAGGCACCTCTCGTGTATCCTTGCTCAATTAGCTAAACGGCTAACAAACGGAGGACAGATGCCTTGGAAGCACATCAACATTGGAACCGAATGGAACATGCCTTGGTGGTTCCTGATGACGTATCTCCTAGTCAACCAGGGCGGGACCAAGGCATCAAGGCGAGGTTCCTTGAGATTGAGAAACACCCCTACACTTCTGTAGTTACTGCGAGGTTGGTGGCTTTACCAGTCACTACATTTAAGTGCTCAGGCAGAACTTCCTATTCTACTGCACGCTCTTCTCACACGCTGGGGCAGAGATTTCCCTCACTGCACGCTTCTCCTGAGCGCTCGGGTGGAGTCCTCTTCTGCTGCACGTCTGTCTTCCGGGTTCTTCTTCCCCCGGTTGATTCACTTGGACTTCTTTTCTGGGCTCGACTGTCTTCTTGGGCTGCTTTTCCCCTAAATGGTCTGGAGGTTCTGCCTTCTTCATCAGGGAGTCTACCTAAAGAGCCCCCTTTGTAGCCCTGGACTTTCCTTCAGACCACCTTTGGATCAGCACCCTTTCCAACCTAGTGGTTAGCTTATCAATCGGGCCCACCCAGGGACGCCACAATGTTGAATCGCACTCAAGTTCTCCCCAGTTCCGAACTGAAGATTACTCGGGACCCAGCTCTCCGTTTTAAGGGTCCGAAAATCCCCCGGCCTGCCAAGTCCTGCCCTGCTCAGGTCCTGCTAAGGATTTTATTTAAGCTGGTGTTGAGGAGACTCGCCTAGGTTCTGTCTGCATTCGTCCGGCTGCGTTTTACCCTGCTTCCTCCGTAAAGTGACCCCCTAAGTAGCCATCAAGCAGCGAGTATTACTTATACGGTCATGCCCATTTAACTGCAGACCTCCTCGTGATTCTGGCACTTGACACTGACCTAGGATAGTTTCTGTAACGTGGAAAAAACAGCTACAAGGATATTATTTCAATACGTTTGGTTAAGACAACAAATAAAAACCTCCAAAATTGTTTTGACACAGAGATCCTAATTCTTTACTACCATGATGAACAACTCACAAAATGAAGGTCAACTGCCATGGTGGCAGAGGAGTTAAGTGGTCGCCTTGCAACCGGAAGGTCATAGGTTCGCAACCTGCTCAGTATGTCGCTGTCATTGTGTCCTTGGGCAAGACACTTAACCCGCCTTGCCTGCTGGTGGTGGTCAGAGGGACCGGTGGCGCCAGTGTACGGCAGGCCCTGCCTCTGTCAGTGCGCCCCAGGGCAGCTGTAGCTACGATGTAGCTCATCCCCACCAGCGTGTGGATGACTGATTGTGTTGTGAAGCGCCTTGGGGGGTTGTAGAACCCTAGGAAGGCGACCCTACAGGCCATTTACCATTTATTTAAAATACTTGATCTAGTTTTGTAAATTTATTTTGCATAGCATTTGGCAGGGGAAGCGTCCAGCATAAAATCTCATATGATTGGTTAATATTCAACTCAATGATCAACAGCAATAGATCAAAATTAATACAATGAATTTAGCCAACTTAGTCATTGTTACTTACAACCAGGTTAAAGTGCTGTGGTTCATAATTCTTTTTTTTTTTGGTAGACGAGGAGAAAAAAGCCACAACGTCTTGATCAGGGACTCGAGCTGTTTTCTTGCAAACTCTCTAGGCGACCTGTTAAGTTATTTTTACCCCTGACTCTGATATAACTGGTCATGAGCGTTAATTCTTCTGCGATAGGGTAAAAACCGTCGATAAAAAAGATTTATCGTATAAGAGAACTTGCAAAGTAACCACGCCCCGAGGACTCTACTAATTTGCTAAGATCTTCTACTTTGGTCTTGGGATCGTCTTAGTCAACTCCAACTGAAGCCACTGTCTTCTCGTCCCGATGGTCTTCCTTGAAGCGCGCAAACACACGAACCAACTACTGATTTTTGCTTGGGATTTTTATACCTTCCATATGGTCAGGACCATCACCTTATTAAGGGATGTTGCTTAAACGTTGTTGCTTCGCCGACCGTGACTCAACTTTTCGCGTCTTAGTCAGAGTGTAAAAATCTCCACTTGTACGTGACTTCCTCTTGTTCAGTGTCTAGACGCGACCACACTCAGGCTCAAGTTCCCCTTTTTCTACCGAAAAGAAGAAGAAGAAACAATCTTTTATATAGCGCCTCTAAAGATAAAAATCACGAGGCGCTTCGCAAAAACAAAAAGTTAAATAAGAATTAAAAAATGATTAAAAATATCAAAAACAGGAAAAGTAAAAAAATTGTGATTAAAAAAAAGGATGTGAAAAAAAAGGGAAAAGAATAAGAAAAGGGTAATCAGTGGATCATGGGAAAGGCAGAAATGGTAGAGCAGAATGAAGAGAAGGTAGTGTGGCAAGGTGGAGAAACGAAGGCCCGGGTGGGATTTGAACCTCAGACTCGCGCGCATGACTCTCACCCGGGAGTCTGAGGTTCGAATCCCACCCGGGCCGTTTCTCCACCTTGCAGAGAAGAATCAACCAAAGGTCACTCCAAAGCCAGCCTGAACAGCTTCAGCTGCTTTTTAAAGGAGACCACTGAGTCCACTGATCTCAGGCTCACGGGGAGAGAGTTCCAGAGTCTGGGGGCCACAGCAGCAAATGATCTGTCACCATTGGTCTTTAGCCTGGTGCGCTGCACAACCAGTAGGCTTCCAGCACTTTAAGTGACGAACAACTCTGTCACCTTTTGACACTCAGTTACTAAAACTCTTTTAATCTCTTATAACTATTAGAACATGTTAAAATGAAACACTTATGGTTAAATCATCTCTTACTTGATTATTAAAACTCATAATACTCATAGAACACAGCTTTTAAGCATAACAGCATCAAATGTCCCTGTGTGTCTGCTGGTGACCTTTGTTCATTTCAGAAGGGAGAAGAAGAGCTCAACTCATTTTGACAATATACATTCTTACATTTCATAGGCGCTAAAGTCAGAAACAAAGTTGAACAGAGATGTAAAAACTGTGTATGTAGCTCTTGTGGGATTTTCAGCTCGTCTTCAGTTACAGAGCTGTCTAAAAACTGCTCCGTCTCTGCATTTCTTTATTCCCCTTTCAAAAGTAAAGCAGCATCTATAAAGTTACAGCCACAGATAACTGCTCAGACACTATAAAACGCTGCTGTGTGATTCCAGAGTGAAACTCAGCATCACTTTTCTGAAGGGAACGATCGATGCTTCATTAGATAGATGAAAATATATCAATCTCAGGAGATTTTAGGAGCCAATTTCTGTAATCGCAACTTTTTTCTGATAAGATGAAAAAAATTTAAGAGAAATGTAAAAATGGAAGGTTTAGAGAATGTCTTCACATCTGTTAGTAACTTGATTTCTGCACAGCTGAATTTATCCTGAAAAAAAAACTACACTGCTCACAAAAATTAAAGGAACACTTTAAAGAAACACATTAGATACATCAGATCTCAATATGAAGTTGGATATCTATACAATTAACAACAGGGCAATGTCTTAGGAACAAAAGAACGCCAAGTCTTTTAATGGAAATAAAAGTTTTCAGCCTACAGAGGGCTCAATTGTGTAGACACCCTAAAATCAGAGTGAAATGAAGATGTGGCAGGCTAGTCCATTATTTCAAAAACTTAATTTCTGCAACTCAAAATGCTTTTCAGGATCTTGTGTGGCCCCCACGAGCTTGTGTGCATGCTTGACAACGTCGGGGCATGCTCCTAATGAGACAACGGTTGGTGTCTTGTGGCATTTCCTCCCAGATCTGTGTGAGGGCATCCCTGAGCTCTTGTACAGTCTGAGGAGCAACCTGGCGCCGCCTAATGGACCGAAACATAATGTCCCACAGATGTTCTATTGGGTTTAAGTCAGGGGATCGTGAAGGCCATTCAATTGTTTCAATTCCTTCATCCTCCAGGTACTGCCTGCATACTCTTGCCACATGAGGCCGGGCATTGTCGTGCATTAGGAGAAAACCAGGACCTACTGCATCAGCGTAGGGTCTGACAAAGGGTTCAAGGATTTCATCTGGATACCTTATGGCAGTCAGAGCACCATTTCCTAGGCAGTAGAGGTCTGTGCGTCCCTCCATGGATATGCCTCCCCAGACCATCACTGACCCACCACCAAACCTGTCGTGTTGAACGACGTTGCAGGCAGCATAACGTTCTCCTTGTCTTCTCCAGACTCTTTCACGTCTGTCACAGGTGCTCAGGGTGAACCTGCTCTCGTCTGTAAAAAGTACAGGGCGCCAGTGGCGGACTTGCCAATTCTGGTGTTCTTGAGCAAATGCCAGTCGAGCTCTACGGTGCTGGGCAGTGAGCACAGGGCCCACTACAGGACGTCGGGCCCTCAGGCCATCTTCATGAAGTCTGTTCCTGATTGTTTGGGTAGAGACATTCACACCAGTGGCCCTCTGGAGGTCATTCTGTAGGGCACGAGCAGTGCTCAGCCTGTTCCGCCTTGCACAAAGGAGCAGGTATCGGTCCTGCTGATGGGTTGTGGACCTACTACGGCCCTGTCCAGCTCTCCGAGAATCTCCTGAAATCTCCTCCATGTTCTGGAGATTGTGCTGGGAGACACATTAAACCTTCTTGCTGCAGCACGTGTGGATGTGCCATCCTGGAGAAGTTGGACAACCTGTGCAACTTCTGTAGGGTTAAGGAATCGCCTCATGCTGCCAGTAGAGATAATTACTCAAGCCAAAACTAGCACGAGTGGAAAACCAGCCAAAAAAGATCAAGAGGGAGAAACTTGAAATGACCTCCACATGTTAAACCAGTCCTGTTTTGAGGGTTTTGTAATTGTTGCCACTTTAGTGCACCTGTCGTTAAGTCCATGAACACCAATACAGCTGAAAGTGATTAACAATGCCCTCAGCTGCTTAATCAACCAGAAAATTAGACAGACAGGTTTAATTGATTTCATGCCAGGCCCAATAAAAACAGTGTTCCTTTAATTTTTGTGAGCAGTGTAGATTGGAACAACAGTCCCTTCTATTCTAAACTTAAAAAGATATTTAAATAAAAATAAATTAGACATAATTATTAACAACAAATGAAGAAATTCCAGGATTCATATCCCTCAGGAGCTCAACACCAACATGTATTTCTCAATAAAACACAGAACATAAATAGATCCATTCTAAACGTTAATGATTAAAAATAAGTTTAAAAAGATTACAAAACATCTTATTAATAATATATAGAATTTCTGCAACAGGAAACAGAAAGTTTACAAATGTTTAAGCACTACACATAAAAAAAGACTAAAAATACAATCATCTCTATTTAACTGTTATTCTATGTGAATTTGTGAGTCCTATGACACAAATCAAAAGAAATTATATTTTTTGTGACCTACTAAATCCTGAATTAATAATTTAAAACTAAAGCATGATTCAATATAAAATCCTAAATGTATCTGTCCAATTAGACAACAAATAAACATAACTTCATGTGAAATAAACTTTTAATAAATTATTTCCCGTACATTAATTTAAATGGGACTCACTGTTGCTAAAATACTTGAGTAAAGGTAAAAGTATTTAAGTAAAACAGGACCATGATACCCTCTTACGCAAATTGGGCCAGTACATTTTTGTCCAACTCGGGTTGCCGTATTTAGTTTTCTTTCCTCACCAACTTCAGCTAGTAGTTGCTAATTTGAGGGAACGTTTCTTTTCACTTTTTGTAAGTCGGTTATGTTTCAAACAAGAACCACCGACAATAAAAGATAGCGGTATAAACATAACTATACCGTTATGTTTGTTTATTAGTAGATTAGCCGTCACGAATCGTGTAAACACAAGTTAGCATGACTGCTACACCAAGCTACGAAGCTTGACAAGCTAACTTAGCATTAGCAGCTAACATGGGGGTTTATGAAATGTTAAAAATCAGAACAAAAGCCTTTAATATATTAACAGCACACCATAAAGAATCAGCAGCTAACTCAGTAACATCTGAATATTTAGAGAAGAGCCTTACCATGATGTTCAACTGGCTTCTATAGTGTACGGCCAGTATGGCAGACCGTTTTACCACATAATTACACCACTCAATGTTATTTAGATAGTTTTACTCTTTGTCAAAATTAAACTCTTACAAGTCCGAACAGAATTGAAGATATTTAATGCTGCATTACAACTTTTAAAGTTAACACAACAAAAATGTTGACGTCAAGGTGATTGTTTTAACATTCATTGATTAAATTATATATATATTACATTTAAATAAATCTTCCTCTTCAAAAAGAATATTTCATATATTCATAAGGCTCTTCCTGTCTACAGTTAACATTTCCTTCTTTTTCTAATCATGTTAATGTTTCAGCTCTAAATATCAACAAATGTTTTAATTTCTATAAACAGACATTGTGGATACCATGAATAGAATTTTTAGAAACTCAGATTTCAGATAGATTGAATTTTTTCAGAAACATGTAAAATATTTTTGTTGATAATTGCAGTTACATTGTTGTTGGTCGTTATAACTCCAGATAGAGGACAACATAAGACCCACACAGGTATTTTAGCAAATTACATTTTTAGGATGTTCAAAATAGAATAGAATAGACTTTATTGATCCCACAGTGGGGAAATTCACTTGTCACAGCAGCACCATCACTCAAAAGGTAATTAGAAGAAGATAAAAAAAACAAGGATACATGTATATACACATAGTCACTAATCTACTATTGTAATCCTAGATCACTAAAAAAAACCACAAATAAAGATAAAAACAGACTTGGTACCAACACTATGCAGCATACTGGAAGAGACACAGACAACAGTGAGAATCCGTTATTGCACAATTATAGAACACATGAATATTGCATTGGTGTTATTGTGTACCAGGATGATACCAGTACAGCTTAAACTGAGGAGATCTACACTCTTACTGCAGAGGGGATGAAAGATCTACGATAGCGCTCAGTTTTACATCTGGGATGTCTCAGTCTACCTCTGGAGGAGCTGTCCATGACCTCCACAGTGGAGTGCAGTGGATGGGAGGGGTTCCTTAAGATGGAGGTCATCTTCCCCATCATCCTCCTTTCACACGTCTCCTCAACAGAATCCAGTGGGCAGCCCAGAACCGAGCTAGCTTTGGTAGCTAGCTTGTTCAGTCTCTTCCTGTCTCGGTCAGAGCTGCCTACACCCCAGCAGACCACAGCAGAATGAATAACAGAGCCAACAACAGAGTGATAAAAGGATTTTAGCAGCTGGGAGTTAACTCCGAAGGACCTCAGCCTCCTCATGAGATGGAGGCGGCTTTGGCCCTTCTTATACAGAGCATCTGTGTTGTGGGACCAGTTCAGTTTACTGTTGAGGTGAACACCCAGGTACTTAAAGGTGTCCACCACCTCAATGTCTGCTCCCTGGATGTTTACTGGTGAGTGAGGAGGAGTGTTTCTCTGGAAGTCAATCACCATTTCCTTTGTTTTACTGGTGTTCAAGCGAAGGTGGTTACGCTCACACCAGTCCACAAAGTCCATGATGACTGACCTGTACTCCTGGTCGTCCCCCTCAGACACACAGCCGACGATGGCCGAGTCATCAGAGAACTTCTGGAGGTGACAGCTGCTGGTGTTGTAGGTGAAGTCCGAGGTGTAGAAGGTGAAGAGAAAGGGTGAGAGCACTGTACCCTGCGGCACTCCAGTACTGCACACAACCACCTCAGATGTACAGTTGTGCAGCCTCACGTACTGTGGCCTGTTGGTGAGGTAGTTGGTGATCCATGAGGTCGGATGTTCGTCCACTCCTGCACCCCTCATCTTCTGCTGCAGTAGACACGGCTGGATGGTGAAGGCACTGGAGAAGTCGAAGAACATGATCCTCACAGTGCTTTTTTGCATCTCAAGGTGATTCAGAGCCAGGTGCTGCAGGTAGATGAGGGCGTCCTCCACCCCCATGTTTGGTTTGTATGCAAATTGAAGTGGGTCTATTTCTGGGCTCACCACTGAACGCAGATGGGTGAGGATGAGTCTCTCCATAGTCTTCATCAGGTGGGAGGTCAAGGCGACAGGTCTGTAATGGTCTGGTTCCCTGGGATGTGATGTTTTGGGGACTGGAACCACGCAGGAGGTCTTCCACAGGATGGGGACCTGCTCCAGTCGAAGGCTCAGGTTGAACCTCTTATATATACAGTCTTTGGGTTGAACATGTGTGTGACCACTTCACACAGCTGGTCAGCACAGTCTTTGAGCAGTTTTCTGCTCTTAAGCCGCCTCAATTCTCTCCTCACCTGGTCCGATGTAACTGAGAGGGGGTAATGAGGGGGGACTTGTTGCTGAGGATGGTTGGAGGAGGGGGGAGAAGCTGATGAATGGTGTGAAGTTGGGAGGTGGGGGGTTGGCTGGCTGAGTGGAGGTGGTTGGGGGGTGGTGGTGCCTGTAGCAGCAGTGGGGTGAGTGGAGTCAAATCTGTTAAAAAACAGGTTAAGCTCATTGGCCCGGTTCTGGTCCCCATCAGCAGACCCACTGGCACCACTCCTCCCACTGTGACCTGTGATGTTCCTGAGGCCTCTCCAGGCACCACGGGCATTGTTCTGCCCCAGCTGATTCTCCAGCTTCCTCCTGTAGCTGTCTTTAGCCTGTCTTATTTTGTGTTTAAGTTCTTTCTGCACACGTTTTTGCTCCTCCTTGTTTCCAGACATGAAAGCTTTCTTTTTATCATTCAGCAGGGATTTCAGCTCTGTGGTCAGCCAATGACATATTAGCAACATTTTCATTTTTAAGCGTAGACAATGGTGTACAGACATTCAGGTTCAGCGCACACAAACTTGAGTTTTTAATCAAAACTTCGAGACTTTAATACGTATTTACTGTTGTTTTCTCATGACAGGTGAGAGAAGAAAAGGGGCAGGGTTTAAAGTTGGTACAACACTGCTGTTTTTAATTTAATCTCAGATATTTGATTATAAATGATAAATATGTTTTACATTTCAGGCTCATGAAATTTAAAGAATAGAATTGAACTTAAACACCGTTTCAGATAAGAAATTCCACTCAGATTTGCTACACAATCACACCCTGAGACACACAAACCCCGATTCCCTTCTCTATGGTACAAGAACTACACCTTTACTCATTTTCTCGGTTTTAATGTAGTAAAAAAAACTGTGATGCAACATTTATTCCATTCACATTTTAATTATCTACCTCAACATGTGATAAACCACAGAGCGAACACCTGCTGCTGCTGCTGCACAGTTCCACTGTCTCTCTTCCTGGGGAGAAACCTAACACCAGTGATCTCAACGGATCATCGAGTGATCATGATTGACACTTGCACTGCTAATCTGAAAAGCTCAAGAAAATAGAAGTAAAAGACAAACCAGTGGAGATGCTTTCACCATTAAGAGCAGAAATGAAACATATTGCTAACGCTCAAAGGAAAAAACGGCGTCATTTATGTTTATTTATCAAATAAACATTAATGATTGAAGGTTCGACCAAATTCACATTAAAGTACTGAGTTTTGTTCTCTCCCCAGTAGAAAAAAACCCATGTAGGATTCGTCTTAAAGCATTTAAGTCAAGAAATCAATGATGGATAAACTACTGATTCAGCTTTAGCGCCCCATGGTTGGCATGGTGACAGCCGGGCTCGTTAGTGTTGCATCCTCAGCCTTCCACTGTGACGTCAC
Source organism: Aphyosemion australe (assembly GCA_006937985.1). Taxonomy (NCBI): domain Eukaryota; kingdom Metazoa; phylum Chordata; class Actinopteri; order Cyprinodontiformes; family Nothobranchiidae; genus Aphyosemion; species Aphyosemion australe. Next base: position 1,141,809 of record SSNS01000060.1, read on the forward strand.
AGTCTTGATCTGAGTGAAGAACTGAACGCCCTGATGGTGAGGAGAAACGAAATCTGTCAGTAAGCTAGCTTGAAATTTTCATATGGAGAACTTTTAATTGAGCCTTAAAAAAATAAGCTACCTGCTTGCCGTAGAAGTTGGTATCTCCTCTGAATGATCCCCTGGAGCCGGTGAAGGAGAACATGGGGAGAGGGACAGGGATGGGAACGTTCACACCAATCTAGAAAAGACATTAAAGCAGAATGTCAAGTACAATTTGAATGATTTCAGAAACAAATAAATGAAAAAATGAAACTTACAGTGACAAGAGCACAACCACAGCCATGACAGTAAAAATGCCTTTAAGGTACGTCACCTTGGCAACCCACAAAATAGCATTATGTAATGTAACAGTGACAGAAATAACATGTTTTTCCAGAACCCTGATCTTTGCTCAACACTAAGGGCTTCATCACACCTGCAGTGTTAAATCAGTTTACATGGAACCTTGGTTGGTTTGACCCCTTTGTGTGGTTTGTTTCTGCAGGTGTACATACAGTAATCTCACTACGATGAGGAACAAAATAGCTGTCCTGAGACCAGCAGGAGGAGGGGGTCTCAGTACGGTTTGTTTGTTTTATAGTGTGAATGTGATCTATGGCTGGGCACCAAAACTCTGTACCCCTCTACAAACCAAAAACATTCGGTAGGCACTAGTACCAAAAAGAAACAACATATTTGGTGCAAAATTTTGGTACTTTCCAAATAAAACATCCCTGTTTGAGCCGCGCAGCTCCCCGCTCCACGTACCTGGGAACGCTACTCTGTCACCCACACACAGTTTACAACAAGAAAAAATGCTGCTTTTTCATGGAAGTAAACAGCAACAGTGCTAAATGTAACAGCTATGATCAAACTTGTCACCAAATAGGGAAATAAAAGCAATTTAATAAAGCACCTTGTCCTCAGTGAGCTGATGCAGAAGACCCTGAGTCCATAACCTTCCTCCTCCGCTGCATCAGCAACCCTGGAAGGACCATGCTATTTTTTGAACAAAAACAGCTAGGACTCATGTTTACATAGTTTTGTTCTCTTATTTTACGTCTTATTTATGCTGTATGTTTTTATTTGTTTATTTATTTGGTTTAATTAGGACCTAAACAGGTTTTATTCCAAGTTTTTAGAGTAGGTGTTTCATATTTTATGCATATTTTAATAGTTTGCACTTTATTTTCATATTGTTTACTTTTGTTTTGCACTAAAAGGTAAATATTATCTTTTTATTTTTTATACAAGTAATAAATTTGTGTCTTTGGCTTTAACTCTTAAAACACCTGAGGTCATTTTGTTGATAAACGACTCGAGGAGAGTTAGACCATGGCTGTGTCCAAATTCAGGGGTTGCGTGCTCATGAGTTCGGATTTTAAGACCAGTGACGTAAAAGCGCTGCATCGAAGACCGTCCAAATTCTAAGAATGCTCAGAATGCGGTCTTGAAATGCGTTCTTCTTTTCCCCGATTTTGAGAACGGGTGCGGTGTAGTCTCCGTGACCTCCTCACCTCCATAAATCCCGTGATGCACTGCGGGTTTGATTTCTGTAGAAACGGGAGACGCAACAGTACGACTAGTTTATTCAAATCTGACTGTACAAAAAGTAAAAGCCTGAAGTGGTTGTGTTTTTAGGCGTTTCCCATTCTCATTAATGTGTTTTTGTATTCTTGTTCTTCATTACAGTTCATAAAATTGGTAAATCATAAAATAAATTATACAATTAACCGTGAATAATCCAGCATCGTGGATCCATATTTTGTAATAGGTTTTCTTTGAGCAGTTGCTAGGTGACAGAAGTAGGGGCGGGACTTTTATTTAAGGCTAGAATGTCCACATTCACGGCTGTTAACATCCGGTCTAAGCGGTCACGGAAGAACACGTTCTCCTGAGACCAATGAGGACGGGTACTCATGAGCATGCAATCCCTGGATTTGTACACAGCCCATGTTGGCATCTCAGGCTCAGAACAGGTAGCCCCGCCCCCAGACAATCTGACCAATCAGCAGGTTGAACATTCTCACCTGGTTTTGCTTTGGGTTTCGTTTGCAAGAAAAAGCTACAAATAAATAAACACAATTATGAATCAATTAAAGATAAAGTTCACTAATTTTTTTCAATATTTTGCATTTGCAGTGGTCTCCAGTATAAATGAGTTGTGAGCCAATCACTGTGGGAAAAATGCTCTGGCACTCCTGTTTCAGGACCTAGAAGTGGGCCAGAACAGAGTTGAGCTGAATAGGGCAGGATTTGGAGTCTTATTTACTAATATTTGGACATCTCTCCTCTGATTGGCTAACAACAACGTGACTCAACCACCGACTCCGTTTGCTTTGCAATGTTGATGTTTTATCTCCACAAATAACACAAACCTGGAGCTAGGGCTGGGCGATAAATCAAAAATTTATCGTTATTGAAATTTCTGACTCTAACTGATATAGTTTTTCCCATGTCAATAAATTCAGTAATAAAAAAAATTAAAACGTGTGTAGGTTGGCGACGTTCATGTACCTTTAAGAAGCGGTACCACCTCGAGTCACATGACAACGTGACTCAACGTAATACACGTGAAAGCCAGTGGCGGCTCGTCCATAGAGGGCGCTAGGGCGCCGCCCCACCACTCACAGGAAGGAGAAGAAGAAGATAGGAATCACAAAATATATTTAAAAAACATAAAAAGTAAACTAAACGATCTATACACACCATGTGGACTAAGTGCTGTGTGTAATCTGTGTTTAATAATGTTCTTTTTACTTTTAACACGGCCGAATCGTCGACGTACTTGTCACGTGTCCTCTCGCGGGCGCAGCAATCTTTACCATTGACTTAATATGGGCTAACTGGCGCATGTGCAGTGGGTCCCCACACCGTCCACAACGAGAAAGAATAGGAGAGCGGTTGGTCGCATCTTTTAGCGATCGTCGCCGCCTCACCGGGTGAATTCTGCTCAGACCAGGGGGAGGAGATCGCTGATTGGTCAGGTTGTTCACCCCGCCCTGAGGGGAAAACTTTCCACAGGCTAGCGCGTCGTGCTTGTTCAGTTTGTTGTTGTAGCTGCTGCCGTGCACACCTCAACTATGGAGAAAACAAATACAGTTGCGTCTTTGAAAAGTGAGCCGTTTAGTAGGAGGACACAACAGGAAAAACTTGGCCTTAAAGAGCTTGGACCCGACCAGCCGGACATTAAAATAAAGCAACAAACAGGACAGAGGGAGAAGTTACACAAGGACATTTTCCCAGCAAAACAATGCCAGCAAACAGTCTGATCAGCTCAGGATATAGAACTTCACGAACCGAGTGGATTGTTTTTACTACACCACACGGATTATGGCCATAACCTGCAAGGTAAGCCTCATTTTAGCTTTTGGCTTCAGGAAATTAGCATGCTGCCTCGTTAGCGGCTAGCACCGCTCCATACGGTTTGAACTAAGAGTGGTACTGCTATTCTTCTTGTTTGTGAGTCTGGGATTTAATCTAAACGCCGGCTGCTTCTGTGAATATCTTGCATTGTGTCACTGTGTGTTTTTCTGGATACATGTAGCGTCTATTTTACGGCCTCACGTTTATTTACAGCTTATTGGGTGTTGGTAGAAAGTGGATTCAATTGATTACATTTAGCCTACTCCCCTTAAGCGTGTGTGCAGTTTGTGTAATATATGGGTGAATGGATGAATATTAAGCATGTTTTTGTCAAAAACATGCTTAATATTCAAAAACCTTTTGAACAAATTTGTTGCCGGAAGTGCTCCTGTGACCGTCAGTTGTGTGACGCTGATGCATAAGAATCAATGGTAATTTGGCGTCCCCTAGTGGTGATATGTGGTTAGCGCCCCACCCAAAAAAAAACTCACCGGCCGCCACTGGTGAAAGCCCCATCTAGTGGACAACTTTTGTTTTTGCACATACATGTAGTTATCGTCCATTTATCGTTATCGAGGCGAACTCCTCAATATACTGTAATATTGATTTTAGGCCATATCGCCCAGCCCTACCTGGAGTTCTGCTGTGTTGTGGAGGTGCTAATGCTAACGGTTAGCTTCTTCTAGACCCGCTCTGCTTTCTCCTGGATGCGTCAACAACAGCCTTCCCCGTTGTCAGTTGATGAATGCTAATTTGACGTGATGTGCAAATGTCACTGGCTTGAGTTCCCTGTCTATTTACTTATGCAGGAAATAGGGGTAGAAGACCATTTTCATGTTCAGCCTGCATGTTAAACTCAGAGTGACCAATCATATAAAAAACAAGTAAAAAATAATTTATTTACATATATATACATATATATATACACATATATGTATATATATACATATATATAACTAGTTATAATTATTGAAGGTTTTTAACAGGCTATATATATATATATATATATATATATATAAAACTAGTTGTAATTATTGAAGGTTTTCACCAGCCTACAGCCAGATGAATCTGATAATGATCTGGTGTTTCTGAGTTATTCTGCCACCTTTTCTCTCATTCAGAGAACAGAATTTAAATTTGTAGTGAGTCTGATGATTAGGATTTGCTCAGAGAAGCTCTGTTCAGGCATGGAATTCAAGGCTTTAAGTGGCTGTATGTTTATCCAACTGCATCCACAAACGTTTTGGTTTATTAGCTATTAATAACACCGACAGGAAAAATGAGCAGAGGCGTTCCAGACTGTTGTGCAAATACGAGTTCATCATGTAATGACAGGCTAAGACGATGCAAATGAGCCACGGGAGTAATTAGTCTAAAAATATGCTGACGTCAAAGTGAGGCTGAGTTTTATCCTAGTGCTTGTGGAAATTTCTCACATCATAGTTTCTTTCTTTAATGAACGTTTGAAACAATTTCAATAAAAACTACATTTTTAATGTTTTATTGTAGTGATCTTGACCTTTTTCCTTGAGTTCAGTCGTCACCACCCCCACAATAATAATAATAATTCACAACATTTCTTCTAAATGAAGCTCCTGAAAAAAGGTCATTCCCACTCTTTTTTAATTATAACGTCTTTCTTTTAAATATAAAATAACATCAAAATATGATTGAAATGCGACTTGCAGCCTTTTAAAATGGAAACTCCCCGCCCGGCGTAAACGCGACACTCACCTGGCCAACATCCACCTCGTGTGTGTATTTGCGTGCCGTTGCTCCGTTGGTGGTAAAGATAGCTGTGCCGTTGCCGTAAGGGTTTCTGTTGATTAAAGAGACGGCCTCGTCTAAGGTGTCCACCTCCAGGACGACGAGCACAGGCCCAAAGATCTCCTCCTTGTAGCATTTCATGTCCGGCTGAGAAAACAGAAAGAAATCTACCACTTTCATCGTAACAAGGGCATGTGCTACTAGTGTGTGGGTTTGGCAGAGAATAGGAAAACATGCTTTAGATGCATTTTGTAACTCTAACAAGGTTCTATTTAAAGATGTCTGACACTCAACACTAGGAAGCTGGAGGAGTGGAGGATGTCACTGAGAGGGCTGCATGCTAGGTGGCTTTATTAGCCGGCTTTGCAGATGGGTAAATTTGGAATAGGTTTCTGTGGAAAAGTAATGAAAATTATGATTTTTTTTTCCCAAGTAAAAATCAATTTTGTTCAAATAATAAAAAAAAAACATTTTTAGCCGGCTTTGCAGATGGGTAAATTTGGAATAGGTTTCTGTGGAAAAGTAATGAAAATTATGATTTTTTTTCCCAAGTAAAAATCAATTTTGTTCAAATAATAAAAAAAAACATTTATGGTCATCTCCAAAAGCTGCTTCAGTTCCACACCGGAAACTTAAAGATTCACGTTTCTAGCTAAACACACCTATAAGCACATGGGGGGAAAAAAGCATTTAAATCAGAATCAAACATCTGATTTAGATTAGAACAGGGTGGACACAGACACCGGATGGACTAGAAGACAGATGAAAGAAAATCTTTCCAATTTCAGAACCTGACTCTAGGCTCAAGGAGAAAAATTATTTTTCTGCTATAAAGATTCTTCCCAGAGACATCTGAAACAAAAGGTGGCCCATATTTCACCTTCTGTCTCACCTAACCTTTAATTCTCGGCTCACCGTAACGTTGCCTAATATGGTCGGTCCTACAAAGTTTCCATTTTCGTATCCTTTGACGTGGACGTTCCTCCCGTCCAGCAGCAGCTTGGCTCCTTCATCCACTCCACTCTGGATCAAATACTCCACCCTGGACTTGGCTTCAGGGGAGATCAGGGGGCCCACGTCGGCCCCTGGCTGATCGCCTAAAGCATAGAAACATCAGTATCAAAGACGCTGTCCTGCAGCAACTTTTTCTATTCAACAGCTGAAAAAAGATAATATTTTAAGCTTTTTTGCACCGCCTCTGTTGACACGGCTCCTGAGGGAGTTACCTGCATTTACTCGCAGTGATCTGGAGCGCTCCACCAGCTCTGGGAGCCACTCGCGAGACTCCCCGACAAAAATGGCGGTGGACAGAGCCATGCAGCGCTGACCAGCCGCTCCGAAAGCAGCACCAACCAGCTGGTTGATGGTGTTCTCTTTGTTGGCATCGGGCATCACCACACCATGGTTCTTGGCTCCCTAAACACCAACAATCAATTTTTCAGGGTTATCATGGAAAATAATGACTATTTAAAGCAAAAGCAGTGCTGGAAGCAGTCTGGTTACCATGTTGGACTGAACTCTCTTTCCGTTCTTGGAGCCCCGTTCATAGATGTACTCTCCTGCCTGGTTGGACCCCACAAAGCTGATGGCTCTGATGGCCGGATGGTCACAGATAAAGTTCACGGCTACACAAGGATACAAGAAAATAAATGTATCAGTATCTCACCCTAAAAGGATGGAGAGGAAGCCTAAATAACTTTTATTAAATCTAAATGCTGACGTTATCAGAAAACAATTTGAAGAAGTGTGTTTGGAGTCATTTTTAGATCATTTCACTCACAATAGTTCATTTTTTTCTAGAGCTGCTTAATTTCAAAGATCTGAGCCTAAAAAAAAACTTTTTTTTCATCTAAAATCATTTAAACGCTTGCTGCCATCCAGGCTGACACCTTGCTGTGGACTTTTACTTCACACTAACAGCTACACAAGCTGGGTTCCCGTAACAGGATCCACAGGGTGGCACAGCAGATCACCTTACACCAACCGCAGGCCGTGTTCCAACATGGACGTTCTTCCAGGTAAATAAACTCTTTGAGGTAAAGGTGATGATTCAAGCAAACACTACATCATGTTTGCGTTGCAGCAAGACTTTGAGTCTTACTTAGTTCAGTTTAGTTTATTTGCCATTTGTGGACTATGAAGACCCACACTGGAATACGTTTGTCCGAGCTCAAAGTGTGCTGTCAGACATAAACTCTGGAAACTCCACTCTGGAAACTCTGAAGTTTTTCAGAACTCCGACCTCGAGATCCAAGATGGCAGCTCTCCGTATCAACAACAGCCGATCACTGTGGGAAAAATGCTCTGGCACTCCTGTTTCAGGACCTAGAATTGGGCCAGAGCAGAGTTGAGCTGAATAGGGCAGGATTTGGAGTCTTATTTCCTGATATTTGGACATCTCTCCTCTGATTGGCTAACAGCAACACGACTCTACCACTGACTCTGTTTGCTCTGCAACGTTGATGTTTTATCGCCACAAATAACACAAGCCTGGAGGAGTTCTGCTGTGTGGTGGAGTTGCTAATGCTAACGGTTAGCATCTTCTAGCCGAGACGTTCTCTGCTGTTTCCTGGACGCTAAACCAACAACAGCCTTCCCCGTCGTGAGTCAAGATGGGTGAGTCCATGAATGTTAAGTGACAGTGTGACGTAGATCTGTCAGGACTTTCTAATCCTAGAGTTTCACCGTCTGTTTTCTATCAGAAGCTAATGCAGGAGATAGAAGTAGGAGACTATTGTCATATTCAGCTTGCATGAAAAACTCAGAGTGACTGATTATTATCAGAATTAGTTTAAAAATAGTTTTTCAGTGAACCACACCTTTAAAGTGAGCACAGATTGAGTACATATGTTTCCTGCACAGAAAACCAGAGCTGGAGAACGTTAATAAAGTCAAAAGCACTGACGGACACTAATCCCTGAGCATTATTTCTACATCACGACTAGGAACCTAATTAGTGACAAGTTATTTTTGGACCATTCTGTATTATTTACTATAAACACACACTGTGTGCCCCCTGAGAGGACAGGGACTCAACACACTCACCTGCATGCTGCCCGTGGATAACATTGAGAGTGCCATCTGGTGCCCCAGCATCCTGGAGCAGTCGAGCCAAAAGCATGGTGCAGCCCGGGACACGCTCAGAGGGCTTCATCAGGTACGTGTTTCCACACACCATCCCAATGGGGAACATCCACAGGGGAATCATTGCAGGGAAGTTAAAAGGGGCGATGCCAGCGCAGACTCCGAGGGGCAGACGGTAGGTGTAAGTGTCCATGTCCTTGGTGATGGAGGGTAAGGTTTCCCCGAGCATCAAGGATGTGATACTGCAGGCGTGCTCGACCACCTCTGAGGGAGCAAGAGGAAGAAAAATGATCCTGGTGATCGATAAAAAGTGCAGAGATAGAAAGATGAAATTAGCTTTGGAGTTTTATCAATCGTCCTTACACTGAACGCATCTAAAACCTGATCCTTCGGGTCAATTTGACCAGCATCTTCTGAGTGGTTTACTGGTTATTCTTCACTTGTAGATAACTTAATAAATAATAAATCAAACGTCATTTGGGTCAAACAATAGCTTCTTGTTTTAATGGCATTCACGAGTGTTTATAGACGTGCAACCAACACCAGCTCAAATAAAAACCGATGCCTTCCACTAAAGAGACTACACAGATATTCATACGTAGATCTGTGTGTAGAGAGATTAACCTGCCACCCTGTGCCTAATTGTGTTCATTAGACATCATTAAGAAGGCTCAGAGCTGCTCACAAAGCTCTGATATTAGATGGTGTAAAGCAGGGATAAAACCAAGAAATTACATTAGAGGGATTATCGGCAGACCTATGAGCCGAGAGTGTGTCCACTCACAAATCTGAGGATAATTAAAAAAAAAAAACAACACACAGGGGAAAAAGGATGTGTGTCCAAAACCTTAGTGCCCAAGAAAAAAAATCACTACAGGTACAGCATTACATTTCCACAAGGAAATAGTTATGCTGTTTCATTATAGTTATGAAAGAAATGTCAGGGTCAAAAACTAAAGATAACTTTATGCACCAAGATCTCAGATTATGTGTGAATGACCCTCAGATACTACCAAATCCAAACGTAGCTTATAGTGTGTCCCAGTTGTCCTCGGAACTCGTTTTTCCGACCACCATATTCTATTTTTTTGCGTTTCACCAAAGATGTAATGAAAACCATCCAGTGGTTCAGACAAAAGCACAAACACATTATTTTTGCCTATCGACAGCAGAAATAGCGTTAGCATAAAAAACCCTGAACGCTTCAGCATCTTTTTAACCAAACAGGAAACAGTCTCAATGATATTCAAGTAAATTAGTTCTTTTAAAAGGTTTTCTTTAAAAATGTATCTATAGCTAGAAAATGAATTTATGTCAACGTCTGTATCATAACATGTAGAAACTGTAAAAACAAATCAAACTGTTGTGTCGACCCCACCATTAGTTGGGTCTTTTTCTTCTGTGTTTTGGTTGTTCTGTTTTTTCTCTCTCTTCTGTTGCAGGTGGCTTCGTTAGCGGTATGCACCTGAGCCCGGTGTGCTCCTGCCCTACAAAGTCTGCTCTTCTTCATATAACACCGGGTCTCTCCTGTTTAGTAGAGAGTACTCAATGGCCATTTCTTATATTGAATTTTTCACCTTTTTTAGTCGTTCAGTTAAAATAAATGTTTTATTAAATCCCCACTCTTCTGTCTGTCTGGTCTCGCTGTTTGTTGCAACTCATCCTAGACACGAGTTGTAACACTGTATAAACTAAGGATGTAAGAAAATATTGATACAGAAAATTGTTGTATTTCGTGTTATGATAATGAATCAATATTTAAAAGCAGTGTATCGATTTTTATTAAAAATTTACACGCAAACATTTACTGTATTTCTTTTGTGTGGTGCAATTCAAACTCCAACTGCTAGGTGGCAGCAGCATTTACCACCTTTATTTTGGCGGAACAACAAGATCTGATGAAAACACTGGTAGTGTTTTGGAAGCGTCTGGCCTGAGTTTTCCAATTAAACTCGCAAATATCATCTGGATTTTAGTATCACAATCATATCACATATCGTATCGTCTTTCCTGTATTGTGATTAATGTATCGCCAATAAACGGTTCCGCCAATAAACACCACTAGTATTGATGATCATTTATAATTGAAGGTAGAATATGGAACAATTTAATAAAAAGCTATATTTTTAAATAATACCTCCATGGGGTGTTTAGAGGTGTGCAGAATGACGCTATAGTATTACCTTTAAAAGCTTTATTTTAAAGCCATACTATGCAACTTTTTCATATTTTTAAATCATGTTCTTGAGCCACTATGTGCTATAATGACCCTTTACAGGGTTAATGAAATGTCACTGAGACCCCCACCGCCCTCTGTGGTCAAAATACTGCATTTGCAACTTCAGAGTGGCGGGCTGCTCCCTGCTGGACTTAGAAATAGGAGCTGACATGCCTGGCGCTGCAGTCTGCTTCCAGCATGTTTCCTGCATGTTTTAGATCATAAACACAGCTGATGTGTTTGATTTAGTGATGAACCGCTCCTGTAGACACTAATGAAGGCTGAGGAGACATTTCAGCAGTTAGATTAAGGTGTTAAAAAGACGAACGCATGGGGAGAAGATAAGTTTTGCTTTCGCTAACGAACACTAGGGGGTGCTAAAAACAAGCCAAAACTGCCAAGTGTTCCTTTAATTAAAAAATAATCAAATATTTATTTTGACAGGCACGACACTGGGTTTATGTTTACATCAACCAGCCACAAGAGGGCACCATTGCGGGTTTCCAAATACGGTAAACAGTCCGCTCGGCACAGCGAGGCTGCCACTGTGGAAAATGGCGGACTCAGCAAGTCAAGCAGCTGCTTCTGAGCCCAGAAGATGTCGTTATTCTTCTCAGAAGAGGAGCGACCATAAAAGATCTAAAACCAGGGTGAGTTTAGGTCGTCGCTTCACGTATCGGCAGCAAACCTGGCATCCCGACGGTGGGAAATCTTCTTGTATTGTTGCAGCTACAACCACCACACACTAGATGTCACTTTGGTGTTCGTGTTCCATATTCCACCTTTAATGTTACTGTTATTCTAAAGTTTGTAATGATTATTTTCTGTATGGAACATAATTAAAGCACAAAAAATGATCAACTAAACAAATCACACCAATATCAAGCTCTACATGTGAAAACCAGTTAATTTTGAAAGAAGAGCCTAATTACATAGGCGTCAAACTTTTACCTCAGTGTAACACCAAATATCAGACTTTTCACTAATGATTCAGACATTATATACAAACATTTCAACTGGAGAAAGTGAATTTGTCATTCAGCAGCACACTAATCGAGTCAGAAAGTGTACTTTTACTCACGCAGTCCTCTAAACACGTCTCCCTCTGCATCAGCGAGGGTTTTGCCCTGCTCCAAGGTGATCGTTTTCGCCAGTTCTTTCTGAAAAATCAGACAAACAAGCAGCAGATCAGCAGTTATTTAAAATAACACGAATAACACCAACACATTACCCTACAATGTTATCCTTGATCAGCTGCTGGTAGCGCAGGAAGATCTGTTGCCTGCTGAGGATGGAGGTCTCTGACCAGGACGGGAACGCTCTGGAGCAGGAATCCACAGCTGCCAGCATCTCCTCCTGAGTAGCTATGGGAACGCGTCCCACCACTTCATTGGTGGCCTAAAAACAAAAAAATAAAATATTCCAGACAAATAAAAGAGAAACACACATAGAATCACAGAAAGGGGAATATTTAAATCAACATTATCAGTAAAATGTGTATTTTCTGTCATTTAAAGCTTCACATTTATATGGGATGAGAGATTTTTCATTATAATCGCCCATCAAAGAACAGCTAGAGGCTGAGAATTTGACAAACTCTCCAGCAGAGTGGACTCTTAGAGGATATAAAACACGAGTCTGAGTGGGCTGAACGTTTTCTTCTCACTTTACAAATTAAGCTGCTATAAACTAGCAAAGAGACTCATTTCCCCACAGAAATGTTCGCAAATTATGTGTTATGAAACCACGAGTTTTTTGTAGCAGATAATGAGCGTGTGTTGTAAACACAGGAGGTCATTAATGAATACTCACAGGGTTGTGAACGCCTAGCCATTCAGAGGAGTTGGACTCAACAAACTTGCCGTCAATAAATAGCTTGGTGGTGGGCTGGAAAATCAAAAAAGCAAATTATTACAATTTCATCCCTGTGATGACTACGTTCACGACATCTAATAATTATATCTGCCCAGAATTTGGAGACTTTTTCAAACCACTTTCCTTTAAATGCAACAAGTTCTGTTTGCTCTTTTATTTCCAGTCTGATTTACAAGTAATTTCCCACAATTTGTGTTACGTTCATCTGTATTTTCTTTCAGGTCCAAGTTGTAATTTTTCACATGCATTCATCACGGTTATAATAACATGGTTTCATTTGCAAAAGGAGAAACTCTAAAAGGTTTTGAACACTTCATATCTAAATGAGAAGAAGGGAATGAAATCTGTTAATTACAATTAATTTTTTAATAACTGGTGATTAAATAATGAGTCATTTGTGTGGCAGCAACCCTACACCTCAGTCCTGCATCTCTTTTCTCCTACTCAAAGATGATTGCAAGTGTAAACTGTACAATTTTTTTTCAGGAACATGCATGATATCCTTCAATCTCTGAAAACTCTATGTAATTTCTCCAGTTTTGAATTTAGAATCCAGGGAGTTTAGAAATCATATTGTGTAACAAAATAATTTCACTAAACACTATTCTGACTGACTTTTAAAGACTTTGGAGGCAGGGTTATTTTTTATTTAATGAAAGCAAACTACAAATAAAACATTAGTGTCCACGTGTCCTGTTCATTTACTTTATTTCCTATTTAGAGACATTTAAAGTTTCCATGAAAAATAAGGACATTCTCAAATGATCCCAAGTTTTAAAGCAGAATTATATTTTGTTCATAACAAACAAATGCATATAAACTGGAATTTGAATATTCTAACAGAAACGTAATTCTTACAGCTGATGAGGAGTAAAACATGCGACCCAGCTGGACAGGAGCCTGAAAAAAAAAACATCAACACAGAAAATAATAGTAAAATAAAACATAACTTTATAAATACCAACATAAAGTCTAACAAACAGGATTATTGTTTGAACGCTTTATCGAATTATCACTTATGTTAAAAGCAAACAGAGCCTAAATATTAAGTGAAAACGTTTAAAAGTTAAATAAATGTATACAAGTGTCCACAGTGGGAGGATGTTTTGTTAGCAAACAGCTAGTGTATAATTTGCTAATGAAACTCGTGCTCCAGAAAAACCTGAGCGTTACCTTCGCGTTAAAAAGTGGACGGAGGAGGAAAGCTGCCATATTAGTGGTTAAATATTTGCCAGAAGCCCTTCAACCGACCCACTGAGTAACTCCAAACGGTTCCGAAGGACAGCAGAACGCCGCGTGCAATCCTGCGTTTTTATCAGATCTAAATACCAATTTTGCGGTTGTTTCTTTTAAAAATGGAGGTGCCGATTATTTGTAGCTCTATAAAACATATGCGCGATGCCATTCGCTGTTTTCACCCTTTATGGGGCGGGCATACATTTTTAACAACCAATCAGCACACGTTATCTGCAACACGTCTGAAATTATTAGACGCTGATTGGATCCTTTCGAAGACAGCAAACCTAGAGCAGTTCCTTCTTCCCTTGACATTTTTGGGATACCTGTAGTTGACATTTTTGCTTTTTCACTTTTTTCTCCTTTTTTCACCTTTTTGTTTCTTTTTTTAAGATTATTTGAATCAGCAGAGCCAGAATTTAAAGTTGGACACCCCTTTTCAATACAAAAACGTTTTAAAATGGCTTGAAAATCGTAGTTAGCTAGTGCCAGGTCCACTCATTCATGGGCTGTAGCAGAAGCTAGCCATTTCCATGGAAACGTGTTTACCAAAAATGGAGTTCCTACAGTGGGATTGTGATGGTGTTGTAAAATGGATTGAGTCTTTGGGATATCCACAGTACAAAGTAAGCAAACATTACTCCATCTAAATCCAGATAATATTATTTAATTAATTTAGTTGGTTTTTAATCTATTTTTTATTTGTGTAACAGGCTTGTTTCACTGACAATTTCATCACTGGAAGAAAGCTCATTCATGTAAACTGTACCACATTGCCAAGTCTTGGAATAACAGATTTTAAAGACATGCAGGTAATTACATTTTGAATTTGAATCCTAATCTGTTTATAATCAGGTCATATTGGCTCAACAAAGGCACTAAGTTTGTGTACTGCTGCTTATATCCTTATCAATAGATGCAGAAACATGGAGACGTTTGCTGCTCATCTCTGAAAATGTAACTTTGCTGTGTAATAATCTTTAAAAACTCTCTCAGTGGACGGTAGATAGAGAAAACGGTGCCAGCTCACTACTGTCACACATCCTGTTTAGCACGTCTTCTCTGAACAGTGCGATATCCAATTAAAGCTGCTTGTTGTAACCAAGCGTCACTGCCAGCAATCACCTCTGATCACTTGTAGCCTACTACTGTGATGTTCACTCCTTTATCTCTTACTGATGTCACAAATAAAGTGGTTTTGCAGAAATTTTAATTATTTCTGTTTATGCTTAGTAATTGGTTGAAAATACAATTTTGCTGATTAAAAATGTCTTCATGGTGACTAAAGATCATCTCTGTCTCAGTGGGATGTCTATATTAAAGATATGTAGATAAATCCAAGCCTTGACCCTGCTGTGTATCCCACAGGCCATCTCTGCTCGTATACGTGAGCTGCTGGGGATCTCAGAAACCCCACTGAGCACCAGCATCGCTGACCCTCCCCGGGACACAGTGACCCTGTTTCTGGAAAAAAAGAGCCTCACGGGCAAGCATGCAGACACTCTCACCTACTCTTAGTTCCTGGATGAACTACACTGAGAACCCAGTATGAATCACAACAGTGAAAGAGCATAAGGAGAAAAAAATAAAAACTGAAAAACAAGCCATGTCAGTGTCATTTCAAATCACACACTGTCAGCTGGCGGTGATGCTGATGAGGCACTTGCAGTAGGTCACAAGCAGGCCTTGACATTAACACGCCCCAACAGCAACATGGTAGCATTGTTGATGTAGCTGGTAAACAAAAAATCATCTATCTGTTCTCTGGTGGCTGTCAGCATGTATTTATCTTAAAATCACTTCAAATGGATATGAACTGCTGAAAATGTACTGACTACTGGGTGAGAGAGACAATGTGCGCACATGCAAAACAGCCTAAGCAACTGTTCCAGGAGGTTCCAGTTCTGGATAAATGCTCAAACCACCATCTATTGATCAAAGTGGGTTTACTGTGATTGGATTGAGTTATGGATTTGCAGCAGGAGTCCTCGGGGTAATTTTCTGGAAGACAACAACAACTAGTTCACAGGAATACCCAAGAGAATGTGAGGCAGTGATTATAAAAAATAAAATACTTTTGAAAAATGCCATATTTACCATTATACAATAAAAATTGGGTGAAAACTTTTTTTTGATTACATTTATTTATAAAATTACAATGTTATACCAAAGTAAAATAAAAAAATTTAAATGCCAAAAAAATGAAGAATTAGAACAAAATCTAAATAAAAACATGATCAAAATGTTTAAGACTAATTATGATTGTGGCCGTTAATATTCGGTTAACATGCAAATGCAGACTGCTGTAAAATGGAAATGGCTTGTTAAATAAAAACGGGATGAAGAAATCCTCCAACATCTCAGAGTATCTTGATGGAGACTGTGTGGATTTGTTTAATCGTCAAATCTGGGAAATCAAATAATCCACAACAGAACAATCACCAAGGCCACCCAAAGTAGTACATTCAAAACTGACAGCTAC
This sequence comes from Aphyosemion australe, assembly GCA_006937985.1. NCBI lineage: Eukaryota > Metazoa > Chordata > Actinopteri > Cyprinodontiformes > Nothobranchiidae > Aphyosemion > Aphyosemion australe. Next base: position 1,157,858 of record SSNS01000060.1, read on the forward strand.
GTTTTACAAAATGTAACTAAAAAATAATTTTGTTAAATCTAAATATTTAGAATCAAATCTGTGAAGTTAAATCTAAAAGTTGAAGTCATAAATGTGGTGCTTTAATACATGCACCATACGTTGAGCATGCACAGATTTGTCTTTCCCAGAAGAAAAATTGTAAACAAACGCCATCTTGTCCGCACATCTTTTCCCTTGTATTTTATTTTCTTATTCTCTAGCTTTGGTGAATTCCCGCTTCCTGTATCTTTAGATGCACTTGAGTGTATAACTCGGCATTTCTAGCCGTTCAGCCATCGAGACGTTCAATAACATTGTGCTCCCGTAGTGTTTCCAGTAAAAAAATTAGTGTTGCAACAGACCACTTCTGTTTACCGCCCGCCATGTACACACCCATTAGGATTGTCCAGTCATCATTCCAATTGACGTCCATGTACACACCCATTAGGATTGTTGGAGTAAAATAATGCCCACTGTGCATGTGTGCAACTTCAGCTTGACGTCTTTCGGCCTTTGCAGACGCTCAGGACAAGTGGAAAACATGGCGGGAGGTAAACAGAAGTGGTCTGTTGCTGGAAACGCTACGGGAGCTCAATATTATTGAACGTCTCGATGGCCGAAAGGCTAGAAATGCCGAGTTATACACTCTAGTGCATCTAAAGATGCAGGAAGCAGGAATTCACCGAAGTATCGATCAAATCAAAAACCGCTGGAAAATTTTGAAAGCAGCATATTACAACGGACAAAGATAGAGTGTAATAAAGTAAAATGCGAGGGAAAAGACGTGCGGACAAGATGGCCTTTGTTTACAATTTTTTTTCCGGAAAAAACAACTCTACGCATGCTCAGCCTATTTAATCTGACTGAATGCTTGGTGCATGTATACTCACGGCATGATCGGATCATTTTAGTTAGTGTCCATGTAAACAGAGATTTGGGATTTCCGATCAACCAATATTTGAATCGGATAGGGGAGATTTGGCACATGTAAACGTAGCTAGTGTCTAATAAATTGATTTGTGCATTTTATTTTGTTAATGGGAGATATTCCCTGTATAGAAATGGTGAGATCCAGGGAAAGTGGTGAGTGGTGCGTTTAAAACCTAGCTTGTTTGTGGATTTGCTATAACAGCTTTAAATCTGTTTGATTGTGCATCTATGTTGAATCTTTAACTCTGAATGTGACACTTTTAAAGTTAAGATTAACTAACTTGTTAAATGAAAGTCGCCTAACAAAACAAAAGTGGAGTAAAGAGCTCCCATTGGACTTTATTCTAAATGACATTTACGTCTTACTGTTGATTATTTTGAAGTGCAGCTACACTAAACATGAAATCTATTTAATTGGCCTGCAAATTAAGACTGCCATAACATGGAATTAGACTATCAAAATAAAAGCGGAATGTTTATTTTTAATATTATCTGAAGCTAAATGGGGTAATAGGCTATTATTCAATCACTGATGCTGATGACACCTCAAAACAACTACAAAATGCTCTTGTGCACATTTGCTTCTCTTTGCCAACTTGCACAAAAAGGTTGTAAGGATTGGTGCAATCGGTGCCAAGTTCATCCATGAGGGAGTTGGGCCTTTCTGTTTCAGCCAACTCAACACTTTCCTACCCAAAAATCTATCTAATACATAAGGGAATGTTCGGCCATGGGCTGCTATTTTTGGCTGCTCCTAGACCAGATGCAGGCTGATGCTGCATCCAAACGAGCGGATGGATTTTCAATATTGCTGGGCTCGTTTTTCATCTCATGTGTGTCTGAATCTGATCAACATTCCGGCTTTTAGTTGAAGAATATTATAGGTCCACTGCATTTTCGTGCAATAGAGTTCAGTGGCCATGAATAAATTATGATGCCTGCCTGTGAGATAGGCTGGGAGGCTCTGCATCTGCCTGTGCACACAAATGGTCTCTGTGCAGCTCAGAGCCGAGCGCACCCATTACCATTCCGAGCACAGCACTTCTGGTCAGAAATGGAGCCGGGTCGGTGGTGGACGGTGTAGTCCGGGCGCGCAGGAGGGAGGAGGACATGGCAGCAGGCGCTCAGTCACTCAGGATTAACGACGCACGCTGAGCTCCGCGTCAACGACAAAAAAGCCCGTGAAAGCGATACGAACATCTGGTCGGATTCAGCGCAACACCAGTCACTCACAGCAGCCTGTCGCTACAAAGGCGTTTTCTCCTCCTCTCTGGAGGTGCACACAGGCGGATGCGCAAACAGAGGCGATCCCGCACAGCTGCAGCCCCCGAGCCCCACCGGGGACCCTCCAGGCGCCTTTTCCGCTCCTGTAAGGATGCAGGAATCTGAGTAGCATTTATTTGGGCATGAGGGGATCGCGTGGAGGAGTCGTCCTTTATCTGGTGGTTATGGATTTCTTGAAGGGCACCGCCGGTTTTGCAGGCCGTTAGGTTTCCAAGGCGCATGTTTTCGGGACACCTGAATTATTTCCAAGAGTCGGTCCCATTTTCAGGCAGGTCCGCTCTGGGTATGCTGCCAGACCTCCTGGGAGGAGATGAGCTCAAAGACGCCCACCTTTGATTCCGCTTGATGTTTCATCTGCAAGGTAACATTCATATTTTACAAGTCTTTGAAGGGGTGGGCTGTTTGTTTATGAAACAAACTGTGCTGAAGTAGTTCTCTCTGGGCCATTATTTTGAATGGGCTCAAATAATCCCCCCCTTCCCCCCCTGTGACAGGGATTGTCAGCTCATGACTTGTACCGCAAGGTCAAAAAAACCCTCTTATTCTTGGAGGCACGCAGTCAGATGGAGGTTTTATTTTTAGGATCCACTTGTGCAGCTTTTTCTCTCCCACAGGTGAAACTGAGAATGATGATGGCCGATGTGCACGTTGGGCTACATTCAGTCTTTTTCTCCTGGCATGAAAAAGATTGATTCCTGTGTGTTTTTGCAGCCTTGAGGATGCAGAGATGTGATTATTGCTGATGTGCAAACTACACACCACTCGTTTATCACATCTAAACGAGCCTATGCAGGGAGAAATTGATAAGTGTAAGAATAGGGCATGTTGCCAGGTGACAGGAAAGGACAGTCAGAAAATATGCCTATCACTGACAGATAAGGGTCTTCTGTGGAGTGTTAGTTATCAGTCTCTTATTATTCATGAGTGCCCGAGGCACCATTGTAACTGCTACCCCAGTGAAACCAAGCCCACGCCTCATTTTGCTGCTTCTGTTTGCTCTGTGTGAATGTGCTGCTGTACCTTTTCACTGAAGACTGTTTCTGCACACCAGCCTCACATTCACTGACCCAAATCTACAGCTACTGTTTTTATTTGCTGAGAAAGAATTTTCATTAGGACTAGCTCACTTACAGATTTGCACCTGCTATGCGAGCGTGTGCATGTAAGAAATGCTTTATGATTACAGCTTGATAAGAGGTGTGTGTGTGTGCGTGTGTGTAAATTATTTAGCCATTTTGTCGCTGTGTGAAGTAGAAGCTACTGTATTTCAAGGATCTTTGACACAGATAAAATGAGACTGCAAATGTGGAGATGGAGACTTTTATTTTGCCTTTCCTTGTTTTATCACTTATAGCAACAACATAAAAAAGTCCTCATGCAGAGCAGAGCAATGTTTCAATTTCCTTTACCTGACGTTAAAGCAGCAATCTGGACTTTTCCTCATTTCGCATGATGATTTAAAAATCTGTAAAAGTAGTTTTAACCTGGACCAATACTGAAAAATGACTACATGGGCTGATTCCGATATAAAGGTGGAACATGTAACATTTGAATAAAAAGCTATGTCTTAAAAATATAATACCTCCACTGGGCGTTTAGAGGTGTGCAGAATAAATGTACAGTTTTTCCTTAAAAGCTATATTTAAAAAAGAAAATCTAAATTTTATTTTGACGGGCACAACACTGGGTTTATGTTTACATCTACCAGCCACTAGAGGGCACCGTTGTGGTAAAAAGTCCGCTCAGCAAGGCGAGGTTGGGCCTGTGTAAAATGGCGGACTCAACAAGTCAAACAGCTGATTCTGAGCCCAGAAGATGTTCTAACAGTAAATACTGTTGTAAAATAAACTCATTAGTAGAAATTAGTCCTTACCCTGTACGATTCATCACTGGACATGGTGCTGGCTGCTCACTTCACGTATCAGCTGTGAACCAACACCCTGACGGCTGGAAAATGTGTTCTGTTGTTGCAATACCACCTCTAAACACTAGATGTCACCATAGTGTTTGTGTTCCATATTCAACCTTTAATGCTGATATACTGTGCATCACTAGATAAGAGTCATCCATATTACATACTTCAAGTGTTAGAGTAACAGTGAGCAGTTTCCTGCTCTCCGCCCTACTGGTTGAAAGTGGAATTACAACTGTCATAAACAACCCTGCTGCAGCCTGCTGTAGCTATAGCGCTAATGAGCTAACACTAACATGAGCCAACTAATACTAAAATAAACTATGACGTAAAAATGTTGGACAAAAAATATTACTTACTAGTCCAGTAGCAACAAAGCCAGGTCACCATCAACCCGTGATTTTGTAGCCTCCTTTAGCTCCCTCAAACTAGAGTAGGCCTCGCTTATGTTTACTCTGGTTTTACCCCTTTGCTTCACCTCCGAAGACATTACTCTGTTAGGTTTACTTCCAGGCTCCGCCATGATGCCAACAGACAAAGCAAACTTCTTCTTGTGTTTTTATTGATGATTGGCGAACTGAAAATGCTAACCGCTAACATTACAGCTAACAGCCGTAAAGCAGGTAAAGAGCGCCTCCTAGAGCACCTACCCGCTCCACAAAACTATCTAGTGCGGTTTTTGGTCAGCAGAGGGCTGCAGAGTGGTGTCAAATATGAAACTGGTCAAGTTTCTAACCCAACAATCACTGAGATCAATGTTAAAGCTCTAGCTTAAAGTTTAATAAACTCATATTATAGCAAACTTAAACTTGGCTATAACATTGTTGGTTTTACAGATTATGAGCTAGAATTTGGTGTCACAGTAGATGCGAGTCTTCCCCAACAATTGCTCCAATAGCTACAAATTGCACCAAATTATTTTCTTAAAACTTTGGCATTAGATGTTGGAGTCAAACTAAATCTAGTTGGCTGCAACACCTGACTGATTTCAGAAAACATATAAATGACTAACTTTGTAAAAGTTTGCAGAGATTGAGCTGAACTTTGGTTTTGTGGTAAAGACTCATGCATAAGATAGGCTTCAAGCTCTACATGTTGTGTGACATTTTTTGTGAAAGTTTAGCATTAATTTGTTAGCAAAATATCTCATGACTGGTTAACTTTAAGAGTCATCCTCATTCTAGATGGCCACAGCTAATCAACCTCAGCAAACCCAATAATGGCTGTCATTTAGTCAATAACAGACATTAAACTACTGTGCTGCTGCTCCATGAGGTCATTTATCCTTCATATTTTACATATTTCAGGTGTTTGTTCCTGTTTGAGTCATTAACAGTCTTTTGGGGAACTTGAGGACGCGTTGAAGAGGTAATTATTTAAATCAGGTATGCTGAAGCTGGGAGGCATTTAAAATGTGCAGGACATACTCAGAGTATCAACAGATCAAGCGAGATGTTGCAATATTGCAGCCTGCATAACGTTATTTTCAAGATTTCACTGAAACAGCCTAAGCGCCATCACTCCTCAACATAAAACGATCTTAGTTCAAAACTCTGGCAGGAAGTGATTTAGCATCTATTTTGTAAAACCTTTCAAATCACAGCCATCTTTTTTTAATCATCCAAATGAACCTTTCAGAAATATCAAATGTCCATTTCTGCTTTTATGTTTGGCAGCATTTGCTCGCCTGTCTCCTTCCTCAGTTTAATGGCAGTGACTGTTTATCTAGAGGCGTTCAGCCTCAAATATTAATCTGAGTCCATTCCGACGGGTATCTGCTGACATTTACTTCACGGCAACAATCTGGGGGTTTAAGGCAAATGCAAAATGAGAGCCTGATAACTGGAGGAAATTTGTTAGATTAGCCCCACATGGGTTCTGACATGCTGGATGACATAAATGAGGCCCATTTGGGTTTGGGAACACACATGTGGCCCACCAAGTGTAACCCTGCATTTAACACTGACCCATGTGGCCGTGAGGTTCAAAAGAGCCTAAACCACTAATGTGAAACTAACAACGTCATAAAAACCACCAAAAAGTAAAAGGAAGTACTACATTTTCCTTATTTGCAATGGCAATTAAAGGTTTATGACGTGGGGAATGTTCACTCTATAAGACAATCCCGGTTGACATCAGGACACAAAGGAGTGGTGCAAGATCCAAAACAGACTAATGTAAAATTCTCTCTAGTTGGGATTAAACAGAACATAAAAAGTGATGTGACCCGGCGTCTGCCGCTGAGAGATGGAGTTAACACAGAACACCTCGTGTTGCCGTGTGAAGTGAAACACTCGGAATTACAAGGAGGAAATGTAGATTCTAACGAACAGCACTTCCATTGATGCAGTGAGGCTCTGCTTAGTATGCTGCTATCCCCCCAGCACACACACATTAACACACACACTTTCCTGACTGGGAAATAATTTCAACTGCATCAGATTTCTCATGAAGTCATTTAGGTTTTTATTATGTGGCAGACATAATAGAGATTCAAACGTTCCAAATCCGATACAGAATTAGCTGAGCGTGCAGTCTCCTCGCCACCAGTGTGGCGTAAACGCCGCACTGCCCCTGGCCCCGGATTTCAACTCCAACCTTTGTTCCAGATCTTATTAGGCTGTCTGTAAAAAGCAGTCAGTGATCACATCGCACCCAAATCTGACGTTTTCTGTTGCCATGGCATCAAGGCTGTCACCCAAAGAGTTATCACACTCTAACGTCGACAGACTTTGCAGGAAAATGGTGTCACAGCACATCCACACATTTACAAGAGCCGAGGTGTTAGTTAGATGCTCCACAAGAGCGCCGGTGTTCGGTCAGGACGCGTGGACTCGGGTTATACAAACCGACCGACTAACTGAGTGAAAATACGATCCCCTTCATGAGACGAGGCAGCTCCATTTGGCCCCATAAAGCGGGCAGAAGACCCGTTTCACTGCTTTGTCGATACCGTTTTGCCATCATGTTGCAGCATCACTTTACCTCCTTGACACAACAGAGCTTATTTCTGGACGTCCGGCTGCTCCTCCCCGAGAAACCCCGCTGGGGGTTTGACCTGCATGGAGCCACAAGCCGATCTCATTAACTTCCTCGCACAGGGCTACGTTCCCTGATATCCTGCCCAGACATGGATATCACAGGCTTTCTCGCATGATCTCCACCATAAGTTGGACCATCTGAAAACACATCCCCTCCCATGACCTCGCCGGCTGATTGGCAGGAGGCATGCTGCATAAGGATTTTCTTGGCGAACGCCACCCCGGGGAGCTACCACAGACATTCTCTCCTGAAAGAATGCTGCTGCTGCTGCACATGAATGTGCCTGTGAAGCTGCAGGTTTGTTGTGTGGTGAGCTACTTTTAATAGGCACAAATCCACCCACCAGTGCCTCAGTGTGGGTGTGGGCTGTCAGTCTCTGTGCTCCGAGGGTGGAAGTACCTGCTCAGAGGTAGTAAAGTTGGATTGACGAAAACGGAGATTACGGTTGATGCATCAATAACATCGTCTGCTTTCTTGTTTGTTCTCGGGCCTCCTGCGTCGCCTCATCTGAGACAGGCTCTCCAACCTGGGCGGTAATGAATTTCTTAGGGGAGTGACATTTAAAGATCAAGTGTGTGATTGATGAATGCATTAATTGATTATCTACTTATTTGTTGGTGTACCTGATGAGAGCAACCCGCTATGCAAATCTCAGCGGAACGCCCGTAATTAAATGCAAATTAAGGAGACGGTAACAGATATTTCCTGTCCAGCCGGGTGTCCTTTTTGTCCTCACAGGACACATTTGAAAAGGATTACTGTTGCAACAGTTTTCTTCACGTTTGGCTGAGTTTTCAGCAGCGTTTAAAAAAAGGGGGCCTCATCTCTACAGAGGGAATCAATACCACGTCTTCAGCGCCATTTGAGTGTGGAAGTAGCAGGTCCTCTCTGCCTCATTGCACAATCAGAGGCCGTAGCATTCAGTCAGAGCAGGAGGTGATTGGTACATCAACATGCACACACACACACACACACAGCACCTCGGTAGCTGCAGCTTGGCCTCTGATATGTATTAGAGGAGATGCTAAGTCGCGACACAGGTAATTGGAAGCTGTTCAGCCTTGTTAGAGACAGAGGACTGAGTCTATCTTTAAGAAGAATCATGGCAGCATGCAGTAATGACTGCACGCCCCATTTCTCACCAACTCACGTCCACGCACCACCACACCTCGGAATCACATCCACAAATCTTGTGCGGTTTGGTGAAGTTGTCCCACATTAAAACTGGGTCAGGAGAAGGCATTTCTTCAGCGCTGCTTCATCTGCGGCGCTCATAAAAATGTCAGCATGTTCTCTCTAATAATATTCCTCCCATCGCTATTATGGACCATTTAAAGGCGACCTCCTTCCTGCCTCCTTGTCAGGCTGCAGTACTCTTCTTTTTTTTTTACCCAGCTGTCATAAAGCCACTGCTGTCAGCGATCATGCCACCAGACCTCCTTCACTCCCATCCTCATGTGGAAGAAACAAGCCGTGCCCCCACTTGGCAGTCCTGTCCGGTCGGCTGTTTTCTTTATGAGGCTTTCCACACACTCAGAAGGGGCAAGGTTATTACTCCATGAGCTGTGTGTCACTGCTCAGGTGCTTTCGAAGCATGAAGGTTCTAGGTTGACAGCTTTTTTGCTGAAGCAAGTTTTTATTCTCGCCCTCCTGAAAGCCAACAATGGGGTTATTACTCACCAACGACAGGAAGCTGTAATCAGAAGGAAGCTATTTTTGTCTGTAATTAAAGTCTGACACTTGTATTTTTTACAATTGCAGGCCAGTTCTGAAGCTTTCTCATTCTGATTGCATTGCTCTGCATTGTGCCAGAATGGCCACAGGGCTTAAAATAGCACAGTACAGAGTTCTGCATTCACGCTCGTGCAGATTTCTTCTGTTTTTGCTTGTCCATGTGCCCGTCCCCTTGGCTCTGACCTTTGACTTTACCCCGGCTTTGCAGCACCTAATGTCTGTGAAGTGCAATACTCAGCTAATCTCCGAATGCATAGTCAATGACTTGGTTTCCACCAGCTGGTGGAACGAATTTGCAACCATTGTGCGTCTGAAACGTTCGGTTGGAAGGGATGCGTCACACATTGGGTGGAAAGCCCAGGTTAGCGCTAATCGAGTGAGGCCTGCAGTTCTGGACTCTTTAATTCTTGTATTTCTTCAGAACGGGACATGATATGTTGCTTTTTGAGATCGTTTAGCCCACCTCGTTTGGTCAGACAGGTTCTAATGACTGTATCACTGTATAACTACATTTAATGTCACTTTTGCTCTGATTCATTGTGTGCTGCACCTGCAGAGCTGTGATCTGATCTCCAAGGTCTTAGTTTTTATGACACTCTACATCCCTGACAATGTCTCTGGATTCATCAGATGGATCCAATCTCATCCCTCGTCTCTACTGTGTCATAAGTAAGAGAAGAAGCAGAGAGAGTAGAGAGAAAATCAATAGCACGGGATAGCACATCCGCACCGAGGCTCCGGGCCCAATCATCCCTTCCTACTGGTGATACCATCCTGTGAGATATCCATCTAATTCTTATGAGGCTCCGAGCTGCCAGTCTAGACTTTCATCCTTCTGTACACAAACATAAAAGGACCTGTATTATCATATCAAAAAAAGTGTGCGATCGGGGAAGCAGGGGCTTAAAGCGAAAGCTGCCACAAAAATCATACAAGATTACCAGGGATGTTTCACTCTCAAGTCTGCAGGTGACTAATTAGTTTCATGTCTAATTGCACAGCTTTTATTGTTTGTTCAGGCTTTGATTTGCTTAGCTTCCTGCCCACAGTTTGGATTCCCTAAGCTTTGAGTTGGCAAGGTTAATGTTACAAATCTAGTGGAAAAGCTTTAACTTCCATGGAGAATCCCCCATTTTTTTAAAATCCAAAGCGTGTGTGGGGGATCACCCAGATATTACATTTTCTTAAACCCATACTATGCAACTTTATTATATTTTTAAATCATTTTCTTGAGCCAGTATGTGCTAAAATGACTTTACAGCATTTTATGCACTTGCAACTTCAGAGTGCTGGTCCGGCCCCTGTTGGACGTAGAAAAAGGAGCTGACATACCTGGTGCTGCAGTCTGCTTCCAGCATGTTTCCTGCATGTTTTAGATCATGAACACAGCTGATTTGTTTGATTTAGTGATGAACCGCTCCTGTAGACACTAATGAAGGCATCAGGACTGTATAACAACTTTATGCCCGACCAAACACAATAACCCTGGTGAAATCATTTATTACTTACCTAGCCATTAGCAGCACGGCTAGGTCAGAGTCCGTAGTTCATGCTGTTCTTTCTAAAAGAGCTCTCCAGCGAGGAAAAGACGACCCAATAATAACTCTGGTCTTTGCTCTTGCTCTATCACGTTCTTCTTTTCTTTTCCTATATTCCTCTGATAAGGGATTTCTAGCTTTCTTTAGTGAATCTGCCGCTGCTACAGTGAGTCTATGTTATACAATTATGGCAAGCCAAAGGGATCAAAAAAATGTGCATTCTAAACTGGCATTATGTCCGCCAAAACGTTCGTTCAAGATGCGCGTTTTGGCGGACATAATGCTCGCTTTTAGAACACGCGAGTTTTTGCCCCCTTTGGCGTCAAAACGCGCGTTCAAGATGCGCATTTTGGCGGACATAACACGCGTTTAGAACGCGTGCTTTTTTAATCCCTTTGGCTTGCCATATGCGCCCGTAAAGCAACACCCAGTTAGTACATCCTGTGGCAACCCGGAGCTCAAAAAATGTATAGTGCGGTAAACAGATGTGGGACCCCCCAGCACTATCACAGGTACAAAAATGAACATAATAGATGATAGTGACGCAAAAACTTTACAAAAAAGCATAATTTTAAGGTGTAAAAGTTGCGGAATGATGCTCCAAGGTGTTAAAAAGATGAACGCACAGCGAGGAGATAAGTCTCACTTTTGGTTTCACTAACGCACACTAGGGGGTGCTAAAAACAAGCCAAAACTGTCAAATTACACTCTGTTTTATAAGCGTTCCTCATTTTGTGTCTTTGTTCTTTTTTAGGTCTGCTAACCTGATTTAAAGCCAAATGGAGTCGCTCCTGGTGTACCTGATAGTCCTCGGTGTGGCTATAAAGGCTCACAAAGTCCAAATCTGCCCCAAACGCTGCGTCTGCCAGGTGCTTAACCCCAACCTGGCAACTTTGTGCGACAAAAAGGGGCTGCTGTTTGTTCCTCCGAACATCGACAGGCACACGGTGGAGATGCGGCTCGGGGACAACTTCGTCACCAGTGTCAAACGCAAAGACTTTGCAAACATGACCAAGCTGGTGGACCTGACCCTGTCTCGTAACACCATTGGATCCATTGCGCCTTATGCCTTCAAAGACCTGGAGAACCTACGAGCCCTTCACCTGGACAGCAACCGTCTAACCCGCATCACCAACGACACCTTCAGCGGGATGTCCAAGCTGCACCACCTCATCCTCAACAACAATCAGCTCACCCACATCCACATCGGAGCCTTTAACGACCTAACGGCACTGGAGGAGCTGGATTTATCGTACAACAACTTAGAAAGTGTCCCATGGGTGGCCATTCAGAGGATGTCCAACCTCCATACACTCAACTTGGACCACAACATGCTCAGCCTCATCCCAGAGGGAACGTTCTCTGGGCTGCAGAAGCTTAAGAGGCTGGATGTGACCTCCAACAAGCTCCAGAAGCTTCCCCCTGACCCCGTTTTCCAAAGAGCGGGGGTCCTGGCCACCTCTGGGATAATGGGGCCTTTGTCGTTCGCGTTGAGCTTCGGAGGGAATCCACTGAGGTGTAACTGCGAGCTGCTGTGGCTGCGGAGGCTGCGGAGGGAGGATGATCTGGAGACCTGTGCTTCACCGCAGCACCTAGCTGGACGTTATTTCTGGACGGTTTCAGAGGAGGAGTTCCTGTGCGAGCCCCCTCTCATCACCAGGCACTCTCAGGTAACAGAATCAGAACTTCATGGATACTGCAATTAACAGATTACCTTGAAAATGAAGCTTCAGCCCACGGTAAAGCTCTTAGAGATGTTCCGTAGCAGAATTCTCTGTGACGTTTGCAAATAAAGTAATAAATGATGTGCTTGTTTAGGATGAATCGGAGGTGAAACTCCTGATACGCGGTGGAGGCTTGCACTGATTCAGTCCTGGAGCCATGCGTCCAAACAGAATTATTCAATCAAGTTCTTGCCAAATAACTATAGCAACATCAACTCATTTATATTCATCAGACCTGTTCTGCAGAACTGCAGAGAAAATTAACTTCTTCTTGGATTCCAGAACGTATACTGTAACGTTTTGTCATGTTGATTATCTTTGCTGTTAGGAAAACCCTGACAATGATTTATTTTACAAGGGAAATGCAGTTAAACACTGCTCACAGCCTCTGTTTTCCACCGGATTGAGATCAGTGTATTACCTAATCATCGTCTATAAAATATTCCTCTCTCTCTGAATGCCCCCTCCCCCCAATTCCTCCTCAGGAGCTGCGAGCTTTGGAGGGTCAGAGCGTGACTTTGCGCTGCAAAGCCAGGGGTGACCCAGACCCTATTATCCATTGGATCGCACCAGACGGACGCCTTATGTCCAACTCCTCCAGGGCCGTGGTCCACACAGACGGCACGCTGGAGATCCTCATCAGCACTGTCAAGGACTCGGGTCTGTTTACATCCCGCCGGCTGGGCTTGTGATGTTGACTGAACAGAATTAGTTGTTTGCTTGTGCACACAGAAGGATGAGGAGTGAAGCATTTGTCTACACTAGATGATGAAGCTGAGATAGTGGAGATGTGCAGGTTGATGTGCTGATATGAGCAACAAGGGGACTAAAACTGACTTTTTCAGCTTTTGTAGAAAACGTTTTTACGTCTTAAAGAGACGTTTTAAGCTTGATTCTCAGCAATTATTATGAATGATTACTATCTTGTCTGTTGAATTTCCTGAATGGCTTCTATGGAGAAATAGCTAACGTCCTTCAGGACTGAAGAGCTAACAGCTAGTTACTTTATCAACCTTTTTAACTGACCAGTTTAATGGAATTTTCAGATTCACTCAGCAGGATTTAAAAATTGGTGGCCAATTTTCAAAAGACGAGAGACCCCACATGTAGCTATAAATAAATCACGGATTTAACAATTGTGGTCTTACGTGTGTGGTGTGTGGCCACACGGCAACAACTACACACCACACATGAACCGATTTCACTCACAGACATTTCAAAATCAGACGGGAAACGTCTCAAGATTAGACGTGACTTCTGAATAAACAAACATGGCGAAAGAGGAGGAGGATTTGGATTCCCCTCGCTCTGTGCAGCACGCTTCCCTCACGTCGCTTTCTGATTGGCTACCCATCCAGTGGCGCGCCCAGAAAAGTTTGATAAGGGTGGCCATGGGGCTTGAGAAAAATTTGGGGGGGCACACCAAATTTATTTATTTATTTATAAACTTATATTTTACGAGGATAGATTGCTTGAGATGTAACATCTCGTTTTCAATCGAGTCCTCCTAGCATCCAAACAACAGAAATATAAAGAACAATAAGAAACAAGATAACAGAGTTAATAAGGAGAAAACAGTTCTAAAACACTGAGCATTCAACACACACAAAACATGTTTGGACATGGTTAAAGTCCAACTAGTTGTTAGCCTATCAGTCCTTTAGACATAAACTCCTTTTCACCAAACTGAGGCCATTCAGGAAGCTATTTAGAAGATAGTAACTACTAATTACTAAGTAATTACTTACTAACATTTCTGTATAATAGCCTTATTCATGTTTCTTCTCCTTTAGTCTAAGTGTAATTAAACTGCCTAAACAGAAGGGAGTTACTCTCCTACTGCTGATCAGCTGCCTGAAAGTCCAGGCCTGTCACATCACATTGTATCACCGCTGTAGAGCGTCTGCCTTGTAGATATTCTTGCTGCCTTTAAAAAAAAAACACAGTAGTGGCTATCAGGCAAGTTGGAGCCAATTAGCTGACCAATCAGGGCAGACTTGGCCTTTGGAGGCATTAAAGAGACAGGCTTTTCAGGTTGAGTGTGAGAAGAGAAGCATGCATTTTTTATATAATAGAACAAGAATGTGTTTCAGCGAGCAACCAAAGTTTGTTTTTGAAAAAAAAGTATAAAAGGATCGTCTTAAACACAAAACAGGAGCTGATCACTGACATTTGGCTGTTTAAAGAAATAAAAAGAAAAAACACAAATGTAAAAAATGCCAATTTTGCTTAAATAAGCACAAATAACAGTGTAAAATAATAATTATAAATACATTTTACCCTCTTCATAACTGAAAATACAGTGAAAACCCAAATCAAAAGCATACTTAGAGTACAAAGCACACAGTTTATGGTTTATTACATAATACTGTGCTGCTTTCAGGTTCAGAGGAACAAACAAAAACCAGAACATCTGCTGTTCGCTGTAAAACAGTTGATTAGCAGAGCAATGTTTTAATAATAAGTTATACATAATCTGTCATTGAGCTCACAAATTTAAATATTATTCTAGTATTACACTGTGTGCACAATTATTAGGCAAGTTGTATAGTTGAGGATTAATTTTATTATTTAAACCCATAATAAGGAATTTTTCATATTTTTAAATCATGTTCTTGAGCCAGTATGTGCTAAAATGACCCTTTACAGGGTTAAGGAAATGTTACTCAGACCCCCACCGCCCTCTGTGGCCAGAATACCGCACTTGCAACTTCAGAGATGCGGGTCGCATGTTTCCTGCATGTTTTAGATCATGAACACAGCTGATTTGTTTGATTTAGTGATGAACCGCTCCTGTAGACACTAATGAAGGCTGAGGAGACATTTCAGCAGAAAGATTAAGGTGTTAAAAAGACGAACGCACAGCGAGATGAGTTTTACTTTCACTTTTGCTGACGAACACTAGGGGGTGCTAAAAGCAAGCCAAAACTGCCACGTGTTCCTTTGAACAACTACAGTGTCCTCGGTCAATCCATAAGGGTCAATGAACCTAAGCCTGAAAGTTTAAGAAAGTAAAAGTGAGCTTTTGTTTTTCTTAAGAGAATATACATATGAGCACAATTATTAGGCAACCATTAGTGTGCAGAATTATGCAACTCCCCTCAAGATCTCTCCGTTCTGCTGCTGCTGGTCTTCTGGTTGTCCGAAGGTCTAAGTGCAAATGTTGAGAGGATAGAGCCTCGCAATCGTAGCCCCTAAGCTGTGGAACCGCCTGCCATGCAAAACTAGACAAGCAACATCCTTTCAGAGCTAAACTGATGTGATTGTCTGATGTCATCCTAGGAGTATGTATTTAGCGTCTCGTGTTGTCTGACTTTTAATTGGCCTTTTGGTGTCTTTTAAACTGTTGACAGTTCTTTTAACTGGATTTTAAGAGTAATTTCTTATGATAATTTTGTACTTGTTCTGTTTTATTACTCTTTTAACTATTATCTGTATTCTATCGTGTTCAGCGCCTTGGGCTGCCTTGACTGGTGGCGGGAAGGCACTATGTAAATGAATGAATCATCTCACTTATATTTTCATCTGTTAAAGTGAGAATAATAAAACAAATCAAAATTTACATATAAACATTTCTGACACGTCAATAAAAAGTCAGTGACCAATATAGCCACCCTTCTTTTCAATAACTGTCACAAGCCTTCCATTTATGGAGTTTGTCATCTTCTTGATCTGTTGATGATCAACTCTTTGTGCAGCAGCAACCACAGCCTCCCAGACACCGTTCAGAGAGGTGTACTGTTGTCCTTCACTGTATGTCTCCTGCAGGCCCACAGGTTCTTGATAGGATTTGGGTCAGGAGAGGTGAGGTGAAGAAGGAATATGGAAAATTCTGGAATATGGCAGCACTGGAGGATAATGGGTTCCTGGTAGCTTCATGTTTGATTCTTCTCAAAACTCAATACGTTTCTTGTGACCCTGTTTGCTATTTGCAACAAAACATTTGATGGCCACAATATCTTTTCAAGAGTGCTGCATCCCTCTGAAAGACTTTGCAATTTTTGACTTTGTAGAGTCCTTTAAATCTTTTTTTGCCCATTTTGCATGAGGTAGAGAAGCTGCCTAAAAATTATGCACACCTTTATAGAGTGTTGATCTCCTTAGGCCACACTCTCACTCATTACACAAATACACGTCACCTTAAATCCAATAAGCACTCAAGTTTATACAGCTTGAAGTTAGAAAATTATGATATGGCCAAAATATTTACTTATCTAATAATTGTGCACACAGTGTAATATATAATCTATTCTAAGAGCAAACAAGATCAAGAGCTATTAAATCTAAAAGAAGACACTATTGTTACTGGACCCAGTTCTAGAAACAAAATGTTGTCCTTCATGTTTTCTGCTTAGACTGACGGATTTAATGCCCATGTTGGTCGTGGACGTTTATTAAACTCCATCTTCATGACTTTCTATGAAAACTGATCTCCATGTCCAGAGCACAACTGCTTATGGAGACACTGAGGTGCCAAAAGTATCTAAACTGTCTTCATGGAAAAAGACAGCAAATATGTTAGAGTGTATTTTATTTTTATTAATCTGGAGGAATTTATGGGTATTTTTCTGTAATAGCTTATGTGTTACAGTGACCCAGAGGTTGGGTGCTCATTTTGTAATTAATGGTTTGTGGGATTGATCCCAACTATCTACTTTTATTGAATAAAGCTCCAGTTTTAAACACATGTGGGAGTTAGTAATCCACAACTTCATTTCATTTCTCTCAATGTCACCAGATGGACACTGTAAATGTGGGCGAAATTAACTATTTGTCTATAACTCCATTCTCCATTCATCGTGAGCCCCCCTGAATAGTAAACACTAGCTAGCGCTTTAGCTAACCTAAACGTTAGGCTAATATCAAACATGATAAACCTAGATCAATTGTTGCCCCACTGAATAGTAAACACTAGCTAGCGCTTTAGCTAACCTAAACGTTAGGCTAATATCAAACATGATAAAACTAGATCATTTGTTGCCCCGCTGAATAGTAAACACTAGCTAGCGCTTTAGCTAACCTAAACGTTAGGCTAATATCAAACATGATAAAACTGGATCATTTGTTGCCCCGCTGAATAGTAAACACTAGGTAGCGCTTTAGCTAACCTAAACGTTAAGCTAATATCAAACAAGATAAAACTAGATCATTTGTTGCCCCCCTGAATAGTAAACACTAGCTAGCGCTTTAGCTAACCTAAACGTTAGGCTAATATCAAACGTGATAAAACTGGATCATTTGTTGTCTGTTTTACTGTTATGGCTGAACTTTCAGCTGTTTTGTTGGATAAACTCCATTCTCCATTCATCGTGAGCCCCCCACCCCACCCACACACACACACACACACTCACACATTCCGGTACCAGTATTGGCCTCAGTGAACTCTGTCTTACATCGCTAATTGAGTTCTGGTAATGTTTGATTCACAATTTAAACGCTAGAGCCAGGTGAGCTGATTACTGACAAAAAAAAAACTATGATTATGGATTGTAACCCCAGATTCTATGAGTATAATCCTTTAAGCTGCGGGCCTCACTAGTTCCGATTGGGTCAAGAGCCTTTGGGACATGAATGATGGACTTGCGCCCAATATATACCGGAGCAGAGGCCCACGGATTGGTGGGTGTATATTCAAGCTCTTCAGTAATTGGCTGGCTAATGAGAACGTTATCCAATAGCAGCAGGCTTAAAGGGTGAAGTCTATACGAAATAGAACAGGTGTACCCAATCACTAACTGGGTAGCTGAGGGAACACAAATCATGACAACATGGAGTTAAAGCTCCAGGTAAAGGAAAGTATAAAACTGTAATATGATAAATCTGTTGGCAAACTTTAATAATTAAATAATTTCATGCAAACAGGTCAGAAAAGTGATGAAAGAAAACAAAAAAATGAAGAAATTTACATGACTTATATTTTATCTTCAAAATAAAATTGTGAGAAGTGCAAACTCCTCTAGATTGAGCAGCCAAGTTTGACAGTCCTGCTTTCTTATTAGAGTCTGGATGCAAAATGTTTTATTAAAAATAAATAAATAAACTTAAGGCAGGAGTTTCTTCATTTTCTAGGGAGCTGACTTATGTGTTTCATGCATTTTGGAATATTTGACACTTTTGAGCTCGTAAAGCACTTGGATTCTTAGGAGGTCAAAAGAAAATAATCAAGTCATGGTGAAGATAGTTTGTTTGAGGAAACTGGTTGTTCCAAATGGCTTTTAGGCCTGACAGCAGTTAAGCTAATTCAATACAGGTTATCTGATCTAGACTCCTACTGACTGCTGTGAGTGCAAGCAGATGTCTAGTAGCATTAAAAATAAAGAGAGGATGCTCTTCCTCCTTGATTTATAGCTTTGTGAATATCTAGCTCTTGAGTATGGAGGACTCATGCTGCCAAAAGGAACAATAAATAAATAAACATCAACACCCCATACAGCAAAAATACTCTTTTTGAAAAAGATTTCTGACTTGTCTCAATTTAGTTTGTTTAAATTTTGTTAATTTAGTTTAAAGGGACACTTTGCAACTTTTTTATATTTTTAAATAATTTTCTTGAGCCAGTATGTGCTAAAATGACCCTTTACAGGATTAATGAAAGGCCACCCAGTCCCTATCGCCCACTGTGGCCAGAATATTCCACTTGCAACTTCAGAGGAGATATGTTTTGCTTTTGGTTCTACAAACGGACACTAGGGGGTGCTAAAAGCAAGCCAAAACTGCCTTTAATAAACTTCCAGGACCAACGATGGCACAAATTTATTTCTCATCTATTAATTTATTGCTTTTTTGTCCTCCAGACTAATATTATCTATACATCTTGGAATTTTGTTTGATAAATTGTGGTTAGTTTGGCTTAAAATAGTTTTATCGTGATCCTTTTTTTCATTTTGAGCTGAGGCTAGCGCCAATGATACATCAGCATTCAAAAACATAATTAGATGGAGTTTCTTTGGAATGATCTCCCTGTCATTACCCATCTTTTTTATATTTGACAGTAATGCAAATCATGCCTTTATTGCCTCAGTAACAGGATCATTTTACAAACCGTGACACTAAATGTTTGATTTTTTTCGTCATATTTTTATGTTTTAGGTTCGTTCACCTGCGTGGCTTCCAACCCGGCCGGAGAGGCCCAGCAGACGGTGGATCTGGTCATTGCCAAACTCCCTCATATCACAAACAACACGATTGCCGAGCAGGAGCCTGACCCTGGATCGTCGGATATCGCCACGGCGTCCAAGACTGGGACGGAGGCAGGAGGGGTTCCTCTGGGGAACGCAAAGACGAGCCAAGAAAAGAAAGTAGTGATCGCTGAGGCGAGTTCAAACTCGGCTCTTGTCAAGTTCAACTTCCACAGGAGCATCCCAGGGATCCGCATGTTTCAAATCCAGTACAACGGGACCTATGATGACTCACTGGTGTACAGGTGAGATAAATAAAAACAGAAAATCTAAGTGTAAACAAACTAAAGAATATTCTAAACCCATTATTTCTCCTTTAGCTCCACAGTCCACTTTAAAAGCTTCAATCCCCTTGAAGGTTTAGTCATTAAGAGCTGGACCTGACTGTCGGCATGATTTGTGGTATCTGTTAATCCCATCAGGAAGACAGACTAATGCACCGTGCATGAATTCTTATCCTTCGACTCATAATCCTCCCTTGTGTATTATTCACTATGTGCAGGGCCTTGATAATGCCTAATCAACAAAATCAAAACACAATGTCAGCACTAAGCCGCCGACCCATAGGAAGATGAAAGAGCCGTCTTCCAGTGTTTCACCAGAAAGCATCAGAGGCTTCAGCACAAGTGTATCTGAAGAAGCGCCGCATGCAGCCTTCTTTCATTCCTGCCCGCATTCACTCTATATTTAGTGATAATCTCAGTGATGTGATAGTATCGTTGCACAAATCCCTTTTTTTTAATGAACTCGGGGTCAGTTGCACATATGGTTTGTCAGCAGCAGCTTCAGAGCGAACGAGGCTTCCTGCGTTCCCCAGCAACCGTTTCACTGATACCATTGAAAGAATAAATCAAATATCAGAACAGACTGTGTGTAGACACGTCTTAAACCCCCCCCCCCCCGGAGAGATAAATGATTGTCACGTCATTTTCTCCCAACAACAGTAAGCTGGTTAATCTGTTTTGTTTCAGTCCTTTTTCCCCGTTTAAAAGCCTCCTAATCTACGTCCCAACTCACTGAGCGTCTCTCTCCTTACAGGATGATACCCCCCACCAGTAAGGACATCCTGGTAAACAACCTGGCAGCCGGTACACACTATGATCTGTGTGTTCTGGCCATTTACGACGACCAGGTGACTTCTCTGACTGCCACCAGGGTGATCGGTTGCATCCACTTCACCACGGAGCCTCAGTACCTCAGATGTCATTTCATGCAGTCCCAGTTTCTTGGCGGGACCATTGTTGTAATCATCGGAGGGATTATTGTGGCCTCTGTGCTAGCGTTCATTATCTTCCTCATCGTGCGCTACCGGGTGTGTAACCAAGGTGATGCAGATAAGGTCAGTAAGGCATGAGTCACCCTGCTTTATTTTATTGGCTTTAAGGACGAGGGGTGTAATGAAATGATCTTTAATCCGCATCAGGCTCTGGAGATGGGGGACATCCGATCGCTGAGCAGCGATGGACAGCTTCAAGGCTGCGGGATCCCCAAGTCCCTGTCCAAACAGGTCCTCCGTCCAGAGAAGAATGACAAGGACTGCCTCAGAGTTGCCCTCCCACCTCCGGAGCCAACCAAGCAGCGAGCGCCTGTCGCCACCCCCTCCACAAAACCATCCGTCCCCGACTGCACGGTGTCTACCTCCGCTGGCAGTCACAGCTGGCACCCGGCTTCTCCGGGAGCTCCGAGGCCCAAACGTTCCGGCGCTCCAACCAAACCCTCTGAGGCTCGACGAGCAGAAGCTCAAGCAGACGTCGAGCTCAATAACATGAACCGGAATAACTCATCGGAGGTCAAAACGGCTGCTGCCGTCGCTCTTCCCAGTTCCGGCCGACCCGTCAAATGGACTGCTTCTCCCAGGGGCCCGCGGCCCCACGTAGCCTCGCGACACTACATGACTGTGCCAGCAGGGGGAGTGAGAGTGAACCGCAGGCACTCGCTGAACGCTGACTCGTACAGGGAGCACTGCTATGTGGCTTACCCTAAAACTGGGGCCAGCCTGCGCTCCAAGCGCAGTCTGTCCATGAGCGGGGAGCTGCCGCAGCTCGATGGCACAACAAACATTCACCGGGCCCGGGACAAGCTGTCCAGGTCCGAGTGGCTGCTGGAGAGCACTTTATGATTTCAAATTCACCACTTCTTGTTTTCTTGGATTGGAATGGAGGCCCGTCGTGGCTCACACAGGAGTTTTACGCCTTGCTTTGAGCTTTTGTGCTCTTTTACTGAGGAACCTGCTGAAGACACGGGGTCGAGGAAACGTTTTTCTTTTCTACCGTATAACCTATCAAAGTCTTCTTTATATGGACTTTGGATCAAACTCGGACGGAAGGCTCAGCGGTGTATAAAACAACGTCATGTACAAAAATGTTTAGTTGTGTGAGATGCTATAAATCTCAGTGCAACCTTCAGTGTTCATGTGGTTTTGAATGCAGTAACCTGATCATACTGTAATATAACAAGAGGAGCATCACAGGGGATGGATGGAGCTATAGCTACTGATATTTAAAGTGACGCCATCTCCGAAGACTTTTTTTGTGAAAACAAGACTTTTGTCTTTAGCTCTACCGACAGACACGTTTAAATTACCCCGGTGGTGATTTGGAGAGAATGTGCGTTACGTCCCAGAGGTGCAGGAGCAGAATGTAGGCAGACAGCGCTCCTGCTTTCCATCCCAGACGCAGCACAATGCAGCATTTTTTCTTGTTTTTTTTTTTGTTGTTGTTGTGGCACAAGTCGACTCAGCCTAGTACTGCCCTCCGGTTTGAATCGATACATTTTTATCACATAATTACATAAAGACTCGGCTCTGATAGGATTCCTGTCGTGACTGATTGGAGCAGCAGTTGAACCGGCACCGATGGCATGACAGGTGCAGCCAGAAATCTGATCTGACGTGTGGATGCCATCCAGAGGAACGGTTCCCTTTCCGTATTTTTATCCTACACGAAGGTTATCTCGCCACGCTGGCAACAGCCATTGTAAATGAACTTGTGGGTGTAAGAGAAGTGATAATCAGAAGAATGGGGAGGACGTTCGTTCGCTCTTGATTTCGCTGTTGTTTCTGTTTGATGTTTACCAGTATAAATAAACCAGTGATAAAAAACAAACAGGGTCACAAGCAGATTTATCTCATTCTCACACACGCTGCAGATCATCTCCCTTATTTGCGCCGGCTCTTTCAACCAAAGCGGCTGTAAATTTGGGGGTTTTGTTCGTTTTCCATGCAACTTAATTCCCCGTTCTCTGCAAGTGGTGGACCTCTGATGGATCCCTGAGCTCTTGTGTTGGTTCAAAGAGCGGAGGGAGGCAGATGATGAAAAGAGGCCTCGCCAGTCACAGGGGACGCCTCTCGTTTGCAGATCTTGCTCATCTAACAGCGGCGTGCCTGTTCCCTCTGAAGTCTGAAGCCACAGCAGAAACCTGCGGCAGAAGAGGTTAAACACAACCTCCGCAGTGGGAACCCGTGCACGACTAATCAGAGTTGCAGTCGCAGGTTTGATGCGATGTGCATCGTCTTCTGCTTCCCTTGGTGTGGTTGATTGATTTTCACATGCATTGGGGTTGCAAACACAGCGAAATGAAGGAAAAACCCGTTAAGATGAGCTCCACAGTCTGTATGTAAGACAAATTAATTCCTGTCACCCAAACAGGCTGCGTTCAAGACACTTTTATTTATTATTTCTCGCTTATTACAGGTGATTAAAATGCCGCGGAGCTTGGCCTGGACCCCGGTTTGGTTGTCAGTGAGAGCCAGAGGTGTGTGTGTGTGTGTGTGTGTGTGTGGGGGGGGGGGGGGGGGGGTAGGGGTCGTATAAAGAGGGGAGGAGTCAATGGAAGGTTTTGTGAAACAAATAGAGTAGGGTGGGAGGTGAGGATGAAGAATTATAGGTGCAGGGCGAGCCTCTGGCTCGTCTGTGATCCACAGGCGTGGCCAGATGTGCCAGTGAAAATTTTAGGGTTGCACACGAATAAAAAAACATTTCTGTTATTTAAATTTTAGGACAGATTAATTTGCCTGTTGCTGTCCTAACAAAAACACCCACAAAACTATTGTTATTTATGTTTTTTAACTATGCTTTCTCTATTTATTTATTGGGTTTTACATTTATGTCTTAAAGTAACTCTCCAGAGTATTTCTTTTATCTGATGGCACCATCTAGTGGCTGACAAGCGTATCACACCAATAGTCGGGTCGACTCTGTAATTTAAGATGGCGACTGCACGTTTCTTGTTTATGAATGTGCTTCTGTAGCCGACAAACAGAGCTAAAACACGTTGTTTTACAAGTATTATTCTCATGTCATGTTGTGTTTTCATATATTTATATTTTAAAGACTTACTTGTCTGTGAAAAGTTCATCCATGCTGCTTCAGCCGAGGTACTTCCTTAAATTTGAAGCAAGTAAGCGGTAGTCTAACGCTATTGGTTAGTTTTACTCGGCGCTCAGTTTCCTATTGCACGGATTTTACGAGGCAGGGGACGGGCTTAGCAAAAAAAAGTCGTATTGCTTACATTATATCACACTACATGATAAGACAATCACTTTTACGGATTTCTGAAAAATCATGCATAATTCCTGAAAGGGGAAAACTCTGGATTGCTGCTTTAGTTATAGATAAACGTGTGGTTTGTGTGAAGATGAATAACATTTATCAAAGTGGGGAAGGTCTTCCCTGAGGGGGGGCAGTAGGGTGCCCTGCAGTTTTCCAGGGGGAGGTCTTGGCCACCCCTGGCCACTCCTCAGGGGAGCCACTGCTGTATTCAGCTCACCTCAGAGAACAGGGGAGCAGGAGGAGAGTCGGGAACTGACCTCAGATGGAGGTCAGGAGGTGTGAATCCTGCAGCCACATCAGAACCACGCAAAGCTGCACGAGCATGACCTCCTCGTGAATATGTTTCCCGGCCCTTTTCTGGCCTTCCTCCTTCTTACCCTGACCCCTACTCAAGCCGACCCCCCGACGACTCCCGAATATCCTGCAGATGTTCCGAGGAACCCTAAAAATCTCCACATTCTCCCTCTCTCTGCTGCTTCTCATTCGTTTTGTTGAACAACTTCCCCCATGCTGACCTCTGACCCCGTAACCGACTGCTTTTAATGACAGTAATGTAGAACAGGACATTACCACGGTTGTGTGCAATTTGTGGCTCATTTAAGAAGCTCATTGTTCTTCCTCCAACGAGACGGAGAGCCTTTTAGCGTCGCCGTTAGAAAGCAGGAATGGGAAGGCTCCTTCAACAAGTGCCTTAGCACCTTTTGCTCTTCGCGCTGCAACTCGGTGTTTCATTATCTCCACGCAGCAGGCGGCGTTTAGTCAAAGTCACACATGAGACACCGTGTCTCTGACAGAGCATTGTTCCTGAGAGAACACGTAAAAGACCCAAAACCGTTTTGGGAAGAGGAGGAGGAGGTGGCGCTGCTGCTCCTGCTCCTGCTGCTGTGTAAAAAATGCAAAGGCAATTCCAAAGGGTATGCATTATTGAGAGGAGTAAATGGGTCTGGAATGAACATCAGGGCTCATTAATAGTGGATGTGATTACCGTTTCTGGGAATACGGCGCTCCGGACAAGAAGGGAGATGATTGAAAACCCAAAGAGGCCGAGATCTGCTTTGTTTACTCAGCACCAACTGTCATGTCAAAGTCACGACTGAAGCTGAGAAATGATTCTGCCAAGTGTCCTGTCATGGCCACAAATGGCTCATCCTGAAACCTCGGCTCTCCACCTGAGCTCACAAACACGGAGGCATCCATCTTTAATCAGCTCGGCTTCTGGTGCCTCGATTTCGTCAAAACTGAGCAAAGGTCATCAGCCGATGGAGACGGCACAAGAGATTTGATGTGAGCCCAGATCATCATGCTTCACCCCCCTGAGGGGTTCCCACGCTCCCTCCCCCTCCTCTCCCCCTCTCTCTCTCTTCTGTTACATGTGCTTCAGGGTGATGGACGACCAAGAGGCTGGCTGCAGTTTACACCAGACGTGCCAGGCACCATTAGGAACCATTTTCTGCCCATTTGCCTGATAGCTGCTATCTCTTATAGAAGTGATTTGCTCTCCTTCTCTGGCCTGCGTGCCTCCCCTCCCTCCACACATCCTCACCCATCCTCACCCTTCAGGGATGGATCGCTCATCGATTTTGTTGGAGATCGCTAAAAGAGCAGCGCAGCAGACAAGCCAGATGTGCCAGTCAACTATTTATCAGCCGCTGGTGGAGAGGGGGGGACGTTTAACGCTTCAATCACAGTGATTTACTTAAAGTGCTAATCTTGTTATCGCTTCAGGCTTCTGGTAACAGAGCATTAGGAGCTGCTGGGAGGTCACGGCCAGCATTATTTGGACTCTTATCTCTGAGCAGCTCCGAACACGGAGATGCTTTTCTATTTGTGTCTGAATTCTACTCTTTCATTCACTCACAGAGCGTGGCTTCAGGGCGCCCAAAAGCAGCTCATTGAGGGATTATTTAAAAATATATAGTATGTTTTTGTGTGTTAATCTTATTTTTTGCTCAGCTGTGCAAGACGGCTTGTTAAAACGTCAGTCCAGTGTCACATTTAACATGTTTAAATGCACGAAGTGCATTTGATAAATCTGAGAATATCAGGCATCTTTATCCTCAAAGACCACGTTAGCTTTGCAGAAGCTGCAGGAGGATCACATGAATGTGGCTGGTTCCTGATGAAGCAGGGATCAAACAGAGGGCAGAGGTGATTCTGTGGTCTTAAACAGATGGATGAAAAGCCAGAAATGCCAGAGCGCTGCTTTAAATAATCAGTTTGAGTTAACACACAAAGAAAAGGAGAGCAGGAAATGTTTGTGCATCAGCTACAAAAGCATAACGAACCAGAATGACAAGGAAAACTAAACGAAAGAGGAAATTTAAAACCTGACACCAAATTGGACATAAAATAATCACATATTCTGTTTGCAAAACTACAAGAATAAAGGAAAGCAACACAAAATTCTGTTGAAGCCATTTAAAAAGTAAAATAATCCAGATATTTAGACTACAATCTTAATCAGCATAGTTTAAATTAAAGCGCTAGAATTCCTCGAAGCACAGGACTAAAGGTAATAACGTCTAAATGGAACAGAGATAACATTGAGTTTAAATTTGACTCAACATTTGCATAAAAGACGAGGTTATGGTCATTTTTGTGTTTGTTGCGGCAGCCATCTTTAATATAAACGATAATCATCTGTAAGAGTGAATCTGATGATTGTGTTCTGTGGTTCATGGCACGTTTTCCTATAAACACACAAACAAAAGAATTGCTTTTATTATCGATAAATCGGTCTTCTGTAGATTAAAGGTGTCCTAGAATGCAATTAATCAACAATCTAAAACAGAGCTTTGAGCCTCTAAAAAGCATAAGAAAAAAGTTTTTGGCTTTCATCTGTCCCAGGAGCCCTGATACAGGCCATTCTAAACCCCCTTACTCAGGCCTTCAGTGAAAAGAGCTGTTGACCCC
The DNA here is from genome assembly GCA_006937985.1 of Aphyosemion australe. Lineage (NCBI taxonomy): Eukaryota > Metazoa > Chordata > Actinopteri > Cyprinodontiformes > Nothobranchiidae > Aphyosemion > Aphyosemion australe. The sequence continues at coordinate 1,184,663 of SSNS01000060.1, forward strand.
TCCCACTCGGCCAGGACATGCTGATTGGTTGGTTTCCCCAGAAGGCCTCAGACACATGCAGGTTTGAGGAGGCGTGGCTCCCCCTTATGACGTGTTAAGGAAGGCTTTCTCAGAACAGGAGGTTTTTCTCTCGCCTTTTTCAACTTTCTAATTTACATAAAAAGTAGGTCACACATAGCTTTGACTTTTTGGCTACTGTTGACCACCCAAGCTGTCTTAGTCAACAACAACAAAGAAAATGTTGTTTTTTATTCTAGGTCCCCTTTAAAAATTCTCTGGCAATTTAATAAATACACTTGATGCAAAAATCCTAAATTACAAATAAAGTTTTAATTATACCCATGCAATAAGGAAAAATGGGGATTTAATGGCGTTCAGTCCAGGTGATTCTTACTGAGAATCTGCAGACGAGACAAACATAAAACAGCTGATAAAGGTGGAATTTCTAAATTAAAATGTGAGTGCAGAAGCTTAAGGCATAAATGTTTTTTTATTATCTTCTTATCTACTTCTTAATCATAAATTATCTCATGATGAGAAAAAAGTGGATGACTGCCAACTGGAGGGATGCTGGTTCAATCCCAGCACCCCCTACTGGATGTCTCTCCCTCAGGACTCACCTGGAATGAGATACCATTCCTGGTGATAAATAAACAAATAAATAAGTCAGAGAATTTTTTTTTCTGAAATCTTGGAAATTAGAGGTATGAGACTGTATTTTTGCTTCTATTTTCTTTATTTTCAGCTAAGTGTCAAAAAGATGCATTTTTTAAATTATTTTTTCCAATCATCTTGAAGACCCGTTTTTAATAATAAAAAAATATTCACATTTAAAACTAGATTAAGTAATAAATTTACCATACTGGACTTAAAATGCCTTTATTTATCAAAATATATAAATATTAATCCATTTTTGGCATTAATTTATACAGAAATAAACCTTGAAATTTTGCTTTACACACACGCGCGCGCGCACACACACACACACACTGTGTGTCTCACCATCAGTTAATTATGGCCAGGTTAGTGACGTAAATCTGAGCCTGACAGAGACAGAGGAGGACGAGAGGACATGACGACTGAGAAAGACAGAAAGGATCTCTATATTTAGAACCAGAGGTGTGACAGTGAGCTGCAGGCCGAGCAGCAAATTTAAGAGTAAATTTGCACATTTTCTCCTCTGCTCTTTGTGAAACTTCAGCAGAAAAAAACCGACCATTCTGACATTTACAGACATCAAAGCCTGAGCCGGGGACGTGTGTTGCAGGCGGGTTGCATGTTGGCGGGGCGTAGCGGTGCGCTCTAACATCTGCAGCAGCCGTCCTGGTGTTCAGGGGGGTATCTCAGCCTCGTTCTCTTCCTCTTGCTCTCTCGCTCTCTCCTCTGTTACCTTGGCAACATATTTTCTGCATGGAAATAGCATCTCTTGCTGTTCCTGGCCCTCTCTCTCTCTCTTACACACACAAAAAATGACACTTCAAGAGATTTAAATGTGTCTTGAACAGATCTGACCTACAGATTGAATGGAATAGAGTTGTTACAGCTCAGCTCGGCTCGCCAGCAAATTGGCTGCATGTGGAAAAGAGCAACTTAAGAGTTAAAGCATGATAGTCACTGACAGGTACTCGTTTTATATTCAAGGATGTAGTGGGAGGTTTAACCTACATAAAAGCCTCTTTGTGCAGGTCTGTATTCCCAGATTGAAGATGATATCTGTTAATATGCTAATCAGGCGTGTTTGAATGCAACAAATGAATTACAAAATAAAGAAATGCAACATAATTATTAGGATTTTTTTGATTTTAGGAAGATTTATCGTTATCTTCACTGTCGAGGCTGGTTGTGTCACATCGTTGTGATAAAGCGTCACTCTCTCGCCACCGGAGCGACACAGAACAGACAGAGCAACTAATGAAAGAAAGCTCAGGCGCTGAGATTGGGGGTGAGATCCTACTCAGCTGCAAATAAGCCAAGACTTGGCCAAATCAGAGAGAGAGAGAGAGAGAATAACATCCAGGTAAATGTGCAGGACAAGATTTAAAAAGTATATTTAGAAAAAAAGGTGGCTTGACTCCTGGGAGAGAAACCAAAATGAAATAAGCATCTGAAAGAGAGCAGGTGTTGAAGGCTTGACAGACTTCAGCTGCATAACAAGTAGTGCATTCACTCTCCCCTGCCTTTGTCAATCAAAACAGCCAGTGCTGTAAATAAACGCTCCTTTAGAAGAAGAAGAAGAGAGAGACAGCTATCCCCAAGTGGAATCATGCCTGAATCAGCTTTACATACTCCGACTCTCTTTTTCCCACTCACACACAAAAACAAAGGGGGGGTGGGGGGTTCGCGCGTCACTCCAGTCAAAGTCACTCTCAGGTTAGAAGAAAAGTCAACCTCTCTCTGAATTCTAAGCAGGAGCTGTTTGGAGTCAAGAAAATAAGCCAAGAGGACGTGGAGAACACACTCAGACTACGTCGATTGATTTCTTTGACTAGCAGACGATGAGGACGGGGGGAGATGCTCAAAACAAAACTCTAAACACACACACATGCACACGCACACACACACACACACACATACGCGCGCGCACACACACACAAGGTTTGGAGAATATGCAAGCAGAGGCTGCAGATCAGCACCATGGACAGCACCACTACCAGGACACTGCTGCTTTTTTGCCTGAAGGAGGCAATAAGAGTTTGTGTGTGTGTGGCGGGGGGGGGGGGGGGGGGGCAAAGAGCAGGGACCTAGCAGGGAGCTGACATAGACACTCATGCTAATCCTGCTGGCTAAACAGAAAAAGGAATAGACTTATGAGCAACCTCAGAAATTGCCAGTGGACACCCGAGAGAGAGAGAGAGAGAGAGAGAGAGAGAGAGAGAGAGAGAGAGAGAGAGAGAGAGAGAGAGAGAGAGAGAGAGAGAGAGAGAGAGAGAGAGATGGAATTCCTTCTGAAGTGATCCTGTTTTTTAAATGCTATCCTGAGGTAAACATGAATTCAAGCTGACAGTGTTTAGAAAGAAACTCGCCTGTGCTTTGGGAAACTTGTGGTTTCTTCTCTATCTGCAATGTTGGAGATGCAGACGGTGATTTTTACATCAGTTAATGAATAACGGATTCAGGGTCTGTTAAGATATTAGTAGACATTCTGCAGTAGTCTGGGTCTGACCTGGGGTCTCCTTCCTGAAGGACAAGCAGGAGGTTTTCTGATTGCATGCTTGAACCACCTCAGCTGGTGGAAATGTGGAGGAGCAGCATGTTGATGGGAAGCAGGATTAGCAGGGAGTCCCTCTTGAGTGGCTGATTCCAAACACCCGCTGAAGGAAACTCATTTCTGCTGTGTAGGTATCCACGTTTCATCATGAACATAGGTGAATGTGGATAGACCAGTAAAACAAATGTTTCAGCTTTCAGTTCAGCATCATGGAGATAGCAGACCAGATCCATCATCCCATCCCTCCTCTATGAGGCAGACTGGTCCAACAGTGATGCTCATCAATCATAGTTTGAGTTGTTATGAAGGATTTTTTTAAGTTGCAGCAACATGTGAAAGTATAATGTAAACTAAACATAGTATTTATACCTATTCCACTCAGTGGGTATGAATATTTGTGTGTAACTGGGAACATAACCACACCATAGAGCTGTTTCTGCAAACTGTGAGGGACACAAAAGTGAAAAACGTGCAGGAAATTGAACTTCAACTTCAAAAATATTTTAGTTAAAAAATTAAATTAACAAAATAATAATAATAAATTCAATAAAATTGAATAATAATAAAAATTTATTTAAAAAAAATTTATTAAATAATCATTAAATTAATTATTATAAACTTTATAAACATATATCAAAAATAATAAAATCAATATTTGATCATTTTTTTTAATTTATACAAAAGACTGTAATAGCCTATAGGAAAACTATGCATAGGAAAAACATTATACAATAAATTTTACAAAACTATATTAAATTTGTGAAAATGAAGTGATGAATTAATTTAAATTCTACTTTAAAAATAAAATTGTTATAAATATTTAAATGGTAATATAATTATTAATACATTCAATAATTGTACAATGTACAATGTATTAAAATCATATCAAAAATTCTAACATCAATATATTATAAATTTATATAATTTATATAAAAAAATAAGTAAAGGCATGATCCATGTTATTGTACCTATGGTCAGGCTGCAAAAGCAAAATATATGCCAGAAATTCACAATTCACTTTTCCATGAATGCTCAGGGGTCATGCATCCTCCACAGCAGTGGCCTGTTTCAGCTCGCCTTTAAACCAGAAATGATTCAATAAGTTCAGTTCTTTACTCAAAGCTGAACTTTTCTTTCTGCTGACACATTCTAGGGCTTAACTTCAGCTCCAGATAGTTTTATTTGTCCTGTTCCTGACTTGACAAGATTTGTTTTTAGCACATTGGCAAAAATGAAAGACGTTATGTGCTTGCAACAGCAGTAGAAGGAGTTGTGTTCACCTGCTGCCACAGAACAGAATGAAAACTGGCAGACAGACATCAGAGAAAGGGTCGTACTTGGACTTTATGAGCTTTTTTAAACCATGTACCGAGGGCACATTGGAGTTAATTAGGATGATGCAAAAACCCCAGACTGCTTTGTTGTACTGAATAAATTCTATAAGAGAGAAATAAAGCAATATTAAAGCAGATTTTATTTTCAGAGGCAAAAAGGATGCTGCAATCACAATTTACTGTGTAAAAATCCCATAATGTCAATTAATTATGAGCAATAAATATGAGGAAAAAATTCATAAAATTATGGGGAAAAAATTATTTTCATGTTGGCTATTTAAAATTTATTCAATTCAATTCAATTCAGTTTATTTATATAGCGCCAAATCACGACAAGAGTCGTCTCAAGGCACTTCACAAAGTAAACATTTCAATACAGTTCAGTTCATAAGCCAATCAGTAAAAAAGTTTCCTATATAAGGGACCCAGCAGATTGCATCAAGACACTGACTAGTGTCATTGTGTTGGTACAATCCTCATACTAAGCAAGCATTTAGCGACAGTGGGAAGGAAAACTCCCTTTTAACAGGAAGAAACCTCCAGAGGATCCTGGCTCAGTATGAGCAGCCATCCGCTACGGCTCACTGGGGGTTGAGAAGACAGAGCAGGCACAGGCACACCCCACACCCACACCCACACCCACACACACACACACACACACACACACACACACACACACACACACACACACACACACACACATACACCACATATATCAAGTAGTATTCACTGCAGAAAAGTTACATTGTGTCTTTTAAAGGCATACTATGCAACTTTTTCATATTTTTAAATCATTTTCTGGAGCCAGTATGTGCTAAAAATGTACGGAAGACGATTAGAGCCTCTGAAAAGAAATTCTGACTTTAATCTCAGAATTCTGACTTTAATCTCAGAATTCTGACTTTTTTTCTCAGAATTATGACTTTAAAGTAACATTCCGCAACTTTTACACCCTAAAATTATGCTTTTTTGTAAAGTTTTGGCATCATACTATTATCTATTATGTTCATTTTCATACCTGTGATAGTGTTTGGGGGTCCTACGTCTGTTTACTGCACTATACAGTTTTTGAGCTTCGGGTAGCCGCCTGAAGTACTGACTGGGTGTTGTTTTACGGCAGCATATGGCAAGCCAAAGGGATAAAAAAGCATGCGTTAGAATGCGCGTTATGTCCGCCAAAATGCGCGTCTTGAACGCGCATTTTGACGCCAAAGGGCGCAAAAACTCACGTGTTCTAAAGCAAGCATTGTGTCCGCCAAAACGCGCTTCTTGAACGAGCGTTTTGGCGGACATAATACGAGTTTAGAACACGCATTTTTTTTTATCCCTTTGGCTTGCCATAATAACGTAGACTCGCTGTAGCAGCGGCAGATTCACCAAAGAAAGCTAGAAATCCCTTATCAGAGGAATATAGGAAAAGAAAAGGAGAACGTGATAGAACAAGAGCAAAGACCAGAGTTATTATTGGGCCGTCTTTTCCTCGCTGGAGAGCTCTTTTAGAAAGAACAGCATGAACTACGGACTCTGACCTAGCCATGCTGCTAATGGCTAGGTAAGTAATAAATGATTTCACCAGGGTTATTGTGTTTGGTCGGGCATAAAGTTGTTATACAGTCCTGATAAAACTATTTATTCAATGTGTGGAGGTGGAAAAGTTTGTTTTCGTTGTTTTGCCTGACATTAGGAATGTAAACATGCCTCTTATGCCCCAGAGAGAGATTTAATGTTACGACAGTGACGTTACGCAGCAAGCCTCTAGAGGGCGACAGAGACCATATAACTGCAAAGTTGCAGAATGCTGCTTTAATCTTAGAACTCTGACTTTAATCTCAGAATTCTGACTTTTTTCAGTAAGTTTTATAGCCTGGCAAGAATTTGGTCTAGTTCACTAGGCTATAAGTTTTATTCTGTTTACTCCTTTTTCTGTCCTTTTAAGTTCAGGGCTGTCAGAAGCATAACAAACGGGGGAGGGTGAACTTTGGATGAAGTAGATGTCATTTCCAGGCTAGCATGCTAGTGCATTTTAACTTTTTGTTAAATTGTAATTATTTAAATATTTTTCAACTAACAACTGAAATAAGTGAGCTATAAAACCTAAAAAATATCAATGAAAATAACATCAACAAAAAACAAGAAATGAAATGTTGGGCCTGGTTTGTTAGATTGTTTGAACCCAATCGTCTCTCATTGTCTAAATTCCAGAAATGTGCTGGAGCATGAACCAAACTGCATGAAACACTAAAAAATAATAAGCTTCCAATAAAAATATTTGGATGTTTATTTCATATTTGCTGAAGCAGCAGGAGGTTGTAGGCTGAATTAGGATGTATTGATAGCAAACCTAGCTGATGGATCTCCGTCACTAGAACAGATAGAATAAACCTTTATTAACGACACAATGTTGAAGTTTATATTTCTCTCTGTTCTCTCATCCAGAGCTCTCACTGTCTCCCTGTAAACTCCCCGTGTCCCTGAAGACTGATCAGATCTCTGACAGCTGTCACTCAGACACAGCTGGAGTCAGTCCTGCTGACCCGCTCCTCTACAGCCGCACTCAGCTGAGCTCTCAACAGGCCCAGAAATTCAACCCAAACTCAAAATGACCTGATGGACTTGAAGCCTGAACCCAGGTCTCCAGACATCAAAATATCCCCACAGGACAGGTTATTAGAAAGGTTTTTAATGTAGTTAGTTTTCTATCCTGAAGGAGATCCATAGGGTTTCATTAAGTCCTAATACAGCCCAATGATTCCTGCTGGTATTAGTTTTGTAGGAAGTTTATGTTTTTTAATGTTTAAGTAATTTCTGCATTAAACAGAGCTTGGTTCATGCCCCAACACATTTCTGAAATTCAAATAATGAGACTATTGTGTTCAAACAAATAAACCAGGCCAGACTTTTCTATTCTTGTTATTTGTTGATTCTGATATTTCATTGATATTTTTTAAGTTTTAAAGTTCACTTATTTCAGTTGTTAATTGAGAAATATTTAAATTGTTGTCTTTTTTAAGTTTAAAACACATCTAAACATGAAACTCCACTTTGGGCGATAAGTCTTTGGAAAATGTGGTCACGTTCTCCTTTAGTTGCTGCAGCTGATCTTTGTCGCCCTCTTGTGTTGAAAAGGTGAACGCGTCACAGTTCTGCAACAATCCAGCGAATCTCATGAGCATGTGTGTGTGTGGTGTGTCAGGTGATTGCTTTCTGGGAGCCCATCATCCTTTAAGGCAGTGTGTGTGTGTGTGTGTGTGTGTGTGTGTGTGTGTGTGTGTGTGTGTGTGTGTGTAAGCAACAGCTTAGCAACTCCAACCCCAAAGTTCCTTTGATTTTTACATAAAAACCCTTAGTGCAGCCTACTGTAACGAGCAATTGCACCACCTGATAATTCCACGTTCTCAGGCTTGATTTGGTTACTTTCAACACCATAATTTAAATACGTGATAAATCTGTCAGCATGTGAGAAAAAATCTATTTAAAAAAATGCTGCTTTTGCAATAAAATTTTGAGCAAGAATGTTTTTTTCTCTTATAAACACAGAACACGTTTTTTTCTTGTCCAGGATAAAATCATTAAAGAAACAAAAAAGAAGATAAAGTGGTCAATCTCAGAGCGTCATTTGACAGAGTTGGAATGACCCATTTTATTGTGGGCAGTTGAGATACATGGGTGTAAATAACAACAAAGGAAGTTAATGGTTGACTTCTGTACATTACATTCTAACAAAGAAGTGATGGTCTGGCGGTCTTTTCCATGTACATATCAGACTGTGACAAGTGCTGAGTACAGTTATATTACTCATTCATCTGTGTTAGACAGTTAATATAAAATATAAAGCAACTCAGACTAAAAGTTTATTGGTTAACACTTTAAACCACACCTCTATCTATGTCTATTTAATTTTAATACAGCCATACAATACAAGTATACAAGGTTATTTTGTGATTAGAGGAAAACACAACAGAAGGAAGTGAGGAAATGCAAACATACAGTGGTTTGTAACCTGCTCATACCAAGTGGGACCAGACTGAAGCCTTTCTGTTGATGATTCAGGGAAATAAAAAGGAGAAACAGTTTCTCTAAACACGGCCTGAGACAAGTGTACAATATGCACACTTGGGAGGGAGATAAAAGCAATGCGACAAAATGAAACTACCAATATATACCACTGTTTCTCTGATTTCTCAGGTAAAAATAAATCTCTGGGGTTTGTCCATCTTCCAGTAGCAAGGTGCCAATAAGAGAAACGGAGACTGTTGGTCGGGGAGATTCTGTCTTTCATCCAAGCAGGAGAAACGGGGGCTCAACAAAACCAGCCGAATGTCTTTTTGTCTGTTAATCTGTCAGCTTTTTCTATAGAAATCATTAAGTCTCAAGATTTTCGTTGGGAATTCAAAAGAGGTGTGCCAGTGGAACGCCGCTCGCCGCCGGTGGGTGGGTTCTCATTGGTTGTTTTTGGCTTTGGCGTGTGTGAGAATGTGAGACTTTAGGTTGGTGGACTGAGCGAATTTCTTATTGCAGCCGTCGAAAGGGCAGACGTAGGGTCGGTCTCCAGTGTGGATTCGAACGTGTGTGCGCAGGTTGAAGTCCAGAGAGAACCTTTTCCCGCAGCCTTCAAAAGTACACTGAGAAGAGAGAGCAGCAAAACCACGAGTCAGCTTATCGACCAGTTCAGATAAATATCACGGCAACAGCCGCGACGCCCACCTGGAAGGGTTTCTCCCCTGTGTGAACGAGTTGGTGGCGTTTCAGCTTGGAGCTCTCAACGAAGGCTTTGCCACACTCGGCGCAGACGTGTACACGAGGCCCGTGGGTGTGGAGATGCTTCCTCATGGCGGAGTTATCCCTGAACATCTTTGTACAGCCCTGGAAACAAATCAAATCAATAAAGAGGTCAATGAATTCTGAACAAAACATTACAATAACTGGTTTGAAGAAAGAATGACTAAGGCCCGGTTCAAACGGTGATAAAAAAAGCATGAATGTAACAGTTTTGGTCCTACAGTGTGTGGTATCCGCCGGCAACACGACAAGAACTACACACACAGACCGATTTCACACAATAACATTCCCCAGTCAGAGAGGAAATGATGCAAAACCTCGCAAGATCAAACTTGACTTTAAACAAACATGGCTGATGAGGGGTGCGCTTCACTGTGTTTTCTTACTGACTTCACACCATATTCAACAATTATCTTTACCCAGAATTTCCACCAAATGCGTAAGTGGTGCATAACGTAATGGATGCATTTTCAACACAATCTCAGTCTCTTCCTACCAGGAGCGTGTCAGACAGGAACTGTGGATACACTCCACACAACTGGTCCAGCAAGATCACTAAATCACTGGAGAATTGCAAGATCAAGCGTGATTTTGCCAATTCACATAACAACTAATAAGAAAGACGTCAGTATGCATCTAAAAGTTTGTTTTCTGTTCTCTTACCTCAGTCAAAGAGATGTCTGAGAATGTTTGTTTACTAGTTAAGCAACTAGAAATCTGCAAGGATCTTTTATTTTGAAATGTGCCAGATGCTTTACACTACTCCTGTGTCTGATTTCCTGTCTGCTTGATCAGAACCGCTGAGCTTGACGTGTTCTGGAAGCATAAAAACAAACCTATTGACTAGAATGGCAGATATTAGCTTTGTAATGCACTTTGCAGACGTTACGCAACAATTACCCCTTTGGTGGAAAGCTGGGGTTAGAACCATATGGTAATCAGGTGCATCCTTAAGGTCGTTGGAAGAAGAGATTTGGGTCAAAACTTGGCATAATTACCTTGCTGTGGGAATCGGGCCTAAGTGCAAATCTACAAATAAATGCACTAAAATATTATTTCTTTGCTTCAAATTTAAAGATCAAATTTTCTTGCTTTTTCAATACATTTGCAGACATCTCTCATATAAACAAATACCTGGTGAGTTAATCTATGTCGGGGAAAAAAGCTCTGACGGCAGAATTTGGAGTCATATTTCCTGATATTTGGTCATCTACTCTGCAACGTTGATGCTTTATCTCCACAAGTAACACAAGCCTGAAGGAGTTCTGTCATGTTGTGGAATTGCTAATACTAGCTATGCTATACAACATGTGCTCTGCTCTTTCCTGGATGCTAAATAAACACAGCCTTCTCTGTCGAGAGCCAAGAAGGGAGAGTCCGTGAATGCTAACCTAACATCATGACGAGCTAATGTCACTGGCTTTTTTAATCAGAGAGGTTCCCTGTCTGTTTTCCATTAGCGGCTAATACAGGAAATAGGGGTAGAAAACTAGTTTCACATTTAGCCTGCTTATTTAACAGTTCCTCAGTGAACTTAGTCTTTAAATCAGCCAGCATGGTGGCGCGACACCTGTGAGGCTCAGAGTCACCAGACTTACTTTATGAGGACAAGCTATCGTCCGGGGAGCATCGTCTTCTTTGACCTTCCTCGGTTTCATTCTGTTTAAAAAAAGGGAGGAAAAAAACACGAATGGTTTAAGATATCTCATCATGAGCTCGAGCCATGGCAGCTTTCAGCATAACTATCAGAGCTGTGATGAAGGTGTAAACAGGTTTGTTTACTGATGGGAGGAACCGAAGCAAACATAAACACTCACCTGGCAAACTCAGCCAGCTGTTTGGGGTCTGAGAGGTCGATCCCCGGGATGCCACCAGGGGGCAGCTTCTTCCCTGTCATGTACTCCGAGTAATCCGGAGGGGAGTTCTCCCCCACGATCTGCTCCTCCACCACTGACTCATGGTCAATGTCTTTATAGTTATCTAGGAAGACATTACAGAGACTGAACCGATAACATTTTGATAGACCCCTGGCTACAAGCCTGGGAGGTAGAAAGTGTCTGCTCCAGCACTGATATCAGACTAAATTAAAAATCACCTGGCTCTGGCATCATTACACACATTTATTTACATCGGGCACTCAAAATGTTATATTTCAGACTTTCTGATTTATCTGGTAATCTAAACATGGCTAGAAATTTCAGAAACATTCTCGGTTCCAAGTAAAACTGCTTTGATAATCTCCATTTACTCTAGTACAACTGTTTAAATTAGAAGTTTTACTTCACTTCTGTTAGAGCCTTAGTGTTTATATTAAAAATAATCTAAGAAATGTTGAATGACAAAATAAACAGAGCAGTTTATCAGAGCACAACTGTAAGGATAAGAGGATTATTCAATCAAGTCAGCTGACAAAGAAATGGTCATAGTTTAAATGATAACAGCATTGTGATGACATTTCTAATCAATCTATTGATTATTGGGAGAAAAGGGCAGATTAACCCTGAGTAAAAATACATTTTTGTTCACGTTTACAATAATTATTAGTTGGGAGTGACTACTATATAATTATATATATCAACCAAAATGTTCAGTTTTACATAATATCTTATTTTATTGGATTTGCAAAGAAAAAAAGATACAATTGCAAATGGCTTTGAAGTGGTAACATTACCTTTCATCAACCAGCAGAGAGCACTATATATAGACTGGCCTGTTTAAAGGTTTGCCTTCTGTTACTAAGCTGGTTAAACTATTTTCTAACAAGACCATTAAACGTAATACACTCACTAGTTAAAATAATCTCTTATTTGTCTTATTTAACCCAATAATTGTAGTAAATTACAGCCTGACCGCTGTTTACTTTTAAATCACCGAGTCGCGTGCCAGGCGCAAACAAAGCTAATAGTCTTGTTAAGTACCGGAAGCCAAAGCTAACAGCTAAACATTAAACTAAATAAATTTTACTTCACAGAAAACATCACTTGTATTAGCTCTACACATACACAACACTCCCAGAGAGCTACGGTCGTTGTAAATGTGCAGTAAGTGCGCCACGACGTTGCGGCCTGTACGTATACCAGACCCTGCTGCTTCCCTACCAGAAGGACCGCCGCCATCTCTGCCTGGCCGCCTCTAACGCCATTTTTTCGGGGCCGCCGCCATACTTACTAGTCTGGGGGAATATGGCGGCGCCCAGCAACACCTAAAACATGGCCTCCCTTCAAAACAAAAACATTTCGATGTGCTACATGAGGGTTTTGCATCGAAAACTTGCACTAAATGTCGCTTTTCACGACGCCGCGACGGAACACTCCAGGAAATAGTCTGGTGCAGCAGGACAACGCCCTGGTAACGAGGCCTCGTGCAACGGAGCTGACAAAACACGGATAGGGTCAACGATACTCACCCGATGCCCACATAGTAACAGAAAATTCCCCCTCCAGTGTCTTTATTTGCACCTGCTTCTGCTCCCATTTTCTCCCACCAGACTCGGTACCGGTTAAGTAGCTCTTTTTGCCTGATTTCTTTCCACCAGTGCCGCCTGCTCGCTTCACTCGACCCACCGAGCTCTTCCCAGCCACAGTCACTAAAGTCTGCTCGATGTACTCGTCCTCAATCCCCGGAGCCGGTACCGGGATAAGAATCTGGTCCTCGAATCCACCTCCGCCGTCCGTATGCAGGTCCGAATCATCCCCACCGACCACCTCCTCCCGAGTCTGGACCAAAATCACCTCCTGGTGGTGGTGGATCGAGCTGGGGTCGTCGGTGACTAGCGGCTGGAGCGCGATCATGGGCTGCCCGTCGTCGTCGTCCTCATCCCCGTCGACCACCGTGGTCTCGATAGTCTCCACCGGTATGGTTTCTACCTCTATTTCGTGAAGCTCCACGATCTCGGCGGGCATCTCCGAGCCGTCTGTCTCGATGTACAGCGTATCTCCGGATGCCATGTTGAAATTCGCCAGTTTGCCTGTCTCATTCACGCCGTGTTGTGCTCCTTTTTTGGACCTCACAAACACACTCACACACCCCCTGCTCTGCTCTGCTCCTCCTGCCTGCGTCTCTTCTCCCTGTTCTTCGATAACAACTCTCCTCACTCTGTCCCACGCCACTTCTCGTCGCCACTATGCTCTCAGATCCAAGTATCGCGAGACTTCGTTCAAGAAGGGTGCTTCTCAGATCCTGAGGGTTTCAGGGGGATTTTCCAAATCCAGTGGGCACGAAAGTCTCAAATAAAAACGTGAAATTGTTATTGGGGAAAAAAAAAACTCACCCTGACCATAAGAAAATAAATTGAATCATCTGAATAAAATAAAATATAAAATAAATTTGATTGAAAGCAATATTTTCATGATATTACAATTTTATATCGACTTCCTCCCCTTTATTACATCTGAAATGAAACATGTTGTTCATGCATGTTCATACATTTATAATGTTTATTGTTTGGGAAAACCTTTTTCATAATCTGCTTATAAAAAATAATCAAAATCTCACACTGAAAATATCAGCAGTTATATTGAAAATATTTTTTTAGGATTTCACAAGCAAAAAAACATGGAAAATTTTGAATAGTGCTGTAAGACCTAGGTCTCAGCACGCCAATTATCCAGATTACTTTATTATAGGAGATAAGGTCTTGAGGGATAAATGTGAGGTGGTGAATGAATTTTATTCTTTTTTGTAAACATAGGGTCAAATTTAGCCAAATCTATGGAAACAAAAACAAGTAAAGGCAGAAAAACACAAGGAGGGAGTAAAATTTTAAAGTCTGTTTTTAGGGGATGTAAGTGAAAATGAAATCTTGACGATAGTAAAGAAAAGTAAAAATAAAACATCCATTGATTGTGATGGGATTGATATGATGATTGTAAAGAAAACAATTGATTATGTTGTTAAACCTCTTGCTTATATTTATAATTTGTCTGCTCAGAGTGGTACATTTCCAGAAAAAAATGAAAACTGCTAAAGTAATACCGATAATTAAAAATGGTGATAGACATAGTTTTGATAATTACAGACTAATCTCAGTGCTTCCCCAGTTTTCTAAAGTGTTTGAAAAATGGTTTGTTCAAAAACTAGACAGCTTTATTGAGAACAATAATTTGTTGAGTGAGAATCAGTATGGATTTCGATCAAATAAATCTACATCCGTGGCACTATTAGAATTAAATGAAGAACTTACAACAGCAATAGAAAGGAATCGATACACAGCAGGTCTCTTTATTGATTTTAAAAAAGCATTTGACACCATAGACCATAGTTTGTTACTCTCTAAGTTGAAGGATTATGGGATAAGAGGGATAGCTCATGATTGGTTAAGCAGTTATTTGACTAAAATAAATCAATTCGTACAGTTAGATCATGAGATTTCAGACTCTCAGCTGATTACATACGGAGTCCCACAGGGTTCAGTGTTGGGTCCTAAGCATTTTAATTTGTATATTAATTATATTTGTGATGTCTCTAAAATATTACAGTTCATATTGTTTGCTGATGACACAAATATATTTTGTTCTGGGAATGATTTAAAAATCATTTTGGAAAAAATGGGATGTGAGATGTCTAAACTTAAGAGGTGGTTTAATGACAACAAGTTACTTATAAATTGGAATAAAACAAAATTCATGATTTTTGGCAGCAGAAAGACGATGATTCTATTACATTGTCCATAGATGGTACTTTAGTTGAAAGAGTGAATGAAGTAAGATTTTTAGGGGTTGTGTTGGATCATAAACTTAATTGGAAATCTCACATAAAATATATAAAACAAAAACTCTGCAAAAGTATTGGACTTTTAAATAAGGTAAAAAGTGTCTTAGAAACATCAACACTTCATATATTATATTATTCACTAATTGTTCCATATTTGACTTATTGCATAGAGGTTTGGGGCAATACATATAAAACAAATACTAATCCTTTGTTTTTGTTACAGAAGAAATCTATGAGAATTATACATAAAGAAGGTGTGAGAGAACATACTAACAGATTGTTTATTCAATCAAAACTTATGAAATTCAGGGATTTGGTTAATTTAAAAACTCTAATTATGTTAAAGGCAAAAAAGATGTTACTTCCAGTGAACTTACAGAAGTTTTTTGTTTTGATTTCAAGTGATGGAAAATATAGAAAGAAGTCTGAGTTTAAGAGAATATTTGCACGAACAACATTAAAACAAATGTGTATTTCAGTATATGGAGTAAAATTATGGAATAACTTGGATGAAGACTTGAAAAAATGTTCAACAACTGATCAATTTAAGAAAGTGTATAAAGACAAAACGATAAAATCCTATTATTTGATAAGTTAATGACGGTGGATATTGATATGATTTAATTGTGATATTGTGTGCACAGAAAAGAAAGATGCATGCTTGATTGTATTTAAGGCCATTTTGTAAATTGTTTTGTATTCAGTAGACGGGGTAGGTCATATAAGATTTTTCTTCTTCCTCCCCTTTTTTTTCACTTGGAAGCATTGTGTTGATTATTGTATTGAGAACAAGTGATGTATAAAATTTGCCAAGTGGAAATAAACTGTAAAATGTTTTAAAAAGCTGCAGCAAAACTGGTTAAAAATGTCACTCCAAGATTCATCATAAATTAGATATCTCTGAATCTGAATAAATATATATTCTGTAGATTGTTATGAAACAGTTTTATCTCAGATCAATTATCTGTAACCTTTAGTAAGTACTAAAATAATTTGCATGGATATAAAAATGACAAGTGTACTTATTTCTGAATAAGTACTAAGTTCACACAGGCAGCCTCTTACTGGTGCAGAAATTTTATGCACTTTCCCCCCCAAAAAAGACTCAAAAAGAGCTAAAGAGACCCTTTTTGACTCCTACTTTAAACATAAACATTACTCATTTATAGTTTAATGCACATGCAGCATCTAGAGGGGCTTCAGCTTTGGACGCATGATGTTTCTGCAGAATGACCTACATTGTGTGCAACACTGTAAATAGACACAATGATCTATCAGTAGCAGCTCAGATGGTGTTTCTCTGCTGCACCAGCTGTAACTTATGGAGTCTGTTCAATGAGAACAAAGCAGCAGACAGGCACCCAACAAACAGCAAACAAGCACAAAAGGAACAACACACCTTCATTTATCTAAGACATTGTTCACAGTTTTATTTGAATTCATTTCAAACATAGTGTTTTTTTTTCTTTCTCAGACCAGGAAGCACTTTTTCATAAAAGGAGGCAATAAAATGAACAATGCTTCACCATACCCTTGCAACCAATAAACATTTTTATTAACAACATGATCACAAATACTCGGGTGTGTTTTCATGATTTTTATTTGAGTAAAGAAGATTGAATATCCAAATAGGTTTATCTCACTCTTGGTTTCAGGTCAAAAGCCTGTTTTTTTTTTTTTTTTTTTAGTTTTCTGCCATGGTTCATTACTGTGTTGGCAAAAAGGTAAAAAAAAAAAAAAAAGCTTAAAAACAGATGTCTCAGGTTGAGAAATGGGAAATGCTTTCAAATATGTCTCAAACAAAACTAAACATGTAGAAAAGATGAACAATAAAATAAACATTATTATTACCATATATTCTTATGATTATCCCCATTATCACCACTACACCACTACAATTACAACATTACACTGATAATCATAATCATAATAGTAATAATAATGACAGAAATAATAATAATAAAATTATAGTCAAACAAACTTGGAAATAATGAAGCAAAACAAATCAAATATAATGTATTTTATAAATTTCCTTTGGGCCAAAGACAGCAGGGAGAACTGGACAGACAAACAGATGAAAATGTTAACAAAACCAAGTAATCAGTGCGAGAATGTGCCCCATTCACGTCTATCTGCTGAAACTAACAAACCGAATGCTACACAGACACGTCTGAGGTGTTACAGTAATGTTGTCGCCTTGTTTCAGCACCACAGCTGAACACGATGAGTAGATGTCACAGTTTGGGCCTCTGCTGCTGACGTCTCCTCCTCCTCCTCCTTCATCAGGGCCTTGGCAGCTGCTGCAGGGGCACCGGTTTGAAAAAAGTGGCTCGCGTCTCAGAGATTATGTCGTACTAACTCGACTGAGTTCAAGTCTAAGGGCTGTGAGGGGAAGAGAACAGAGGGAGGAAAATTACACAATTAAGAAATGCTAAGAACATTTCACACACACATACACACACACACGTGATTGCATTTATGGTTTATGAAACCACTATGACTTGGCGGTGGTTTATGGGGACACACCTTTCCCTGCATCTGGTGAACACAAAAATTATGTCAAAATGTTTTATTTTACCCATGGAAGAAAAGTCTCACTTCAAAAATAAAAAAAAACTATCAAAACATACATACATTACACCTATGACATTTTACAGGCATTATGAGGTCATGGTGGTTTGTAAACCACACACGATGTGGTTTACGAAACCAATTTTAAAATTGGCCAGAAAACCAAAAGAAAGTTTAAGTTGCTGAAATAACTAAATAAAATGATAATAGCAGTTATAAAGTTAGTAATAACCTATTAACAATGCTTACTTTTTATATTTGTCAAAAATTGCAACACTTTAAAAGTCACGAATTACGAGACCATCAAAAATGGTCTCATAAACCGACTGGTTTCATAATGCTGGTGTGTAACCTGACAAATTGGGCTCGCAAACCACAAGCGCGCGCGCACACACACATATGTTTGTAGCTAATTTTTTAAACATGATTCAGTAACAATTTGCAATAAGGGTCCCTTTCTTAACATTACTTAGTGCATTATTAAGCATTAATAAACAAAGGATTCCTTTATTAACGTTCCCGATATTGTTCACTATTAAGTGTCCTTGAGGACAAACGGCCAGGGGGGTGTCTGCTTACTTATTAACATTAATATTAAGCAGTTGTTAATACTTTATTTATTAGTTTATTAATGCTTAATAATGCACTAAGTAACATTAATCAAGGGGCCCTTATTGTAAAGTGTTACCCATAATTTTATATAACTTTTTTATTTTTATTTTTTCAAATCAGACATTAGCTTGCAACTGCATTCACCACATTTGCACAAAATGTAACCTACTGGAGTTGTTGGGAGTGAAGTACCCAATATGTAGATCAGCTATGACTAATAATATTTATAAAATAACAACTATAATAATAAAAATGCAAATTTTGCTGTATTGAATATTTATGATGAATCTAGTGCTACCTAGTGGTTACAACTGCTCATAACTACCAGGCTCGCTCAGTTCCACTGATTCATTTTTCCCATTAACTTGATTCAGGAGAGGTAAATCAGCCTTCTTCTCTGTTTAGTGAAACATACCATCGATTATTTCATCCTTCACTTTGTGCAATTCACGGAACACCTCGTCCAAGATTTCCTGTTGAAAAATGAATAAGAAAAGTGTTTTTAAAATTTACAAAGTCTATTTGTATTTCACACATCTGTTCATAGCAAAGACAAATATAACATTTCCCCCACTGAGATAGGCCTTTTTGTTAAAGGAACTAGAGGCAGGATCTTTAAAAAATCTGTAAAAAATGAAACATGTATGTTCATTTTTTCAAAGCTAATGGGTGATGAAGCGTTATAAACCTAAAAGAATGAGGCCACCCATGTATTGTTCCATTTTCTTGAACAGGCTGTTTGCTGCAAAATGCGCTGCAGTTCGGTCACGAATTTCCCGCGCTGCCCTACGGATGTGGCGTCAATTGACACTGCTTGCGCGTTCACGACAGCTTCAAAACAGAAAGAAAATGTGTTCGACACTGCAGATCGGTAGGTGGCGCTATTGCACCGTAAGTTGCTTGCCAACCGCCAAACTCCTAAAGAAGAACTGTGGGAATGCAAGGGGTTCAACCAGGGATTACCATGACCTGGATGACTGAGAACCTTCACCAGCAAACTGTGGGAATGGATTCTACTGCAACCAGCAAACGACCAAGCGTGGCACAAAGGAAGTTTATTCAGCGGCATCTCGTGAGTCAAAGACCAAATATGGTAAAAGACAAGCAGGGACCTGAATCTATATCGGATACGTGATTGACGAATGGAGGCTGCTTCAACTATATCTGGGACTCAAAAAGGATGCTGCCATGGCTCATTTCCTAGTGAGCAGGTAAGAAACATTATAGGTTGTGTTTAGAGATGATGACAATGATCTGACCTCACCAATGACTCAGAGAGAGCTAGCGTGCAGTAGCATTAGCTGTGATAGTAGCATTAGCTGTGATCAGGGCTGCAGCGTGGATTGCTTCGCCGCAATATTGTCCGTGAGAGCGGCGGGGAGTTGCCTTTTCAGCGTGAGATATTGGAGGTGTGGCGTGAGAGCGTGTGAAGAGGGTCAGGTAATGGTATTTTTGTGTTTGTGTAACATAGCCGTCTGTGCACGCTCCCGTGCTGGGCTGCGGTTACTCGCAGAGCCGGGCGCGTCGCTCGTGAGCATCGTTTTTTTTTCCTGCCTCTAGTTCCTTTAAGATGCTAAATTAGACACATTTCTGACCAGATTTGAATTGTCTTTGTGTCCAAATTTAGATAAAACATTAAAGTTTGTTTTACCTGTTTCATCCTATCCATGTCTAAAGAGTCTGTGTCACCTCCACTGCCCGCATTTCGAACCCTGCATGAAATAAACAATGATAAAATAGTTTTTTTTTTACTGAATATTTGAATGTGGTTTGTTTTTTGTTTCTGTAACGCTCTCACCTTGAAACCATTGACCTGTCTGCAGAGTTAGCGCGGTCCCAGGGTTTCTTCACACCATCTGTGTGGCGAAAGTGAGAAACTGGCAGGGATGCACTGAAATTCTACAGTAAAACTCAATATTCTAATGCAATGAAATAAATCAACCTCTTATGCGTTAGATATGATCCGTACACACGTTTTGTGCAGTTTTAAGAAAAGGTTCATTTTCTCACCTGTTGAATTCTGTCCGCTCCGAGTGCTGGGTGACGGAGAGTTTGGATCATCCTACAGACATAATTAAAGATGCAAATGTAATCATTGTCCAGCTATTCACGACATTTTACTTCTCATGCAAGGAGCTTCATCAATTCAAGTGTATTACCAAGCAGACTCACATTTTGGCTGTCCTCTGGCTTCTCTGAAGCTGCTTTCCTTCTGGGGGAAAGAAGAATCCTCAAATAAGAACATCAAATTTCCTTGAAGTAATCCATGCAAATCATCTTTAACGGTAATGATTATGCATGCTGACTGTGACATTAGCTAGATTGCAATAAAGAAGGGTTGTTTCATAGCTGAATGCTCTGACCTTCGCGCCAGTAGAGCATTCATCTCCTCCATCAGTCCTCCGCTGCCCCCACTCGTTCGGTTGGCATCATTTTTGGCGCCTGAAGAGCTTTCTTCAGGCTGAAGAGCAGAAACCAAAGCAACTTGTTACATTCTAATGCAAACTGTTGCATATGACCATTGACATATATCCTGAACATCATCCAAAGTTTAATCGAAACAACAAGTCTTACTCTTTGGACACGACGTAGTTTGGCTCCAGCAATCATAGCAGCAAGACCCGTTGGTGCAGGAGCCTCATCCCCCTGGCTGCTTCCTCCTAAGGGCAAAGGAGGAGGGAGGTGAGGCTGAGGAGCCCCTGCTGTAGATGGTGGCGGACCAGGTGGTGGTGGTGGAGGAGGGGGGCCGCCCATGTTCATTGGTGGAGGTACTACAGGTGGGGCCACAGAAAGCACAGCAGGGTGGCCTTGGAAAGGAGAACCTTTAAAAAAGCAAAACATGAATTACATAAAGTAATTTAACCGAGTTTGGAATGCTGTTGAAGAGAATTCTGAATCTTTTGTGAGTATGTGAGAACTTGTAACTACCTGAGTTGGAGGACCGTCGCTCTCGCTCCATATGTGCCTGCATCTGCTGCTGTTGCTGCTGCTGCTGCTGCTCAATCATTTGCCTACAGAACCAAGAAGGAAACACTGCTCAGTTAGCATGATGAACATCTAAACCCAAAAGAGAAGCAGGTCAGACAAATATCTGAACAGAGAAACATTTTCTGGCTTCAGAGCTGAGGAGAAAGGTTTTAAAATGCTGAGAACTGGTATCCCTCAGGGTCGTGTACTCAGCTCTCTACTGTTTACACTGCTGACCCACAGCTGTACAGCAGAATATGAAGGGAATCAGGTCATCAAGTTTGCAGATGACACCACAATAGTGGGACTCATCCAGGACCGAAGGGAGGTTGATGATGTCATCACCTGGTGCAGGGACAACAACCTTGTTTTTAATGTAAACAAGACACAAGAGATGATCATCGACTTTCGAAGATCACAACCTGAACATGCATCCCTCTGCATCAGTGGCTTCCTGGTGGAAAGAGTGAAACCTTTCAGGTTCATGGAAATGCAGATCTCCGACAACCTCAACTGGTCACTGAACACCACTGGGGTTGTCAAAAAGGCCCAGCAGCAGATTTACACCTTAAAAGTTCTTAAATAATAAAGAAAGGCAGGATGCTGAGACCATTCAGCAGGAATTTAGATTTAAGAGCTGGAAATGTGGCAACCACCCACATCATTTAGATATTTAACCTACATAACCCTCCATTTTATCTCCTTTCTCCTCCAGTCACCACCTGCCCGGTCCTTTTGGGCCTTAATCAAACTTTTTACATCCTTCATCTCATGTATCTTTGTGATGCAGGAAGCATATGTGTGTCACAGCCCGGGAGAGCAGGGAAAGGAGACAGCTCACGTAGAGGAAGTCGAGTTTTCCAGCTGTGAGTTGGACAGGAGAAGTGCTGAGACAGCAGCCTCCCTGATGTGACAGCAGCAAACGCAGCAGGAGCAGAGCTGCTGAGCAACACCGCCTCCCTGCCTCCAGAGAGACGGACCAACACAATCTCCTGTCACAATCCCAGCCTTAATCCCAGGAACAGTTTAGCAGTCACGGGATCAGATTGAGCCATAACTCCCATCATTTTTGTTCTCCTAAGCCCTGACGTTTGGAATTTGGATGAGCCGATAGGTTGAGCGGAAAAGGGTTTAAAATGGCAACAAAGACTTGCATGTGTCTGTACAGAGAACAAAAGATCAACACAATCAAGTGAAATAACCCAAAGTTACATTTGAATAACGTTCATTTAGATTTTAGTCATTTTCACGAAACCTTTAAAGAAAATCTGTGAATATTAGGGTAAAACTTTAGGGAAAGGACTAAAGGCAGCAGATTGTATCCCGAGTGTCACTGTGAGAAGCTGCCTGGCTCACTGGACTGGATCTGTTGCCTTAATCCCACAGTTCCCATTTGAACAGAGGCTGCTAAACGTTCACGCACTGGAAATAATTCAGAGAAATGGCCTGAGCTCTCGTACATGCAGCAGGGAGCTCTCACTGGTAAACATTTCAGAAGTAAGCAATAAATGTCACATCCCTGCTGCAGAGCTCTAAAAATAGCCACAGATCTATTTCTTTTTTCTTCCACCAATCTAATCTTTAGAGCATCACTCTGACTCTGCTCCCTTTAGATGCCATTTGCTGAAAAGCCTCTTGCTATATGATGACATTTATACAAGAAACCCTGTCGAGTCTAGGTTTAAACACAGTCCAGTGAATGACAAATAACAGTATATAAAGATTAGCCTCAGCCACTGAGACCTACTCATAGAAATGCAGTTTCTAGCATCATTTTAGTTTTAAAATCCAGAACTGCTTCCTTTAGTCATCATTGCTGCTTTTATTTTAGTCTTCTATGCTGCATAAAATAACCATGCGCAAATTAAAAAGTGGAAAGTGACAAATTGAATGTAATCAGGATCAGATAATCAGATTTAAGGAAGTAATTTGCATGATTACTTGAAAAATTGGAGTAATTACTGCAGATTACGTTTAATTTGTTAAGGATTCATTTATGACAAGCAAAGACTTTGACGTGATAGATCAGACTTTATCAAAGAAAAGACTGGTAAGTATTGGACTGAAGAAGGTTCGATCCTGTAGCCAAAGGTGTTCCTCATGGATCGATCCTAGGGACACTACTGATTTATGTATAACAGCAGTCTTAACCGAGGTACCAAATAATAATTTCTAATCTCTATGCTGATGATATTGTGATGTACGTTGTTAAATTCACACCTTCCCAGTCAGCACACACAGGTGGGCCCCATATGGAATATATATGGGCAAGCTTTATGGGTCCCAACAGGGTTTGTCCGCAGTTTCCATGGTGGCCTCACAGGGGTTTGCCCACAAAGATTTTAATGGGCCGGTGTTTGAGTCAAACCCTCTGAAAACCCATGTAGGGTCCGTTAAAATCTATGTGGGCAAACCCCCATGGGGCCATTGTGGAAACCATGGACAAACCCTGTTGGGACCCATACGGCTTGTTCATATATTCCATATGGAGCCCACCTATGTGTGCTGGCTGGGTTTATCAGCTCCAACAATTACTGTTCATCACAATCTCTCAAAAAGCTTTGGTGTTTTTGAAATTAGGACCAACAAGTGCTCCATCTATCACCTTTTGGGATTAGTTTCTGTTTTGTGTAAATTTATATGCATTAATAACACAACCAAGTAGATTCAGTTCTTTATAAGTTCATTTTATTCATTCAAACTGCCATGATGTCTCATGCAGGATGCTGCAACACCAGGTGAAAACTCAGAAACAACCAAAGCCTTTAGTCTGTGAACCACTGTGGCGCTGCTGTTTGGATGAAATCAGAAAAATACTTCACCTTGCTCTTTGAGCTTCTATCTCGTCTGAAGTTGGGCCATTCTGGACTTGACGCTGGAGAGCTGGACCTAAAAAAGCAGAGAGAAGGAAAGAAACACAAGTAAAGTAAATGTTTTAGTAAAAATCCTCCATGCACACACATTAATGTTTAGTACATCTGGTTTGACATTTCTGGGCATAACTTCCTGATTTTTTTTGCTATAACCACGTAATATGAAGTTGATCAACTTATAAAAATGAATTTATTTATAAAATATTTACATGATCCACCGTGAAATCAGATTATTAGCACTGATGTCAGAAGAATATGATTGTTTACTGGGATTGTATCATATTGGAGGTTATCTATCCCTGGATTATTTGTGTTAAAGGCTCTCACCGCCTGCTGTTATAGAAGCTAGCGGTTCTGGTCCTGATGGCCTCCTGTTTAATGGCTAAAGTCGGTGCTTCATTTGAGCCGGATCTTGCCGGAACAGGATCCGGGAACTGTCTTATATTGAAGGGACGCGTTCCAGTAATTGTCTGCTAGGATCCGTTAACTCGCGCTGCTACCTCATGATTACAATGGGTAAACGAGGACCCTGTGTTTGTCAGGGACTTACGGGTGAGTGGTTTATTTGTCCAATCTCATACCTGCAAACTTGTCGCCGTTTTAAGCCAAATAAGCATTTCAGAAGTTTAACCTTTAGCCTTAAGGTTAAGCAGCATGAGAGTGGTGGGAGGGGCCCTTGATCATTGTCAAAGCTCTTCACACGCAACATCTGAGAAAATAACCTGAATTGAGACAGAGTGTACCCTATGATCTTTTCAAATGTCTCCACAATGAATTGCAGGGACTTTGATCCTGAGCACCACACTGTGATGCAGTGCATCAGGACACTTTCCACCATGGCCCTGGAAAAGAAAATCACACAGTCGGTGCACGCTGTCGAAGTTCTCCAACTTTAGTCTCTCTGTCAGGAAGAACAGACCAGAACAGGTAGGTGTGTTGCGGCCCAGCAGGGAGAGTTTTGCAATCAGCTGCTTCCAGATGTGACAGGGAGACGCCATCAGCTGTTGAACAGTTCGCTGCAGGAGGTCCAGCGAGGTGGGGAAGCAGGAGTGGATGTGTGTCTTGACCAGTCACTCAAAGCACTTCACCATGATGGGAATCATCGCTACCAGGCGATAACCGTTGATAATGACGGTCATTTTCTTAAAGTTTGCAGAGACCACAGCAAGGCTCAGTCTGTGAGTGCATCAGTCAGCTGCTCTGCACCGTCTCTGAGCATTCTCCACAGGAAGTGATCTGGGCTGGCAGCATTCTCACACCGACTGTTGTCAGGTTGAGCGGCTGCTTGTCGACGAGTGTCGATTTCTGTGCCCGTGTGTGGTTCAGAGCTTCGACCCGTGTGTAGTAGTCATTCAGTCTGTCTGGAAGTGATTCTGGGTGTAACCTTACAGTGATCCCCAACTCCCTTCCCCGAGGGCCGGTATCCAGCACATTTTACTGTTTTCCCTGCTTCAACACACCTGATTTTAATCAGCAGGTGATTAACAGGCTCCTGCAGAGCCTGATGAGCTGCTGAGCAGGTGAATCAAGTGTGTTGGATTAGGGAAACAACTAAAACATGCTGGTTAACAGCGTTCTGGGAAGGGAGTTGGGGATCACTGCCCTACAAAGATTTGTAAAGAGTTTTCCTAAAATGTAGCAATGACTTTTGGAGTCAATCCAAACAAATAAATGTCATTTAGGGACTCATTTATCTTCTCAGCA
The DNA here is from genome assembly GCA_006937985.1 of Aphyosemion australe. Classification (NCBI taxonomy): domain Eukaryota; kingdom Metazoa; phylum Chordata; class Actinopteri; order Cyprinodontiformes; family Nothobranchiidae; genus Aphyosemion; species Aphyosemion australe. The sequence goes on from SSNS01000060.1 coordinate 1,210,423, forward strand.
GAGAAAAAAACAAACAAATGACACAGAATCATCTTTTATTTAGTGCAAATGTTCAGATCATGTCCTCCTAAAACAACCTACAGACACAACTTTACTAAAACAGCAAAGTCTGCAAGCCTGCAAAGTTATCCAGTTAACCCTTGGAGGTTCATAAAACGTAACATTGGGGACCCTTTGCACAAAAAAATGTCCTTGATTAAAAGGTGTAATTAAAATTAAATAATTTTTCATAAGTGTGATTTTTTTTACACAGATTCCATCCTTGGCTTCAGCACTCACTAAACTTAATAAAATATGTGTGTTTTCTAGATTTAACCCCTTTAATGACAGGTTTTCTAAAAAAAATATGCATTGTAAAAAACAAAAAACACTTGTGCCTGCACAAAAAATGTACTAAGGGACTTCCAAGGGTTAATACTAATAGAGAGATCTGCAGACAAAGGGTGTGATTAATTCATTACACGATAAAATGACCTCAGCTGAGCGATAATAATCAAATCAGATGGGATAAGTTTTGTAATACTACATTTTGTTATTTTAAAAAGCTTTAAGGTAAGAAGAGGGATCAGATCCTATTATGATCATTATTAATTACCTATAAGATGACTGGAACAAAGGGGGCATTGTGCAGACTTGCACTTAAAGCAGTAATTGTCCTTCTCTTGGACTGACTCACACTGTTCTGTCTAATGAAAAATGTTCCTTAGAGCTCCACAGTCAGGATGTTTTCAGGGTCAGTGCTCATGCTGACGATTAACGCGGCCAACGGCTGCCATTGATCAAATAACAGGGATCTGAAAATAACACGGGGTGACAAAGACGTGACTCATTCTCACTATCAGGTCATTAAACTGATACTTTAACTGGTCTTAGACATGCAGGTGCCACAGACAGGTAACCATGCTCACAAATCAACATAAAACGTGTGTGATGGCAACTTCTTAATTTAAATTTAATATTATTTATATTAGTTTACAAGACAGATTATATTTTAAAATGGGCTCTTTGGTAGTTTAAAGTCAGATCAGTTGAAGTGGATTTTATGTGAAAAAGGTTTTGTGATGATCGGACAGATAAGCTAACGGCTAGTCTGAGTGGAGCCAGTTACAAAATGTTCTTTCCATTATAACAAAAAAAAAACTTCCCAGCAGTTCTTGCAAATGTCGTCTTATAAACTTTTACACCTCCATACATTTCATGTAACGATTGTTTACACAGAATTCTGGTCTTTGCAGCAGACTTTAGCTGTGGAGCTAGCTACTATAGCACTCCTGGTGGGAGCTTCATGATAAGTCTGCAGGAATAACCATGAAACATAAAATAATAAAGGTTATTAAATGTCATTTGCACAAAGTACCATGAAATTGTTTTAGGACCCTTTGTGACTAGCAGTTAGCTCATCTGTTCATCCAGAACCGATCTATGTTTCTTCAAACTGAGGTTGTTCAAAGTGAGCCACAGCAGGTTAAGATATTAAAAATATTTTTTCAAATTTAGCGTGAGATTGAACAATAAAAATCAGAGGATGGAGCAGCAATTTGCTGTTAAATTTAAACTTTTTCACATGTTTGAAGGTTCAATAAAAACTATAATAACTGAAGATGCAGTAATTCCTATGCACTCAGACCAGGTTTAGGTGCAAAAAAGGCAAATAAAGATTGCATCTTTAACTTTTGTTCCATTTAAAGTCAGCTATCACATTAGCAGTTAGCTTATTCTAATTTAAACCTGAATATTTACATAGATTTAGCTTTGCTTAGTGTTAAAAGCACGGTTGAATCTGTGTGAATTTATCCAACAGAACTAAACTCAGCTAAATGAAAGAACAGCCATGCAGGACTCAGCAGACAGCAGGAGGTTTGGTTTTACCTACATGACATACTGAAGAACAGAAAGCGGCTGTAGCAGACACAAAGGCACTGGCAGATGTACTCCCTCCTGACCATCTCTCCTCTTGAGCCACGTTTCTTCCTCCTCTTTCTCACCCTCATCTTCCCCTCACCTCCCTCTCTCTCTCCTCACCTGCCCTCCTCCTCCCCTTTAATTCCTCCCATCCTCCACTCAGCCTCAGTATCATCTTTCATCTTCGTGTAAGTCACACCGGCAGCAGCGTAGCGAGCATCTCCGGGTCAAGTTTCAAAGGTTGGGTTGTCTGCTGGGTTAACGCTGCCCAGGCCCTCAGATATGGAAAACACACATGGAAAATGAGTTTGCTGTTAGAAGTTAAATGTAGCTTTTATTGTTGTTTTTGAGAATCGTTACCTTAATTTGTCCAAAAGAGACTGATAAAAGAGTGATCTTATATTGTTTACTTCATGGCTAAATTAATAGAAAATGAGCCAAAAACATGTTTTTCTAGTAAACTACAGCAATATCAAAGAGGCATTATTAATGGGACATCATTAATATCTCCTGATTATCAGTAAAAATCATCAATCCTGAGTTTACACGTTTAAAAATATGTTTTTTACTCTTCTGAAGTTCCATAAAAAACAAATTAAAGCCATTTAAGGACAAAATCTGTCTTTTGTGTGTTTATTTTGCTCTAATCTAAAAATAAATTCATCACAACCTCTGTAATCCCATCAAACTCTTCAAAGCAGCGAGGACAAAAGGTCAACTTTTATCCTTCTCACCACTAGAGGGTGTCGACACTCCTGCTCTCACAGCTACAAACACACAGTCTGGTTATGAAGGTTGCAGAGTGAACTTCTGATCTAAATGATGCATCCATTATTTCTGCTTTATATATATATATATGTATATATATATGTGTGTGTATTTCTGTGACTGAGCCACGCTGCAGCAGGATGCAGATGAGAAGTGAGATGTGTGCATCATCCTCCTGCATGTTGGTGCCACTCGAGCCTTTTCTGCTGCCTCCGTCCTGTTATTAGTCAGATGAAAAGGTCTGCTCTCTAGCACGAGACCCAGGGGAGATCTTCTCAATGACTCATTCTAATTAAGAGGCTGGAGGGACACACACACACACACACACACACACACACACACACACACACACACACACACACACACACACACACACACACACACACACACATTGCTACTGCAGGGGAAATGAGTGGCAAGCTGTGAAAGTCACTGTCTCAGTCGCTTTCTGTTATTCCTTGGTTTATATTTGTTTGAGTCTTTGTGACACACACACACACACCCACGCACGCACACATTGTGCACACACACACATTAAATCCGCCACTTGACAGAGGTGATCTCTATTAATCTGTTAGGCTAAAACAGCTTTCTCCTGATCTCTAGGTCTACGCTGTGTGTCCTGTGGGTATGGTGTCATGAAGTAATCAGCAGTCTGGAGTAGATTTTTTGGTAACACTTCACAATAAGGGTCCCTTTATTAACGTTACTTAGTGCATTATTAAGCATTAATAAACTATTAAATAAAGTATTAACAACTGCTTAATATTTATAAGTAATGCATTACTAAGCAGACACCCCCTGGCTCTTTGTCCTAACCTTAAGGACACTTAATAGTTAACAATACATTAATAAAGGGTTCCTTTGTCTATTAATGCTTAATAATGCACTAAGTAGAGTTACTAAAGGGACCCTTATTGTAAAGTGTTACCGGTTTTTCTATCAAAGCTCAAAAGAGCCCCACTTTCATAATTTATCATAATTTATTAAAATATATATATATATTAAAGTCAGGACACATGAAATATGTTGGATTACATAATAATCCCTGTGCTCTCTTTGAGTCTCACCTGAAGGAGGTATAAGGTCTGCTTTTCTTCACCTTAGGAGTACAGCAGCAATTAGACACAACGCTGAGATTCTTGTCCATGCTTTTGTGTCATCACTTATTGATTATTGTCGGGGTTACCCTGCTCACATTCTAACAAAAACGGGAATATACGAGCTCATTTCCCCACTAGTTTCCATCTACTGGATACCTTGTCAGGTTCCTGCAGACTTTAAAGTCTTGCTGCTCACCTTCAAGGTCCTGCCTGTCACTGATCTCCTGCACCCGTATGTCCCAACACAAGATCTCAGGGTACTGGCCTCCTAAGGGTTCCAAAAGCTAAGTGAAGGACTACTGGAGGGCGTGCATTTTCTTTTCGTGCACCTCTATTGAACAGTTTACCTCAAGGTGTTAGGCAGTCATGCTCTGTGGAGGTTTTTAAAGCTAACCTTCATTTATGCATCATGAACTCTGGACAGGTTTTATTTTTTTATTTTTATTATGCTTTGATTGTTCTTATATAATTCATCTGTTTTGACTTGCATTGATGTGAGTTTTGATATATTGTGTTCATCCTTTACTGTTCAGCGCTTTGTTTAAAAACGCTTTATAAATAGTTATTATTATTATTATTATTATTATTATTATTATTATTATTATTATTATTATCATTATAAATATTATTATTATATTATTATTGTCATTATTATTATTATTATCATTATAAATATTATTATTATTATTATTATCATTATTATTATTATTATTATTATTATTATTATTATTATTATTATTATTATTATTATTAATAATAATAACCCTAACCCTAACCCTATTATTATTATATTATATTATATTATTATTATTATTATCATTCTGATATCTGCACACATAAAAAATAAGGAAAAATTTACCTTTATGAATTTATACAGATGTGTTAATTTTATTTTAAAATGTGTTAAATCAAATCTGCATTGGAATAAAAGACAAAAATGTTTCAGTACATGGTCTATTTTTATGTCTTAGACTAAATGACCAAAGCAGCAATTCCCAAACTTTTTCATGTTCTGAACCATAAATTAACGATGGCAAAGATTCTTAAACATTGATTGTCTAAAATGACAAACGCTAAATACATGAATCCATTTATATCCACTTATGTCTATTGTTTTTGATCATAATTCTAAATCTTTATGAATCATTTTCCAGTTTCTGGAACTCATCTCAAGGCCTCATGAACCCAAATAGAATCTTGAACCCCAACTTTGGCGACCGCTAAATAAAAAAGAACTGGGCAAAAACGTGTTCTCCCCTAAACCAACAAACAGATTTTAATGCAGTTCTCAGAAAGTAAATATTGGACAAACATCTACAACTGACTGTTTCAACGCAATCCAATATGGCTGCCGCAACCAACGTACTACCAAACCCCAAATGGGCTGAAACTCAGAATTTTACAGATATTTATGTCTGTAATGATTCTATATTTGCAGACATCTTTGTCTTAGTCAAACATAAACATCTAGAATCTAAATTTATATCCAAATTGCATATTTATCTGTGAAATATGAAAGTAATTTACTTTATTTTCCACTTTGGAATGGGGAGTGTCTTCGTGTCTAGCAGTAACATTTTGAAATAAATGTTCTGTTCTAAAGGAATAGAAATGAAATACTAGTAAAGGTCACACCTCCATCCTGAGCACTGAGGACGCTGAGAGCGAACAACATAGCGTTGGAGAAGGTGGTCGCCTCCTCCTTGCTGGCAAAGTTGAGGCCATAGACCTGCCTGGCGTCCCGCCACTGGTGAAAGGTCGGGGTGGCTTGGTTGTACTTGAGGCCTTTCACTATTGAATAGTTGATTACCACCTGTGAAAGATGGAGACAGGAGTAAATAACGGAGATTCTCCAGAAGATGTGAGTGTGTTTCACACCCATCGTGTCCTCTCTGTTACCTGCTGGTCCTGCAGCTTGACCCCCACCACTCGGAAGGTGTTGTTGGCAGTGTTGTGGTAGATGTTGATGCGGCTGAATCCCTGCTGGCCCGGCTTGATGGGCACCCACTTCTTGCTGGTGTCATCGTAGACCATGACCGAGGCTCGGGCCTGGCAGATGCTCTGCTCACTGAGAGGAACACGAGAAAAAGAAGATGAAACTTAATTAAAATCAAATTATTCATGCAAGATCTGATCGATGACACTGTTATAGCTCCACTTATCAGTAAATGTTCAGGTGAGGGAAAAATAAACCAGTTTTTATTCCATTTATGTCCTCAATGAGCAAAGAAAGCAACACTTTTTAAACAAAAATGGGTATAAATCAGGCACATCGTGAAAAAAGGTTGGGTTCCAAGATATTTTGGATCAGTCTGATGACATTTATGAGATCGCCGTCTCTAATAAAGTGTTAGGATTCATTAGGAGTCATTGCTATGATTCTGGGTGATGCAACATGTTCACTAAAGAGGGAAATTATCACAGCTGCGTCGTCTGAGCAAACACTTGCAAGTGTGAAGTTATTAAGGTCAAAAAGCATGAAACTGTTCAGAAGAATGAAATTAACACATCAGGATTTTAGCAGAAGAAACTATTTCTGGTGTTCTGACTTCAACAAGCAAAGTGCAAACATGAACCAGCTGCATTACAGAATCTAGGAGGAACGTGTGCACATTTCTGACAGAAATGGGAAAAGATTTGTGCAAAAGAAAAATTATTTGATCTAAAAAAATACATTAACCATTGAATTTGTTTTCTGTGAGAAGGTTCTAGTAAACATGAGCAAAGCTAGGCAATAAACAGAGCAGCATCTACCTCACTGAACATCTGAAATTAAAGGATAAAAGCAACTCCATCTACTGATTTAAAAGTATTAAATAAGCAAAAGTACATAATATTTTACACGTTCAAGCAGCAATCCGGAGTTTTCCCTTTTCAGGAATTATCTATGATTTTTCAGAAATCCGTAAAAGTGATTGTCTTATCATGTAGTGTGAGATAATATAAGTCTCTTTTTGTTGCTAAGCCCGCCCCCTGCCCCGTAAAATCCATGCAACAGGAAACTGAGCGCCGACCAGAACTAACCAATAGCGTTAGACTACCGCTTACGTGCTTCAGATTTAAGGAAGCACCTCGGCTGAAGCAGCGTTGATGAACTTTTCATGGACAAGTAAGTCTTTAAAATATAAATATATGAAAACATAACATGACATGAGAATAATACTTATAAAACAACGTGTTTTAGCTCTGTTTGTCGGCTACAGAAGCACATTCATAAACAAGAAACGTGCAGTCGCCATCTTAAATTACAGAGTCCACCGACTATTGGTGTGATACGCTTGTCAGCCACTAGATGGTGCCATCAGATAAAAGAAATACTCTAGAGAGCTAATAGAAGTCAACATCTTGGGGAAAATGAGGTGTATACTGCAGCCAGTCACTAGGGGGAGCTTGCTTTGTTACTTCCTTAACTTTCACGCCTCTTTAGTTGTTATTTTTGCTGATTTGTGCTTAAATGTTTTTTAGGCGTTTCTCCAAATCCACTCATTTATACTCCTTCAGTCACTGTGTTGTAATTCTAAACCCCTGAAAATGTCTCTGAGGTCACATTTTCTTAACGACAAAATTAAATTTAGTGTGAGGATTTAGTTAAGAGACTTAATTAACCTGAACGAGACGACCGTGATCTCTTTCTGTTATCTTTCTGCACATGTCCTGCATCTGTTAGAGCTCCTAATGAGGCACAATTTAATGTGTGTGTGTGTGTGTGTGTGTGTGTGTGTGTGTGTGTGTGTGTGTGTATTAGGTGTAAAAGTCTTAGTTCTCTGCTTTTTACATACAAAAACACATTTTTGGGAACATTTTCTTGCATTAAACAGACACGCTGAAATGTTTAGCAAGTAAACAAGAGGAGGAGAAAATCAAGGTGCTACGAGACGATTAAGCACCAAAAAAATCATGAAATAAACAGAGAAACATTTTTAAGATTAACTAGAGGAGTTCCATCTGCGGCTTTGCTTCCCTGCCAAGCTGAAATGAGTCTGAAGGCTGATCTGTGTGTGTGTATCACAGTATAAATTGGCATTTTGCCCGTTTTTTGACAACAGATTGGACTTTATGTATGTATATTTGCATTTTAATCAGCATAAATTTTCCTTTTATTTCCTAGGATTTCCACAAAAAACAACCACACTTATTAAAAAGCACAGAGAAGATGGTTCAGCCTCAGAAGTTTTGTTATTTTAAAGCCTTAAATTTAGCATTTTGCCAATTACTGAATTTTGTTTTGAAATGTGGACATTAGAGGAAAGCTGTAAATTATTTCAGGCAAGTATAAAAACAAGGATGTCATTTCTTAAGCATTCACCATATTTGCATGTTTCAGCTGCTAAATACACTGACGAATGCAAGATTGAATTTTTATCAACAAATGCTGCATTTAACAATAATATCTGCAATTTTATGAAGAACCTGTATAGAAAAGGGAGAAAAAGCAAAGCGGATGGTGTAAAACAGGAATATTAAATAATAATAAAAAACTAGATATTGCTAACAGTCATTAATCAGTTATTCCCTTCATTATTAAAACACAGCTGTCAAGTGTAATTATGCATCATGTTGCAATAATGAGCTAATAGAATTCAGAGGCTGAGTGGTTGCAAAATGTAAATCAACGCTATTATAATTCCTAAATAACTAATGGTAATATATCAATAGTGGCTCTATGGAAGAGAACATAAGAATGATTCTGTTTTGATCACAAACACATTTATGTCTGAGTTAGAAAGAGTCAAGCTTAATGACTCAATAACTGTTAGCAGCATGGAACATTCTAGCAAAATGTAGCTCAGCTCAGATCAGCCTGAATGAGTAATTAAAGTGATCAGTAAACATCTACATTCAGAGGAGAGTTTAGGTCAGAGGTCATGAGCATCAGCTTCGACCTTGCTCAGTCTTCTGCCTGAAGGACTGAGGGTTCGTGGGCTGGGTGGAGAGGGTCTGTCATCGTGTTTTTTGCTCTGGATCTGTTGGTGTAAATGTCCTCTAGAGAACGGAGGCTGCTGCTGGTGTTGATCAGATCTAGTGCTCTCTAATCAGCATCAGAGCAGTTTCCGTACCAGACTGTTATGGAGGTTCTCCACCAGACAGCAGCACTGATTCTCAACAGTCTCAAGCTTTCTGGAATTTTTGCCATTTCAATATTTTTCTTTAAAATTCAAAAAGAAAAAATCAGCTCCTTTTGCATGTACCAGCCACGATGCAGTCATTGTTGGCAGGAAGAGGCAGACGTGTAACTTTAGCTGCTTAAGATGCTAAAACCCATTTTAGCTGCAACAACATTCATTTTAGCATGATGCAGGTGATGTATACGTGCTATCTCATGCATGATAATTATGCCCAGTGTTTCCTGAGACTGTTTTATCTATTTTAAAGAAGAAATGTTGCCTTTTTCATCTGAAACACACAAAACTAGACTCTGATGCTAAAGCTAATCATCCACATGCAACCTCCGTTTCAAGCTAGCTAGGTCTGTGTCCTGCTCTGAATGAGTCATTTTTAGATGAGTTTAATTTATTTTTGTTAACTTGTCAACTCTAAATTTTAAAACTACATCCTCAGCAGCCAGCTAAAAATGGCACTGCGGGCCCAGGAACATGAATAAATGAGTCTGTTGGGCTAAAACGGACTGGAGCAGACAGGCAGAAGGTGATTGAGAGGGAAAAGGAGGAAGAGGCGAAGCAGGCAGAAGAAGACTGCTTAATTCTGACTGACAGTTATGGGACGCAAACGCACACAAACACACCAAAAGAAATAAATACAGGAACATCTTGCAGTTTGCAACACACCATTTCAGCTGGAAGTGTATCTACTGCTGTGCAGAGCATGAATAAATCAGATGCTTCTGAATTTACCATGAAGACACACACTTGGGCACGCAAATATGCATGCAGATGAATGCTAAGATTTTTTTATGTCATCGCGATAGCTGTGTAGACAGTATAACCGAAGCAGCAGGGACAGAGGGAAATACCTCAAAGACCTGCCGGAGAATCTTTTCCTCCAGTTACAGCCAACAGAAAATCTATTTGGTTTTAAAATATAACGTGTTCTTTTAGTGGGGATCAAACGTAATCTCCTCTGAACACCGTGACCTTGAGAGCAACACCTGCAGGCAGCATAAACAAAACATGGCTGCAGCTCTCATTCTGCTTTACATCTTTTACTGTTTGCTTTGATTCCTCTGTGTGAATTATAGCTTTAAAATAAAAATGAACTTTATATTATCATCCATCCATCATCCATCCATCCATTCATCCATCATCCATCCATCCATCCATCCATCCATCCATCCATCATCCATCCATCCATCCATCCATCCATCCATCCATCCATCCATCCATCCATCCATCCATCCATCCATCTTCCATTCATCCATCAATCCATCATCCATCCATCCATCCATCAATCATTCAACCATCCATCCATCCTCCACCCACCCTCCATCCATCCATCCATCCATCCATCCATCCATCCATCCATCCATCCATCCATCATCCATCCATCCATCCATCCATCCATCCTCCATCCATCCATCCATCCATCCATCCATCCATCCATCTTCCATTCATCCATCCATCCATCCATCCATCCATCCATCCATCCATCCATCCATCATCCATCCATCCATTCATCCATCATCCATCATCCATCCATCCATCATTCATCCATCCATCCATCCATCCATCATCCATCCATCCATCCATCCATCATCTATCCATCATCCATCATCTATCCATCATCCATCCATCATCCATCCATCATCATCCATCATCCATCCATCCATCATCCATCCATCCATCCATCCATCATCCATCCATCCATCCATCCATCATCCATCCATCCACCCTCCATCCATCCATCCATCCATCCATCCATACATCCATCCATCCATCCATCTTCCATTCATCCATCCATCCATCCATCCATCCATCCATCCATCCATCCATCCATCATCCATCCATCCATCCATCCATCATCCATCATCCATCCATCCATCCATCCATCCATCCATCCATCCATCCATCCATCCATCCATCATTCATCCATCCATCCACCCATCCATCTTCCATCCATCCATCCATTCATCCATCTTCCATCCATCCATCAATCCATCCATCCATCCCTCCATCCATCCATCCATCCATCCATCCATCCATCCATCCATCCATCCATCCATCCATCCATCCAGAGCAGAGAGGCCCACAGAACAAGTGAGTCACCAGAGGGAGTGCTCTCCAGCACCCCCTCCAGGTTTTGGTGCATAAGCACAAACAACAGTCAGGACCCCCCCACCCCCACCCCCACCCCCCACCACCACACACACACACACACACACACACATACGTAGGCCCAACATACAGCCACCAAGATGGGGCAGAAAAAGTATTCCCTGCTCGGCTCCTCGCAGTGGGGGCAACTCCAGAGTGTCCAACCCCTCTTGAGGATACTTGTTCCAGAGCAAAAACCATGCATCGAGGTGAGTCCGACTAACCTCTCAGCCTCACACACTCACTCAGACTCTTTCCTCACCAGAGAGGTGATGTTCCACGTAGAGAGAGCTTGCACATGATCAGACCACCATGGGCCACCGCCCAATTATTATTATCATTCAATTTGTTGCATAAAACAAGTCATCATGTAATTTTAAGTGTGTGAATAATAACACACAAACTATTTATGTTCCTGAAAGGTTGACAATGTGAAATCTTCTCTTTTAATCCTTAAAAAAAGCATAAATCTTCCACAAACACATGAAAACTTATCTGCATCTATCCACACCTGCTCCCATCACACTCAACCCGAAACGTCAAAGCCTTTAGTTTCCCTTCTCTCTTTCTGTCTGCTGGCAGTAAATTTACTCCTCCTGCATAATTCCTCTGATTTGAAACGAGCAGCGTAATTATGAGCTGTCAGCGTTGAAGGATATGCTGTTGACTCACCAAAAAATCACAGGAAAAAGGAAAAAAACTGACGCAGAGGAGACAAAAATGGTTAAAAACGAGAAAAAACCCTAGAGCAGGAAACATAATGAGCACTTTGATCTCGACTCCTGTTGATGATTTAGCAGAACAGGGAGAGGTAGGATTTAAATTCACACTTCAACATGAGAGCTAGCTAAAAAGCTCACATTTCCATTTAACTCATCGCCTCTTTGAGTTATTTTGAAGCCAAACTCTATCTAGCTCATTTCATTCATGTTTGTCTATGATTCACCAGCACACAGAAGGTAAACTATCTTCTGGAGAGCCTGGGTTAACTGTTGTGGGCTAAACTGCTGTTAGCAGAGTTTGAGTCTATCATTCACGTCTCCTACAGTAATCCGTCTTGTCACAGGCTCGTGCATACATGCTCCAGCCTCCATGCAGAAGACTGCAGCTCTTACAGAGCACCACCCTGCAGACACTATAACATCAAAGCCATTGTGATGCTCCACTTTCTTTGTCCTTGCTGCTCAAGGCGGCGGTGCACCAACAACAAAGACAAAATCTGCCTAAAATAGCCACACATGCATGCTAATTTCTACAGTCAAGCAGCACAGATTTAAATCAGAACTCCTCTTTGGGTGTGCTGAGGTAGAGAAGTAAAGTTTAGACTCAGAATGTCACAGAAAACAGAGGCTGGCATCCGTTCAGAGAGTCCGTGAGCATGGGGGAGAGTTATTGTACCAGTTATGCTCTATAGAAGGTCGATCTGTGAGATTCAAACACAGCTGGCCCGTTTTCCAAATGAAACCAAAGCAACATCTAAAGCCCGGTTCACACAGCAGGATAATTGTGCCCATTTTTGACCCGATCCTCTCCTTCCGGCAATATTAGGGACGCACCAAATTACCGTAATGACTCAAAGATAATCCTATCAGATTATCCTGCCATGTGTGGGGTGTTAAATATGCTCTGGATCACTCGGACTGCTTGGATTGCATGTTGGATTCTTCAGGGACAATCTAACATGCCGCCTGTGGAATTTAGCCAATCAGAAAACGATGTGAAAGAAGCACGCAGGAAAAACCTCCTGCAACATGTTCGTTTACACCAAAGTCAAGTTTAATCTCGCGAGATTTCCCCTCCAACCTCTGGTACATGTATGATTTTTATCACCACATGTGGTCTGTCATGTTTTAAAAGTCCTGCCAGTTGAACGTCTGGTACACAACACAGTGTGTCATAGACAAGACCTTTAACTCTAACAAGAGAGGATGTGACTCTGAGACAAAAGAAGCAGCTGATTGCTGCAACATTCCCTCCGTCTTTTGTCAGTTTTACATCACAATCACATTTCTTCCACTTTAGCAAATTTAAAACAACCAAATAAAATGTTTGCACCACTTGATCCCTTTATAGGAACACACTTTATTTTGTTTTTGTGGATGAGTGGCAATAAAACAGAAAGAGGAACAATCAGAGAAAGCGTCTTTGTGTCCTGCGGTCAGCTGCTCGGAGGGAACAACATGATCTCTAACGCCTTCATAAAATGCTCTCTGTTTTCCTCGATGGGAGGACAATAATGGAGGATCATTTGGTTTTTGGGGGAAGCAACAGCTGCATGAAACATCAAAGCTACTTAAAGCAGAGGAACAGCTGACGTGTGAAAGATTTATATTGTGCTGCTGCAAAGAGACACAAGCAGGAAGACTGAGCCTCGGGTAAACTTCAGCTTGCACAACAAAAGGTAAATTGTGTTAAACTGTCTCTGCAGGTCAAACTCGAGGAGCAAATACATAATTCAAACCCTCCTTCATTAACTTACTCATTCCTGAGTCATGATTGCTCTGCAGAAACTCCCCCAACTCAAATAATCACAGATTGTTAATATTTAGCTGAGAAAAGCGTCAACATTCAGAGTTAATTTATTCATTTCTAATCTAAAATGACTCAAATCTAATCCAGCATGTCATTTTTATCACTCAAACACAAACTTGGACAGAAAAATGGGGGTTTTGCCTCCTTTCATTGAGATTTGCAGACGTGTTGCTGCTCAGCTCTCTGAAGGTCCTTCTGCAGACTGAGGTCTGGGCTTGACTGGACCAGACTTACTGCTGAGTTTCGGATCAGCGTTCAGACTCGCGTTGGACTCTTTGGTACTTTGGTCAACAGAGGAGTTCATGGCGAGCTCACTGAGTGCAGGATGCCCAAACCATCAACCCTCCACAGCCGGTACGAGCTATTTGTTACAGTATGCTGCTTGGTTTTTGTGATTGTGTATTATTGGTAAACCTACTTTGGTCAAAGGACATTGTTCATAGACCACATTCATCATGTTTGGCTGCAATATTGCTTTACAGGGAAACCATTTACTCCTGCAACTCTGTACGGTTAGGGTGAGGTATGGAGTCTAAATCCCGGGTCACATGGCGGGATTTTTAAATAGTCGGCCAATTTTCAAAGCATGAGAGATCCCACACGTGGTGATGAGAAACTCATGGATAAAACCAGTTTTGGTCATGCAGCAGCACACCACTACACACAAACCGCTTTCACTCAGACATCCCCACATGCACAGCAAACCTCGCAAGTAAAAACATAACTTCAAAAGAAACAAACATGGCGTAGGACGAGTGTGCTGCGGGCCTCTGTCACCTCGCATTCTGATTGGCTAGCAGGCAGCATCTTCGTCTGTCCTCAAAAATCAGACCAAGACAATCCAACATTCTTCAAAGCCTGGATTTAAAGCCATGCTAAACAACTTTTTCATATTTTAAATCAAAATGACCCTTTACAGGGTTAATGAAATGTCACTCAGACCCCCATCGCCCTCTGTGGCCAGAATACCGCACTTGCAACTTCAGAGTGCCGGTCCGTTCTCTGTTGGACTTAGAAATACCTGGCGCTGCAGTCTGCTTCCAGCATGTTTCCTGCATGTTTTAGATCATGAACACAGCTGATGTGTTTGATTTAGTGATGAACCGCTCCTGTAGACACTAATGAAGGCTGAGGAGACATTTCAGCAGTTAGATTAAGGTGTTAAAAAGACGAACGCACAGCGAGGAGGAGAGTTTCACTTTTGGTTTCACTAACGAACACTAGGGGGTGCTAAAATCAAACCACAACTGCCAAGTGTTCCTTTAAGATTGGGGAAGTTACGACATTCTTCTGAGCAGACTGGAGTGTTTGTAACAAACCACACATGGTAGGATTATCTGATTATCTGATGAGCCACTCTGCTCTCTCCTGGATGCTAAATCAACAACAGCCTTCCTCGTCAGGAGCCAAGATGGGTGAGTCCATCAATGCCAATTTCCAGTGTGACGTAGATCTGCGTGTTTTTTTTCTGACACGAGCGTTTCCCTATCTATTTTCTATTGGTGGCTATTGCAGGAAATAGGGGTAGAAGACTAATTGCACATTTAGCCTGAGTCTGGGCTGACTGTAAAACAAAAACAAGCCAAGCAGGTAAACTTGAAGATGAAAAGTCTACAAAAATTAATTCCTACAGGTTATATTTAGCTGCTTTGTCAAGAAAAATCCTTTAAAAAGACAACAGAAGGGCCTTGTGCTGTCTGAGCCGTGATTCATGGGGAAGTTGGCGTGTGTGACTCAGTAAAACTCATTACTGTTGGGTATGACACCGCATGTGAGCACCAAAATAGAACTGCTGTTTTAAAAGTCGTCTCAGTGGAACCAACGTGTTAAACCCTCTCTTTGACCCATTTGTCTATTTTATGCAGATTAATTCATCAAACTGCTATTATTCACATTTACAGGGACATTTCCTGTCAGAACATCCTTGCTTGTGCAACCGTGAAAACTGTTACGGCATGTTTTTAGCTCAGCGTTGCAACAGTTTTGCTATCCTGGGACAGGGGCGCTTTATTTAGTCTCTTATGCAAAAGTTACGCACTTTCATTCTTTGTGTGTTTAAATACGTGTCAGGGCGTAAAGACGGGAAACACTCAGAGCATCACATCCATGCAGCGTTGCATGCTGCAGGAGAACGCCGTAGCATGCTATTCTGCTGCTGATAACTGGAGTGGAACATTTGCCTGGCCTAGAAAATGTGGCTGTGATGAAAAGATGAATGAGCAGCAGCATATGAATAAAAAAACAGCAACATAAGCCCTCAAACAACCCACTCCTTAATTACAGACCTCGCTGTCTTTGCCACAAGACTGCACAGGGTTCTGTCTCGTCGAGTGTGTGCATGGATTCATATGTGGGAGTGGTTCTATGGCATGATGAGAAATATTGCATGAGGTTTAACTGCTGTCCTAAAAGTGAAACAATACTGTCTCTGAACTGTTTTCTGTCTGCTGGAGCCGGTTTGGAGGGTTTCTGGTGAATAATCTGGATTTATGGTTTAATTCCAGCTGAGAGTTTAGGAAGAACAAGGATGAGGTGACTTTTACTGCTGATTTAATTGATCACATAAAGCATTTAAGAGTTTCCTGACCCCTGAGAGCTAAAGAGAGCCTCTAAAAACGCAGAGGGGACTCTGGTTGAGCAGCATGAAAACACAGGAGGTTTCGTTTTAGATAAACTTTCATGCTCGGCCAGCGTGCGTGCATTATTTATGCTGATGGAGGCAAAACTCTTGCTGTCAAAACATACAGCTGAGGTGGTCTGTTAGTGGGTTAAAAGCAGACCTTGTAACATTTAAAATAACTTTTTTATGTTTATCGTTATTAACTTTTTATCCGTCCATTTTCAGATTATCATTCAAGCTCAGATTAAGGTGATCCCTCTCCCCAGAAATCTCAGGATCCTCCTTGGGAAACCCGACGCTCTCTCAGACCCAAGAGGATCCAAAATCACCTCCAGACGAAGATGACCAGGAAGCGTCCTCTCACGGTTAGCCTTCTGGTCCCTGGAGAACCAAAGCAAGAGCTGCAGCCATGTTCTCAGCACTGAGTGTGGGTTTGGACTCCATTATGGCTGCCTCTTGTAGTTCTGGAGAGGAGGGTGTCTGGTTTAACCCTTGGAAGTCCCTTTGTACATTTTTTGTGCAGGCACTAGTGTTTTTTGTTTTTTACAATGCATAATTGTTTTTAGAAAACCTGTCATTAAAGGGGTTAAATCTAGAAAACACACATATTTTATTATGTTTAGTGAGTGCTGAAGCCAAGGATGGAATCTGTGTAAAAAAAAGCACACTTATGAAATATGATTTAATTTTAATTACACCTTTTGATCGAGGACATTTTTTTGTGCAAAGGATTTTTTTGTTTTATTTTCAAAAATTCTTTTATTGTGATTTTTTCTTTTGTCTGCTCAAAAATATGCATCACATTATTAAAAATTAGCATAAAAAGTTAATAGTGTGAATCTACATCAACAGCCTGCTGCAGAGACAAAAGTCTGCAATGGAAATAAAGCTGGGGGGGCCACAAAGAATCAATCTGAGGGCCGATAACGGCCCCCGGGTCGCCCTTTGGACATGCTTGATGTGGGAGGTCTAACAAGTAAAAAAGACCCTTAACTTCCAGTTTGGAAGAGAAAATGATCTAGGAAAAAGCATCCTGCAGCTGCACAAGAACACGAGGGTGAAATGGGAGGTTTTTGAATAAATGGTTAAAATTCTGCAATAGCAAAAAGATCTTTTTTGCAAAATTAGAAAAAAGTGTGTGAAGTCATTGAAAAATCTCCAAAACTCACAAAACTTAAGCTGAAACCTTGTAAAGAGTTAAAATCCCAGTTCAGCATGTAAACTCTGAGACGATGATGTCTATCTGAGCTGTAGAGCACCAACAACAGCTTTAATGTTCACCTTTTTCATTTATTTCTCAGTCACAAACTCCTGATGTTGTTTCACTGCAGGGATCAAGTTAATGAGCTGATTCTCTAAAGTTGTGGTTCATCGGATCCGTCTTGTTTCTCCTGTTGATGTTTGGACCAGTTTTACAGTTTATTATGCATCTTTCTGTAAGAAGTTCTGTTCTGCAGCTGACAGGTCCCTCTGTGAGGTTTATTTAAGGTGTTTCTGAGCAGCCATAAAGCTGCTGATGCTTCTATCATTTATTAGCAATGATAAAAGCTGCAATTTTGGTCTTTTTAAACACAGATTTGTGACATTCGTCTCACTGCTCTGCAGACAAATCTGCTAGCCACACAGCCTCAGGAAGACCTTGATGCTTTCTGAATGCTTGGTTCACTGAAAATTATTATTTCTGATTATAATCAGTCACTCTGGGTTTTTCATGCAGGCTGAACATGAAAATAGTCTCCTCCACCTATCTCCTGCATTAACTTCTGATAGAAAACAGACGGTGAAACTCTAGGATTAGAAAATCCTGACAGATCTACGTCACACTGTCACTTAACATTCATGGACTCACCCATCTGGACTCACGATGGGGAAGGCTGTTGTTGGTTTAGCGTCCAGGAAACAGCAGAGAACATCTGGGCTAGTAGAAGCTAACCGTTAGCATTAGCAACTCCACCACACAGCAGAACTCCTCCAGGCTTGTGTTATTTGTGGAGATAAAACATCAACGTTGCAGAGAAAACAGAGTCAGTGGTAGAGTCGTGTTGCTGTTAGCCAATCAGAGGAGAGATGTCCAAATATCAGGAAATAAGACTCCAAATCCTGCGTTGTTCAGTTCAACTCTGATCTGGCTCAATTCTATTTCCTGAAACAGGTGCACCGGAGCTTTTATTCCCCAGAGTACGACTTACAACGCATTCATTCCTACTAGAGACCACTGCAAATGTTTTGATTAAACGAGTGAACCACACCTTTAAAAAAGTCCAAAAATGTGTGTGTAGATCTTAAGAAAATCAAATTAAAACTATATTATTATCACCTGCTGACACCATTGAATATAGACAAGAAGAATTAATTATTTAGCATGAAAGGTTTTAAAAAGAATGTTATTGTGACAGTTTTAAAGTGTGAGTTTGTTCTTTTCTTCAGTCACATCTTTTGTTTCATTTTAGATATTTTCAGGTATCCTGACATTTTTGAGAAAGTGTTTGAAATGACTAATTTAAAGGGACACTAGTCATTTTTGGCTTGTTTTTAGCACCCCCTAGTGTTCGTTGGTGAAAGCAAAAGTGAAACGTATCTTCTCGCTGTGCGTTAATCTTTTTAACACCTTAATCTAACTGCTGAAATGTCTCCTCAGCCTTCATTAGTGTCTACAGGAGCGGTTCATCACTAAATCAAACAAATCAGCTGTGTTCATGATCTAAAACATGCAGAAAACATGCTGGAAACAGACTGCAGTGCCAAGTCCCAACAGACCGGACCAGCAACTGTGAAGTTGCAAGTGGAATATTCTGGCCACAGGGGGCGACAGGGGCTGGGTGGCCTTTCATTCACCCTGTAAAGGGTCTTTTTAGCACATACTGGCTCAAGAACATGATTTAAAAATATGAAAAAGTTGCAAAGTGTCCCTTTAATCCTGAAATTGAAAAAAGTTAAGTAAATAGGAGCTAAACCTGCTCACTATCACAAACCCCTGAGGTTGCACTCGACCCTAATTTACCTGCTTCTGTTTCAACCCCCCCCCCCCCCCCCCCCCCCCCCCTGTATAAATAGTCCTTTGTTTTATCTATTTCATGATTGTTCTGTTTTTAATTTGATTTTGCTTTGTCAACTTTTTATCTTCACCTATAAGCTTTTGGTTTTAATCTCAATCAGCATCTCTTCGTTTTTTTTATTTAACGTCGTTCTTAAAGCAAGAATAAGGAAGATAAGGGTTGTTTTGCTTCTTTTAGATTCAGAATGAGACTTTTAAACACAATTCCTTTGTGGTAGTATAGGCTCCAGCATAAAACCAAACATTCTTGTGTTCTCTGCTGTTTATGGGAATCTTGATCTTGTTTTAGTGAGCATTCACTGGAATGTTTCATGCTGTGTCCAGAGCCTGAGGCTGTCTTCATCTGTCCAACAGAAGACACGCACTGCTGCAAATATATTAGAGAACTTTCACCAGTGTGTGTGTGTGTGTGTGTGTGTGTGTGTGTGTGTGTGTGTGTGTGTGTGTGTGTGTGTGTGTGTGTGTGTAGACGTGGAGGTTCGTCAGTCGCTCCTAGCCAACCAGGCATGAGTTAAAGAATCAAATGAATAAGCAAAACTACTCAGACCTCATGCTGAGAGAAAAGAGAGTAAAACAACAAACAAGAACATGGAATTAGGGACAAAGAGAAAAACATAAATGGAAAACAGACGATGAGAACTCAAGATGAAGGCAGGAAAGGATAAATCTAAGATGCAATCAGGAGAAACATAGTGCAAAAAGGAGCATAAACTGTATTTATCTCTGCTTTTATACCAGTAAAAACAAAAAATCCTCCCTGAGACATGAGAGCTTTAACAGTTATAGCAGGAGGAAGTGAAGACACCCCAAGGCCTCTCGTTTCCCATGATGCCTTTTAACTGTGCAGCTTCACACTTGCTGCAGGTACATTTTAAAGATGAGCTTATTTTTCCTCAAGCCCATTAAGTTTTACTGTAGTAATAAATGGTGTAACCATGGTAACTCGGTTCTTCCCGTCTGTGCTTCAGGTCAGTAGACCCGATGACCCAGAATGCCTCGCAGATTTCCTGCAGTGCTCTCTTATGCTTGGCGTACATTTGTGTTAGCCTTAGTCCCTAATCTCTCAGACCACTCTGCGATGGTGGTGGTGGTGGTAGCGATGGTGGGGGTTAATACAGGCGTTCGGTTTCCTCCGGGAATCCTGGAAAAACCAAAAGCCTCTCCATTATCCCGAGATTTAATCCTCAAGCAATAACAGCAGCTCTTCAAAAGAAGTTGAGGGGATTCAGAGTGGATGGGAAGTAAGGATTGTAACAACTAAACATAATTTTCTTATGCTTAATTAGACTTTAAACCTTTAGTATGTTGTTACATTTTGTGGATTACATGTATCCTGTACTTTATACTGTTGATGGTTTACTGAGTAATTAAAGTTTATCCTGATTTCTTCCAGGAACTTTGTTGTTTTAGTTTGAATATTGATGATTTTTATTTTACATACTTATTAAACTGGATGTTAATTTAAAAATAAAAAGCAAAAATTGAAACATACTAACTGGGTTTCAGTTGGAGGAGCTACTGAAGCAGAAGCTTCTGTTTCTGTACATTCATGTCTGTATGTGGTCTAGGGGATTGGCCGGCTGGTTGCCATGGTTATAACGTGGACATCCTGTGGTAACCATGGAGAGGGTGCTGGTATCCCAGCATTCTCCTAATGGTTCTTCCAGGGCTTATGGCACACCATATTCTGTATTTAGACATCCATTTCCCTCCACACCTTCCATTTCCTCTTTAATTTCACCCCATTAATCTGATTCAGTCTCTTATGTAGCTGACTTCCTCTGTGCTTAGCTTTGATTTTCTTCCCACCTGCCAACCTTCTTCTTGTTCTTCTCTCATCTCATTTACTTTATTTCCTCTTCTCTCCATCTGTCTGTTTTGGTTGTATCATTTCCCTCTTTGGGATTTTTGTGTTATATTTTCAGAATTGCAGATGATTTTGTGTGATGACATTCACAGCCTGAAGTAGAAAAAAAGATGGGAAAGTCTTTGTTTGCTAATGTTATCTCTTATGTGCTAGTGTGAGATCACGTTTCTGTGTGCTAGTGTGAGATCATGTTTCTGTGTGCTAGTGTGAGTTCACGTTTCTGTGTGCTAGTGTGAGTTCACGTTTCTGTGTGCTAGTGTGAGTTCACGTTTCTGTGTGCTAGTGTGAGATCATGTTTCTGTGTGCTAGTCAGAGTTCACTTTTCTGTGTTTTAGTGTAAGATAATGTTATTGTTGCTATTTTGAGTTCACGTTTCTGTTTTTTGTGTGTGAGCTTACATGTCTGTGTGCTGTGTAAGCTAACATTTCTATGTGCTAGTGTAAGCTAACATTTGTATTTGCTAGTGTGAGCTAACAGTTCTGAATGTGCTATTGTGGTCTTACCCTTCTGTATGTGCTAGTGTGAGCTAACATTTCTGTATGTGCTAGTGTGAGCTAACATTTCTGTATGTGCTAGTGTGAGCTAACATTTCTGTATGTGCTAGTGTGAGCTAACAGTTCTGAATGTGCTATTGTGATCTTACCCTTCTGTATGTGCTAGTGTGAGCTAACATTTCTGTATGTGCTAGTGTGAGCTAACATTTCTTTTTGCTAGTGTGAGCTAACATTTCTGTATGTGCTAGTGTGAACTAACATGTCTGTATGTGCTAGTGTGAGCTAACATTTCTGTATGTGCTAGTGTGCTTCCAGGCTTAGTCCTTTATTCTAGTAAAGAGCTTCCAGATTTTCTTAATAGAACTTCTTTAATTTATGTCCACATGAAGGAAAACTTTTCCCCTTTCATTTACAGCTATAACAGCAATACGGCTTAACTTTAAATGCAGTTTTCATAATAGTTGTCAGTTTTCTTTGAGTATGTGTCAATAAGATTTAGGAGCTAAAATGTGCTATATTATGTGGTTGAAAAGATCCACAATGCAGGCACAGAGGAAAAAGTTAAACTTCAATAAAGAAAAGAAGCTGGCTGAACAACAAAACCAAAACTTAAAAAAATTAAACAATCTGGAGAATGAAGGAAACCACAAGGAGCTGGGAAATATCTGTGCAGAAGTTTGAGCTGACTCTAAATAAAGAAAGCAAGAACAATTTAGGCTAGAAGAACGATTAGTAGATAAGAAACAATATGTGTGAATCTGAGTTATGGGGAACTGAGGATATATAGAATACTAACAGAACAAAGCCTGACAATCAGCAAAGAAACGACCAAGAATCTAAACCAAAAATCTCAATCAAACAATGAGCACAAAACCAAAATATGCGCCTGAAACTCCCAAAATGTTAGAGCTTTGTTACAGCCAGCAAAACCCTGTAAAACCTACTAGCACCTGTGGTTGAATGAGTTTTTGTGTGCAAGAGCAAAATGTTTAGTCAGCCTTCTGCATCCAATAACTTCAGGATAGTCATGAGAATGCACCCTAATAAGCTAAAAAACTGCATGCACACTAACGTTTCTGTACCTATAAGACTGTAAAACCACAAAAACATCTGGTTCACCAACAGTCTCTCTCTCTCTTTAGAGGCTCTAAAGCTGACTAGTTTGTTGATTTCATCCGTTTGTTCTTTCTCTCCCTCCCAGTCCTGCTCTGATAAGCTTCCAGGATCCAATCAAAAATAAAAAATAAAAACACGAAGAAATTTGTGCTAAAAAGGACAAAATGTCTTAATTTATCTCATAAAAATCAGTTATTTTCTCTGAAGATGAGCTGTGACATACTGCAGCCCATGAGTATATGCAAGGGTAAACACACTCATTCTGTCCGTGGAAAAGAGTGAAATCACTTTGTTTTGGTGGTTTTACTCATGTAGGAAGTCCAGTTTGACAGCGTGTGAGGTGAAACGTCAGGATGGAGAATAGTGTTTTAGTGCTTGTGATATTTTCACGCACGTTTTGAGGAGAAAAATAAAAATATTTGTTCCATTCTAGGACATCTACCCTTTTTTGTTGGCACAGAACCAACACTGCAACCATCCAATCACTCTGCAGTGATGTCACGTCTTCCCGACTCCAGCCTAAGAGCGGGAAACTGCACGATATTATCTCACATGATGTCATTCTTCACTGATTGTTTTTTTATCATTTAGACCTAAAAGGTTATTGCTAACATTCCAGACTTTGTGGTCCAGTGTTGGTCGTCCTGGTCTCACAGCTGCAAAACATCACCTGTTTCTTTTTAAATTGTTTGCTAAAAATGATGGCAATAATAAAAAATGAGTGAAAAAAACACATGCATGACAGAATTTAGTGGGCTTTTAAAATTCTCTGCTTTGCATGAGTCTCTATGTCAGAAAATCGGATTTGCAAAAGATGATTGCTTGAATTAGTTTAGTAAAAACAACACTTTTAATCTCTGCACACGCACACACAGTGTTTGTAGATGTGTGTGTGTGTGTGTGTGTGTGTGTGTGTGTGTGTGTGTGTGTGTGTGTGTGTGTGTGTGCGTGTGCGTGTGCGTGTGCGTGTGTGTGTGTGTGTGTGTGTGTGTAAGAGGAGACTGTTAATTCTATTTTCCTACTTTAAACTCTGATTCCTGTTCAAATCCTTTCACGTTTAATGATGCAAACTTTCCCCTCATGATGCTCATAATCAGAATGAAAATCCTGATTTTGCTCTTTAACAGGACCTTTGTTTGACTCTGAAACAAGGAAAAAGGTTTGCAAACACTTTATGTGCATCAGCCCAGATGTGAACAACCTCAGACTCCTGCAGCGCCATCAGGGACTCCTGCCAGGCTGTGACAGTGACACGCCGTAACCCAAAATAGCTGCATGGCAGCCTGGCGAACCTAAAAGCTGCTTAGTGTGGCAAAACTCCGGCTGAGTCTCTTAAAGCTGCACTAATCAGAGCTGTTAGAGGAGAAATCATCTAATGTACCTCGTATAAGATTACAGGAACATCTCAAGCCAAACGTGTAAAGATTGTTGCGTGGACAGTCGAGACAATCTTGTTCCTCACCGTGACAAAGCACTAGTTCTTGCACTCCTGCATGCAACAGCTCCATAAAGAACAATTACACCTCAACAAGACAAAGAAGAGGGAAGCTGTTGCACGTCTGAGCATGCGTCTTCACAAGCATGACGGCATGCAGACGTTTGGCTGTGGATGCAACAAGCCACCCCAAACACTTTCAGCACTGATTGGAGAGAAATTGTGACAGAAGGAAGTGAATAAGTGCACGCACGCACACACACACACACACACACACACACACACACACACGGAACAAAAGAGCCATGGAGGCAGCCCAAAAGAGGCCTACAGATCCCTAAACACACAAATATAACACAACTATCAGCCCCTCTGTCCAGACTTGGCACGTTCCTTCATTGGTCATCAATGCCCCCTGGTTCTCCCAGGATCCTGAACACTTTTCTGCACAGCTAGCTGATACATTAGCATCCAGCCCCATCCCCCTGCAAGGGCAGCCAGCCACTCTCAGCAGCAGCACCCATCACACAGTGAAGCGCCTTATGTGCTGCCGCAGCAGCTGGAGATACAATCACCAGACACTGAAAAGAATAATCTGACATCACCACTAATTCACTGATGGATCCACAGATTCTCCATCATTTTCCTACCTGACTTTGAACTCAGCAAGCTGCGGCTGCACCCCTGGCTCTGCACAGTAGATTTGAGGGAAGTAGAATCGATGCGACTGCAGGTTGATGTCCATGATGTCTGCTCAAAGCAGGTGCACAGGTGAGCCCCTGTCCTAGGACCACTAAAAAAATCAATGGAAATGTCTCTTCAGGTGCCTTTTTCTTTGTTCTCCTGAAATTAGCTGCTGACACTCCCGCTAAAGGCTAAGTGGAAGCATTCCAGTCACCTTCTGCGTGAATTCCCGCTACCGCCGAGAAGGAGACATCCCTTTCACCTTCATCTTCTCAGTCCACTAAACACACAGTCACCTCTGGCTGTCTGTCTGTCTGTCTGTCAGGCACCGAAACAGGCACACTAACCTATTTCCCCACTAGCAGCTACTGTACACTCAGCAGCTGTGAGCACAGAACAAAGATGAGTCCAGGGAAAGATGCTGCATCCCAGTGAATCAGGAGGAAAATCCTGGAAAAATCATCCTTCAGCTGGTGGAGAACCAACTTCAGATATGAAATTAGAGAGAAAGAGATATGAGGACACTCCTCCAGTAGAGAAGACTGAATGAGAGATGAGAGTCCTTTGGTGTCTTCAGAGGCAGAAGAAAGAAGAGGGTAGGGGGGTTAGAGAGGGAGAGATGGAGACGGAGAGAGATTCCCGATGCTGTGAGGCGTTGCCCTCGCACTGCCTCTCCCCTTCTGTGTCTCATTGGATTACCTCCTCCCTCTCCATGCCCCCTCCTCCCTTTTTCCTCCCCGTCACTGCATCTCCCCCACCCCGCCCAGCTGTGACAAGAGAGATGGGCTGCCAGCCCTGGAGGCTTCCTCCTCCTCCTCCTCCTCTTCCTCGCCCTCAGCGGACTCCCTGATTGGCTGAGGCAGGGATGCGTAAGTCCGCATGGAGAGGAGGAACAGATTTTAATTCATCTGATGGCCCCTGTCTTTTCCTCGCGTATGATTTGACGTGGCATGCCAGGCTTGGGTGGAGCTCAACATGCAACACACACACACACACACACACACTGATCTGGCAGCTGATAGTTGATGTTCATTAACCTAAAGTGACGCAGGTGAAGAGAAATAAATAAATACAACCATCTGCTGCATCTTGGTGGCTTAGTCGGCTGTTAGCACGTCAAATATAAACAGTAAGAGCACGTTGTGTGGATCTGATGGGATAAATAAAACAGATACAACCAAGAGTCAAGCCTTGGTGAGATTCTGCTCCTTCTATCCAGATGAATGTAGCTTGAAATGTAATAACACTAATCCTTGCTGCAGGTTCAACATAAAAAACTGTTTTCCAACAAATCCTTTCAACATTTATTCTGACAGCCCAGAAAATAGACCCGTCCCGTCGTTATACTGCTCGCATCATCAACATCTGTCCTGCTCTGCTGTTTTAGTTTTTTATTTCCCAGCAGGCATTTTTATCGATTGCACTTGAACGGTGAAGAATTGCTGGATGACACCGTTTGTTCTGTAATCAGTGAGCATGGCGATTTAGAGTGTTTACGCAACAGAAATGGGGTTTCATCTATTTAAATGTGCATTTGTTGATGCAACTTGCAAAATCCAACATGCAAAAAGGAAAATAACCTTTAAAATCAAAGAGTCTTTCATAAAACCTATTAATCACCACTTCTGTTTGCAGAGATGGAGCTGAAGCACAGCAGAGAGGGACCTACAGGTTGTATTCTATCTTCAAGCTCATTTTCATGTTTTACTCAGAAATGTGTCTGATAAGATATGATAGATTTAAACTGTTATTGTTCTCATCCCGGTCCTCGTCAGCAGTGTTAGCTGCTTATCTAGTTAATGCTGCACTTGTTCCTCTTTTCCCTTCTGAATGTGAGAATCTGGGTTTCAGGTTCTGTGATTGACAGCTTCAGTCAAAAGTAGGACAAAACTCACATTTTAAATGATTGTGGCATCTGGGCTTTACAGAATAAATCTGAATACAAATATTTATTTAGTTTCTCGTTTTGCATGAAATGTAATGATTGTGGCTGCATTTATCTTCTCTTTAAAGCAACATTTGAAAAAGAAAGATGATGTTTTGACACATAATACACTATAATTACCAGAATTAAAACCTCTCCTATCTTTATAGCTCTCATTAACTGATTCTGGAACAGCTGGAAACAGCACAGCTGGCAGCTTTTATTGTAAAAACGAAAATGCATAAAGATATTTTTGTTTTCGCTCTCAGTGGCTGAATAGTAAATTAAGTGAAGCCACATGAGCTGAAATGCAGAGAAACTCGACTAAGAGAGAGGAAGACATTCTGGAAGTCACCAACGGGAGAAGAAGTAGGAATGATTCTTCAATAAATAGATGATGAAGGAGGTCGAGCTATAAGAAGAGTTTTGGAAGGGCACAGAGAGGACAGATGGACAAACTGATAGGGAGGTTAACACCTGAGTGGGAGGAAAACGGGCCTCGTGGAGAGAAACAGCAAGCAGGGTGAGGAAAGGAAAGAGGAGGAGGAAAGGTGGGATAAAAAAGAGGAGAAACAACAAGAGAAAGGTGGAAAGGACACCCATCCCCCATCCCTCCCTGTCAGGTCAGACCCAGCAGCAAAGTGTACTCTAATATTAAACTACACAAGTCTGCTTGTCCAGAGTAAACACAACCGTGTGTGTGTGTGTGTGTGTGTGTGTGTGCAGCAGCCAAGTGCTACCATAGCAGTATGCTATTAGCACACAGCAGGGGGGTTGGCCTCGTGTCAGACACTCAGCATCAGTGAGAGTAAACCACTCGACACGACGTGGCGACATGGAGAGAAGGTGATGGAACTTTAGACAGAAATGAGTGAGTCAGAGAGAGAAAAAGAGCAGTAGTAGAAGATATGTGGGGGAAAAACAACAGACACTCGTCCAATTACAACCCAGACGATGAAGCTGGAGCATACAACTGCCCCCTGGTGGCTGGTTCCAGTCTATATGTTTGAAACCCCACCCATCAAATTTAAATCAATGGGATTCTTCAAAGATTAAAACATAAATAAATAAATAAATAAATAAATAAATAAATAAATAAATAAATAAATAAATAAATAAATAAATATTGCTTCCAGTTATATATATGAGACAGAAGAGAAATACAAGTCACTGACTCTGGAACATCAAGATTCCAGGGGGAGGGGCCACGCAATTTGTTTTGTTTACACAAACAAGGCTTTCTGTTCTTATCTACCAAAAACTGTCACAGAGGAAAAAGAAAAAAGTGCAAACTACTAAACATTTCCTACTCTTGCATTTATATGTATATATATGTATATGTGTGCATCTGTATGTGTACATATATAAATTCTATTCACTTCTCTGTCATATTCATGTTCAGGTACGCTGTTTGCTAAAATAAAACAACAAAATACATATTCTAGTCACACAGATTGTGAAAAAATGTTGGATGTGTCTCCATATAATTCAGTCAGATTTCCAGCCCCGCTGATCCCATCAGCTCCCTGAACCCAGATGAGGAGATGAGGAGGAAAAGGGATTAAAGGAGAGTCAGAGATGTGAGGGAGAGAGAAGGTTAAAAAAATCTGACATTTCCTGTCTGCTCTGTCAACGCACGAGTGAGTGGTGAACAAGCACACACACACACACACACACACACACACACACACACACACACACACACACAGCTGCCTCTGGATGTGTCAGCATGTATAATTATGACTCATAAACCAGCCTGCGATCACCCAAACTGAACTGTTGTTGTTCAGATTAATAGCAGCAAGCAGACACGTGTCCTCCCACCTGATACTGCAGCATCACTCTCTGCACCCAAGGGGGAAACTCCGCCTGACAAAAGTGAAGTGACAAAAATTGCAGTTCCCCCCTGATCCACTAGGGGCTATAGGTCCAGAAAGGAGCACGTTCCCATTGATTCTCATGTTAAAAATACCAACTTCACAGCGGAAATAAACATGTTTGGTTTGAAACGGTTTTTTCGGTCAAGTTTACCATCCTGACAACTCTGAGCAGGGTGATTTTTTGTAATTCATTCATTTATTTCATGGGGGGGGGTGTGCTAGACTGACAGGTAGCAGGTTAGCCATCAGTGCTAGCGCTAGGCTAGCGCCAGCGGCTAACCCCCTGCATGCTCCCAGGAAAGACCTTAGCCTCTGCCTCAATTTAAAAGTGTTACAGCCTAGAAACCACAGGGTTGCAGAGTCGCTAGACTGCAGTTTTCTGGCTAAAACTCAGTTAGCTGAGTTAGCTCATAGCTACATCGGCTCATAGTTTGATGGGTATCAATCTGCCCTCAACCATTTTTTTGGAGTGACGACACACAGCCAAGATGGCGGTGGTGGGAACCGCCCACTGGGTTTCAATTCAGCTCTTCAGAAACCTACGGGTGATGGAGCGGAGGGGTTTGTCCATTAATGTCTGCACCGCATCCTTCTCTGTTAACTTCAGTAGGTCAGACTGACGTTGGACAAAAGTGATCGTTAACACTCAGACCCGCCATCAGAAGACCATTTATTTACCCAGAACGTTCACGGAAAAGAAACACAGACATATATACCTAGACGCCCCGTGGACTGGCGCTGCCTATAGGAGCTGCCGTAGTGGTCGGCTGCCATCTTACTTGGGTCTCCATTCGCCCCCAGTGCATTCATTTCTACTGAGGAAGGTGCTTACCCAGCTAAAAAACACATTTTATCAAGCTTTTTCACAAACTCAGACACATGGCATGGAAAGATAATTAAAATATAAATATAATTAAAATATAAAATCCCATCTGGTAGGCTAGAAAAGTCAATAGTAATTCCACGTGATCTGTTTTCAATAGTACACCGGTTGCTGCACAAAAACGGGCATAGTTGCTCACTCTGCATTGACTTTGGAGCGTGAGGAGACCCATCCAATATGGCGGCGACATTGTTACGCTTTCCAGCGTCCAATGGGGCGTCTACGTATTCATGTTTATGAAAAGAAACATCTGACATAATTTTATTTTTACTGTTTTATTTTTTCTCCTTGTTTGATTATTTTCTTTTTTCCTGGTTTATACTTGTATCTGTGCTGTTTTATTTTGAAAGAGTGCCTCCTCATAATTATACAATGTCAATAACTGTGTTCCTTGTTAGTCTATTTTGCTTTAGCAATGTGTTTTTCTCTTATTAGCAGAAGTAGTCAGACTCTCTCTTCCTCTAATCGGTTTACCTCTCTTATATGTGCAAGTCACCGTTGCACCATTTAAACGCCCCTTCCACCAAAGCTGATTTAAGGGATAAGTTGTTTCTCTACTGAACATGATGCTTTTCCATTAGTGCAGGTGGCATCTGTCATGCTTTTGTTTCTCCACTGCATATTTATCTCCTCTATGATTAATGACACCAAAGCCCTTGAATATGCCAACAGATCGTCCCAGGTTTGAGGCAACACCTCTTTCTGGTGCTGAGCGTTTTCCCCTCATCATCAGCCTTTGTGTTAGAGACTTATGTTTATGTATTTGGCAGATGCTTTTATCAAAAGCAGCTTATGAATATAACAAAGCTGTTACTATTTAAGCTGATCATAAATTACTTACAGGGAAGAACACGAGTCAGGATCTACTAGAGTGCAAGCACATAGGGAAGTGCATAAAGAGACTGCAGTAGATTATGAAAAGACAACATGTTTTATCATCGCCTCCTAGAAAGTTAATGCACACATCATAGAATAGGTCCGTTCTCTGTGCTCTGGCCCGCCTCAGTTTTACAGTAAGTGAGGGTGTACAGTTAACCTGCAGCATACGTGCTTGGCCTAATTCAGCTCACAGCTGTACAGTAGGTCACACACTTATCAGCAACCGCTACTGTCAATACACATCAGGGAACATTGTTAGCAGAGGATCAATAAATATCCCACTTTTTTCCCAGAGCGTGACGAAACAACCTAGTTAGAACGTGGAGCTGTTAGAGGACATGATGGTTGAGCTCAGGTAAATGGGTGAGCCACATAACACTTTGCACACGCACACGCACACACACACACACACACACACACACACACACACACACACACACACACACACACAGTGAGAGGCACCAATGTGTTTAAGTGAATGTGTTCAACCAGAAAACAAAAGTGTGTGTGTAACGATATTCACACAGAAACGCTGCCAGAAACTTTTTTTATTGTCTTTAGGGAAGGATAAAGTGGGATTTAATGCCATCTAGTGGCAAAGTTGCCAATTGCAATCAACTGAACTGGAGAAAGAACATTGTTGGCTGCTGTAAACACACAGAGGGAGAGAGAGAGAGAGAGAGAGAGAGAGAGAGAGAGAGAGAGAGAGAGAGAGAGAGAGAGATGACCAATGAAGGAATATATTTAGACCAGTGGTTACCAATTATATTCTGTCACCCCCTCTAGAAAACAGCCACCACTGTGGTCTTTCCTCATTTCTGACCATATTTAGAGTAAATCCAAGTGATACACACACTTCGTCGTATTTCCTAGCCTCTTTCTAATGGCTACCATCACTAGTTCTGGAACCTCCGCTACTTCTTTTGCCAAAGAAGCACCTTTCTTCTAGCCTGGCAAGCCATCCTATATATGTGAATATATAGTCTGGCCACGAACCATTGACGGCTCTCAGTCGTGAGGCGGGATCTATGGTTGCCTTTCAAAATGTCAGCACGCAATTGGATAGCGCTAGGACCAATCAGAGTAACGAACAACGTGACGTAATCACAACGACGGTAAAGCGGGACCCACCAATGGCGTCAATGATTTCTGTCGTTTTTGTATAAAAACATGTGAATATCAGGTGTACTGGGACATTGCACTACTTAGTTTGATAAAAATAAGAAGCCGCTAAGTATATCAGACAGACTTACGCACGTTTAAGTCTAAATAATCCAATGTTGATGACAAAGCTGTTTCAAAAGAACGTGGCTCCGGCGCTGCCGCCATGTTGCTTGGGTTCGCGGCCGCAGCGCTGACGTCATCGGCTACTCCCGCTCTGTGATTGGCCCACAATATAGAGCGCTGTGATTGGCCCAACCAAAATTATAGCGAGTTATGATTGGATAGACACAGCAGTGGTTTGGGCTGCGAGGGTTCCAATGAAGCGTGCCTAGACCAAACTCTGCAAAGCAAGAATTTGGTCTAGTTCACTAGGCTACCTTTCTTCTGCTGTGTTGAACAGGCAGACTATTGATTAGTTCGAGCACTGCTGCCACCTATTGACTGGAGGCTTGTTTAGCATGAAAAACAATACTAATACTAATAAAAGTCCTCCTTCTTCCACTCCTCTGATTAAGACGTACAAATTTACATCCACAAATGAACTTTGGTCTTTTGGTTCTTGTCATTTAATGCCACAACCCTCCTTCATCTATGTTGCCTATGATGAGCCAAAGTGAGATCAGCCAGTGATGGAATCTTTTGCAGTCTGGATGCAGGGGAATCCCCTCAAAGCTGTTTGGAAAAGGACTGCTGTGTGACGACTGGGCTGCCCCGGACTGCTTTGGGACAGCTGGATGAGCCCACGACAGCCCCGCTGCTCAGACCCAATGCTTTATGTCAGAGTTTATAAAAGTCTCCAACACCAGGAAAAGTTACTAGATTTGTTGCTAGAGACTTTTTTTAAAAGGTCTCGCTCTAGAGATCTGAGTACTTGCTAAACATATAGCAACAAAGTTGCTCAGTTGCCTATGAGACTGAATGAGAATAGGATTGAGAGAGAGAGACAAAGGACAACGTTCTCCATTCACTGCTCTGGGTTTCCATCCATTACCTTTGCAACTCGATAAGCTGCAGAAAGCACATGGACAATCAAATGGATGTTAAACTTGTTTTAGAAGAGACAGCAATAAAAAGAAATCATTATCTGGATTATTTTAATCAATATTAAAAGTATGACTGTTTAATCTGATTATTTGCTGAATTAGGAAAGACAGGGTCAGTACTTACTCATCTTTCACCTGTTATTATAGGGCTTTAATTATAAATGTGTAACATGTTGTATGTTTAAGAGAAAAAAGGCATTTTATTTATATATTTCTACTTTTTACCAGTTGTTAAAACAGGTTATTTATTCTAACGAGGTCCTACTAACCCGTTAGGATGCAGGAGGTCAAAATATGAAACCAAATTTAGTTTAGCCATAAAATACAAAGTTAGAATATGAAATTATTCGATAATTCAAATGTCATATATGAATAAGTCAGACATCATCTTGAATTTCTTGATCATTCACACGGACAAAACAATGATAATGAAAATAATGGAGGCTCATTTTGTGATGTAACTCATTGATACCTGTTTGTTTTGCTTTCATTCTGCCACCTTTACTTTATTAAAACAAGATGCACTTGAGTTTAACCGTTAAAAGGGTGGAAATGAGCATTTTTCTGAATCATGATATAATAAAAACATGCTAATGAAGCAGAATGAGACTCAATAACATGAAGACTGTTGATTGCTACAATAGCTCTTTCAGTTTCAGTCCCCTCCTTGATCATATTTACACGATGGTTTCTCCTGTTCCTGCTGAACCTCACCCATGTGCTTGTGCCTCACCCACATCTGTGCAGCAGTAGCACTGCAGCTGATTGGCTGCAAGAGACAGTAACACTCCTCCTGATAGGTGCTCACTCAGCATCCCAGATGCACGGAGCTGATTGGCTCTTAGGCAGAGAGGCGTGTGGGCACGCAGGTTCACGGACACATTTTATATTTCATTTATCTTTTTGTTAAAAAGGATGCATTTGTAAAATCGGATTTGATTGTTAATTATCTGACGCTGCAGCTGTGCACGTGATTTCCGGTTTCTATGACAACAACTCCCTTTTATCTGCAGACATCCTGCACGTGACGCAGCGCAGGAGTCAAGAGATGAGTCAAAACAAAGATGCTCTTTGATTTTCAGGTGTTGGAATCTAAAGGGGTTTAAAACGGATCTGTGACCCGATCATCGGACGCACACACCGCGGGCCTCTGCGTGAAACAAAAACACGACGTCCGATTATTTCTCAAAAAACTGCACGATCACAGCATTCTGCGCAGTTTTAGGTGCAGCAAATCTTACCTCATCTTCCTCCTTTAAGTCCTCTCTATCTTGGTTTTGGTCTCGATCGGGTTTTTGCAGCAGCGGTTTTGATGTGCAGATGTTGGGATGAGATGTAAGGGCGTGTGTGGGATAAATCCAGTTATCAGCTCCGTCCTGCAGAAATCTCACTTCTTTGGAGTCTGACAGCTGCTGGAGCCATTTCAGAGAGCAGCACGCCACGTTCAGAGGCACAGGGAGCCGGCTGGAGGTGCTGAGAGCGGTGCCATCTTCTTCCCCTGCTGCCTTCATCCAACCACTGGGAGGCTGCACGGTGGAGGTGGGGGCAGAGGCAGCGCAGCATCTCAAATATGCATGTGGGTCTGCAGCCGGCAGCGCCCTCAGTCCGCTGGTCCTGGAGCCGCAAACTCATGCCTGGGTGGAGGGGATCCCCTGTTGATTTACTTTTATTTCATTTTTTTTAATTCATAGGCTATATTTTCTAACACTGAGCTGGATATAATAATAATAATAATGATAATAATAATAATAATAATAATAATAATAATAATAATAATAATAATAATTATTATTATTATTATTTTAAATGAAGTGCTCTTAATAAAGAAGGGAAGAAAAAAAAATAGATTTTGTGATAAAAGTTTTTATTATGTCTCCTAATAAAAGTGGGATTTATTGGTGATTTGGAAACCACACAAATGACATCATTTTAACCCTCGGAAGTCCCTTAGTACATTTTTTGTGCAGGCACTAGTGTTTTTTGTTTTTTACAATGCATAATTTTTTTAGAAATCCTGTCATTAAAGGGGTTAAATCTAGAAAACACACATATTTTATTATGTTTAGTGAGTGCTGAAGCCAAGGATGGAATCTGTGTAAAAAAATCACACTTTTGAAATATTATTTAATTTTAATTACACCTTTTGATCAAGGACATTTTTTTGTGCAAAGGATCCCCAATGTTAATTTTTTGTGGGACCTCCAAAGATTAAACAGACCTTATTAATCACACACTCATAGGTGTTAAACGCACTGATGCTAAATGACAGTAAAAAACAGAGAAGCAGGGACACAAAATGTGACAGACGGAATAAAAACTATTATGAAAATGCTAAAATGCACACAAGCTTATTCTATTCTCATTAGAAATAAAGAGGAAACATAAAAAAGCAGTGTTCTGCATTAGCAGTGGTCTCAGTTGCTGATAAATTTCAGATTTTTGGTTTTAAAAGTTTAATTTTTAAAGAAATTTGGAGAAAACTCAGGATTTTTTTCCATTTCAGTAACAAATCTGAAAGTACTGGCTGGGAGACTTAATGGGACTTTTATAACTGGACATCTCATGCTGTGCGGTCTGGCTGCTTATGCTTTTCTGGAGGTTTAAGGTGAAGGACGGGGTGGATTTCTTCACTTCTGGCTTGCTGGTCTTCTTTGTCGGCATCGTCCTGGGATCCTCCACAGATCTGATGTCAGCCGGGACCGCTGACGCAAACTTGGCCGCCTCAGAAGACCCAGTCTTTCTTGCGAGGGGGCTCAGATAGATCTGCATAGTCACTAAGTGAAGTGGTGGAATGTGAAGGAGCGAGGAGGATTGGGGTGTGTAAAGGTTCAAAGGGCACAGACACACACAAGTCACGGTGAGATGTGAAAAATGGAGGATGAAAGAAAAGCTCACACACATTTCTTTTAGCTGAACGCTTCAATCAAAGGCTCAGATCACTGTGAGGGATGAAGCCTACCTTTGCAGTGTGTCACGCGCCTTGTTCCTGCACAAATAACACACACACACACGTATATGCATGTAATCGGTTTGCAAACAACAACACTGCAGCGGCAACCTCACAGGGGTGTGTTTTCTTACCTACACTCACTGCAGCCTCCTGGGATTTGCTGCTGAGCATAAGGAGAGAGAAGCAGAATTACTGATGACGACAGAGGTGAGAAGAGGTCAAAGGAGACCCTACAACTCCAGAATCACCAGCACGTCTGGTCTACAACACAAGCTTACCCGTCAGGGATCTTCTTACAGGCTGGAGCTGCAGACGTGGGTCGTGTTTTCATGCTCTTACATGGACTGTCCTTCACGCTACCCGAGGGGCTCCTCACACCGCTAAAATAAAGAAAAGATTAATGCAAAAGAAATCAGAGGATACGAAAGTGTTCAGATTCTTCAGTCTGAGCTCTCGTGAGTGTCTGTTCCAGCTGGCTGTCTGCAGACTGAGCACCCACCTTCTGGGTGGTGTGATGCTGTAGTTCCTAGCTGCAGCGCTAGAGGGCAGCGTTGAGCTCTTTCTCAGGGAAGCACCACCGGAAGTCACAGAGGGGGGTCTGGAGGACAGCGCCAGAGATACGGGCCTGGCTGTGGAAACATGCAAAACAATATAATTCATTTAGGTTATTCATAAATCAGAACACTCCTTTATTTAGATTTCATCTAATTCAAAGAAAACCTGAAATGAAAATAGTATTTTAGAGTCCGAGTGTGTTATTGTGTGTTTTCAGAAGATGTGTCTGTGTGATCCAAAAAAAAAGAAATAAAGTCATGAAGATTTGAACAGTAATGAAACAAAAACGTCTTTAGATGCATTTGTTGATTAAATCATCAAAAACGAAACAAAAAAATCTGATGTTTGAATAATAATCTGATTAAAAGCAGATTTAGTTTCTATATTGAAGATTTTAAGACTCACTCTGGAGAAGAATATGTTAAAATGTTTTATTTATTAATTAGATAAAACACATCTGTCACATTTGTTATTTTAGTAGCTGATTGAAGCATAAATTAAGAAGTGAACATTACTTTTGAAGTTATTTTTCAGCTATGATCTTAATTAAACACATTTATTAACCCTTTATCTTCCAAACCAAGGAAAAAAAACTGATTTTGAGTTTCTTGCCATTTTTTTTATTCCAATTTAGCCAAATAATGTTTAACTTTTTACTCAAACATTCTCATATTCTTATTGAGCTTATTCTAAAACTAAGGGACAAAAATGTGATCAACTTTAAAGCTCCAGTGTGTTATATTTTTAGTTGTTTACTAATACATTCTGTGTATCTGTTCACAAAAGTCCTTTTTCATTAATATTTCTCACTAACGTCTATTCCAAGTATTCCTATAAGCTCGGAATTTTGCATTTTATATAGATAAACCGTGCTTAATGCACCATCTTGAACTACGGTAGCTGTTTAGGGACATACAAGGTGCCGGTTGCTGGTTGAGGGAAATTCTGCTCCTTTCTGTTGGGTTGCTTGCCCTGCTCCAACCACCTCTGCCTCTCAGTTTTTCTCATATTTAGATAAACATTAGGAAAGAAAACATATTTAAACAACGGACCTGATTGCTGGATTTAAAACTGGAAGGCTTAAATGACATGATGCCTTTTGGGTGTGTGTGGGCTGTAGTAGCTGCAACTTCAACCAACCCGGTTAAAAGATTAAAAACATTCATGTCCAAAATAAAAACAAAAGCAATCATTTATTTTGCTTTAAATCAAATAAAAGCTGTTTTTTTATATCACCAGCACTCAGAAGATTCATGATTCCTGGGCTGGACCGCCTTCAGCAAGATTCTTGAATTTATTTATTTGTATTTTGGAGCTGATCAGTTTTTATGGAGCTAAAATTATAAGTTTCAAACAAAACCTGAAACAAATATAATCTTGTACCTGTAGTTCTTTTAAAATAAGATTATGATCACCTTTGGCTCCCGGCGCTCTCCTTCCTGCTGCTGCTGCTGCTGCAGCCTGGTGCTCCTCAGAGATGTTGAGCCTCTTGAGAACATCTGCCAGAGCCATCTTTAGCAGCTGGACTTCATCTTCCTGCATTTGCATCCTCTGCTCGAGATAGGTAAGGCGGTCGGTCACATCCAGGCCGCTGGTCGCCGAGCTGCGGTCGTCTGGAAGAGGAAAAGGAAGATCAAGTGAGTGAGATGGATGGAAAGAGACAAAACAGGAAGAATGGTACCAAATGTGGTTCCTGGGTAGAAAGCTGGATGGTATGTTCTCCAAAAGGGACAGATTATCTTGTGATGCCTTTAAAGCATGTTACATAACTCATAAAACAGAGGGATGTGAGCGTCCACTGGAGTTTCAAAACTCACCAAAACGATCTCAAAGTGTGATGTCAATAAAGTCAATAAAACATCGTAAAAACAAGCTCCAAACGGCTACAATCAAAGGATTAAAACCCACTTTTCATGTCTGCTAGAATTTAAGCTAATGAGGTCAAAACACAGCTGGACCCAGCCGACCCTCCATTACACAAACAAAGAAAAACCTCCCCAACG
Organism: Aphyosemion australe; assembly: GCA_006937985.1. NCBI lineage: Eukaryota > Metazoa > Chordata > Actinopteri > Cyprinodontiformes > Nothobranchiidae > Aphyosemion > Aphyosemion australe. The sequence continues at coordinate 1,248,548 of SSNS01000060.1, forward strand.
ATCATTATTTTTCATTTGCATCCCCATTTCTGGCTCCAGAAGCAAACATTGGATCAGAGTTGGGTACCATGTGAGCAGCTGGATGCTGAAGCGTAACCATGGTATCTCTGCTGGATGCCCGCAGCCTCCTCCACCGCCCCACATATCTTCCTCCTCTTCTTCTCTTCTCGTGAGCAAAGTCTTTCATTCCTCCTCCCTCCTCCGATCAGAAAACCCTGCTCCCCCTCCATCTCATTTGGCCGGCGTCCACTAAGGTCTCATCCCCTCCATAGATACACGTCTCCGATGTTCTGGGTCCAAAATGGTGTTAAAGTAGGAGGGTGCTGCTGTTATGATCTCGGCCACACTTTGTGTTTTGTAGAGCTCTTAAGCCTTTTGCTGAGGGCGTGTGCACATTTGTGTGTGTGTGTGTGTGTGTGTGTGTGTGTGTGTGTGTGTGTGTGTGTGTGTGTGTGTGTGTGTGTGTGTGTGTGTGTGTGTGTGAGGGTGGGGGTGGGGTTGATCGTGCTTAAAATCTAAGAAGTCGTCCAATCGGCCTGAATTGTCTCTGCCCTCGCATGTGTGTGTGTGTGTGTGTGTTTGTGTGTGTGTGTGTGTGTGTCTGTGAGTGTGTGTGTGTGTGTGTAGAGTACATCGTTAATCCCAACGTTAATCTCTTTGACCACGCCCACACACATAAGCCTCATGTCACTAAATCAGAAGTAGACCTGAAATTTGAATTGCAGCTCAGCAAACAGTGTGTGTGTGTGTGTGTGTGTGTGTGTGTGTGTGTGTGTGTGTGTGTGTGTGTGTGTGTGTGTGTGTGTGTGTGTGTAAAGGTGGGGGTGGGGTTGATCGTGCTTAAAATCTAAGAAGTCGTCCAATCGGCCTGAATTGTCTCTGCCCTCGCATGTGTGTGTGTGTGTGTGTTTGTGTGTGTGTGTGTGTGTGTGTGTGTGTGTGTGTGTGTGTGTGTGTGTGTGTGTGTGTGTGTGTGTGTGTGTGTGTGTGTGTGTGTGTGTGTGTGTATAGCGAAGGTCACAGCTCAGGTCAAGTGTTTGAAACAGAGGAAGAATCTAACTACTGCTTCTTAGATGCTGATTTATCTAATAATGAGTTAAAATTGCTCCAACAAGGAGGACTCGGCTAAAGTGAGGGCTGTGAAGAGGCTCTAGTTACTCCAGTGAGTAGGTGGTTTCCAACAAGGACCCCAGCTGTCGATCTGTTGTGATACTCAGTGAAGATCAACCAGTTTATTTAACTCAAATTTCACTTTGATTAAAAATGCATTAGTCTGATGAGTTAGAGGTCCAAGTGCCACACTGCAAGGGATCTTGTTAGCTTAGCCACTCGATGATACTGAGTCAATAAAGCTAAAAGACATAAATATAAGACATCACAATGAAAAGTACATGAAGCAAGTCCCAAGTCAAATTATGAGACATGCAAGTCCCAAGTCAAATTATGAGACATGCATGTCCCAAGTCAAATTATGAGACATGCATGTCCCAAGTCAAATCTAAGTCCTTTGACTAAAAATGTAATTTAATTACAACGTAACACAAAATGGATTTTAAAATTGTCTTCTAAAACACGTATTTATCAAAGTGAGACACTTGTTGATCCTGATATCGCGTACTTTTTAGTCGATAGGCTCAAGACCAACTAAAGGTGGAGTTTGAGTCATGTCCAAAGTCATTTATGATTTCATCAAGTCAAGTTCAAAGTCATGGCAGAAATATGATATCCCTACTGGAAATGTCCCAGAATACACTGGAAGTGCTACAGCTAGATGCTGCTGCCACTGATATGCAAACACACCTCATTGATTTAATATGTGAAATTAACAGAGATGTTCATGAAATAATTTCCATGAAAAACTATAAAACTGTTTCAGATCAGAATTGCTTTGCAACAAGAGACAAATTTCCCCACTCAGACTAGCCGCTAGCTTATCAATCTAGTCTGAATAACCTCAGTTTGGAGAAATAGATTAGTTCTGAGACATTTGCAGCTGCTCATAATAATTCCACATAAACCCCACTTCCAAACATCTAAAGCAGGGGTCACCAACCTTCATGAAGCTGAGAGCTACTTCACCCTAACTGAGCCTTTTGTCATGTGCACAAAACTGACCTTTGACCTAGAAAAGGTTTAACTAAACTTCATGTATAATAAAGCTATTTAAGCCTTTTACAATATCGTTTTCAAATCTATATCAAGTTCTCTCTGGGCTTGTCCTCTCAGGTGTCTCCACAGCCTCCATCTTCTACATCCTCACGTCCTCTTCCACCATATCCATAAAGCTCCTGTTTGGTCTCCCTCTCAGCCTCCAGCCTTTTACCTTTGTAATCATCGTCTCTCTTCTGTCCAAACCATCTCAGTCTGTCCTCTCTGACTTTATCTCTAGAACATCTAACATGAGTTCTGATGGACTTATTCTGGATCCTATCCATCCTCGTCACTCCAGTTCTGTCTCCTGTCTTGTCCTCATGGACACCGTCTCTGAACTAGACAAAATCACTGCTCTCACGTCTACACCCGTCCTTTCATTCTTGCTGAAATCCTTTTATTACACATCACACTTTTCTCCACCCGTTCCAACCTGCTTCACACGCCTCCTCTCCTCTTTTCCACCCTCTCTGTTGCTTTGAACCGTAGAACCCAAGAACTTAAAGTCCTCTACCATATTTACTTCTACTCTCGGTACTCATCTCTTCTACTGTTCCACGTGTGTCCCTCTCATTTACACACAGCGTTGCTCTACCTGCACCCTGCTCTCACTGCAGATCACCATGTCATCTGCAAACATCAAAGTCCATGGAGGCTTTTTTCTGACATCACCTGTCAGTCTGTCCATCACCAAAGCAAAAAAGGGGGGCTTAGAGCTGATCCTTGATGCACTCCCACCTCCACCTTGAACTCCTCTGTCACTCCTACAGCATCCTGCTGTCTCACAGCTCTCATACATGTTCTTCACCACTCTAACATATGTTTCTTACCACTCCAGACCTCCTCATGCACCACAGCTCCTCTCTCAGCACCGTCATACGCTTTCTCTAAATCTACAGAGATGCACATCCTTCTGACCTTCTCTGTTCTTCTCCATCAGCGTCCTGAAAGCAAATGTAGCATCTGTAGCACACTTTCTTGGCATCAAACCATTCTGCTGCTCACAAATGCTCACATCTGACCTAACCCTAGATTCTACAAGTCTTTCCCAGAGCTTCATTGTATTCTGTAAGTCATCTCTGCTGCCATGTTTTTAATCACATAAAGTGCAGCAGAAAATATTATTTTAGACTTTGCTATTTTTAGAACTGGCCTGGGGCACCAGGTTGGCGACCCCTGATCTAAACTAATAGATAAAGTGAAAGTCAAACTTTAATGTTGCTAATGTTGCAAGTAATAGGTGAAAATAGACAAATCTAAGATGAGTGTAAATTATCCATCTTGAATCAACCACATGATTAAATTTACTGCTGCTGTCAGATTTTTTAAAATTAATCCAACACTACAACTTTTGACTTGAATCATTTCTGCACCTAGGTTGCAGAAGGAACCTCCGTGATTCTGTGATCTTCTCTTTTTGTTTCTGTCCTGGCTGTGACTCCATCATCGTGCCACCTCCACACACTCCATATGGGACTGGGATTAGAGCAGCACATAATCCTTGTGCTGTGAGAGAGAATTAGCAAACCCACAGCTCAGGCTCTGCTGCAACTCAGCTATGAAGATGCAGTTTATGCTAATCTAACCAGACATCCATGAATTTAGTCGTGCACGTGGAGCAGATTCCAGGTTAAAGATCGATTATACAGTTTTTATGAAAATTTTAAAAAATGAAGTTTAATCTTTTGAGATTATTCAGCCTTTTGAAGAGATCCCAGATGATACCCTTTCTTCTTCAGAACTTTCTCCAGTTTACCTGTCATGAAGTCCGTGTCCGGAGCCAGCAGGGCTTCACCGTGATAGCTCTCCTTCAGCGAGGGTCTCCTCAGCAGGCCTTGGACCTCCATCCCGACATCGTGATCCAGCAGCTCCTCCATGTTTGTGTCCCTCGCTGCTGCCATGACGATGATGGAGGAAGTCGGAGTGATCTGGTGTGCTCCTGCTGAGCTGATTCACCTTCCCCGCCTGGTCCAGCTTTCCCTCCCTCACCCCGTGTCCTGTAAGGAGCGTGTGGAGGGGGTGATGTCACTCAGAGAGCAGATTAAAAACACGGTAATCTAGCTACAGCTCAAGGGAGGACAAGACTCAGGGAGTCCTGACAAGTGATGAAGAAACTTTTTACGTTAAAGGTTTTGAAACTCCAAACACTTTTTAGTGAACCAGAAGCGCTCAGTAGGAAAACACAGTCCTGACTTAAAAAACACAACAAACCAGCAAGATGAGACTGAGGAATTTGCAGTTGCACGCAAAGTTGCAGACAAGCACACAATTACTCTGTCCAAAAGAGCTTACGTCAGGCTAGCATCCGGTGTGGCCGGCCCTGGTGTGCTGTGAGGATGATAAGATTCAGAGATTAGGGAGTCGAACTTGATTAATTACAGTCATCAGGAGGACAATAAGCCGGACGTGGTAATTAGACCAACAGGGCTGGATGAGAAGCTAGCTAGGTGTTTGTGCTGAGGTCCCCCTCCTGTCTAAGTCCACTCTTTGTCTATGTTGCAGTTTGTTGGATTGATTCAGTCTCCAGCAGATGTGTCCACTTGCTGATCTGGTTTATTAAAGGAAGTGTTCATTTGAATTAAGAACGCTCCCACAGGAGTGGGTTTTTACGTGATATTCAGGTTTCTGATCTGCAGGAAGACCATCTCTGACACGCACCATCAGGCTTCTGCTCAAAACAAACTGAGGATGGGTTAAACAGCTGAAAAAACATTAAGCTTTTGAAAGTAAATCCAAACATTTGTCTTAGAAAACAGGTATTTTAACAGATATTGTAAATGTTTACTTTACCTAGTTGTTGCTGGAGGAAGACCGCCATGGCACTGGGGTCTCTGGGCGAGAGCTGGGGGACACCCTGGAGCAGTCACCAGTCCATCAGGGCCAGGACATTACCAGGATGCTCCTGCCGTTTCTGATATTTTGGATGTTTATTTTTTTTGCATACATTGTAGGAAACACGCACAAATCCTCGTTTCCAGGTTGATCCTAAAATTTTATTCGGCTGTTTGCATTTTTGTTCTTGAATTGGACATGAAACTGTTTTGTTTTGGTTGGTTTTTCTTTAACAATGTTTTAAATTTGCTGCTTGTTGGTATCGTCTAGTGCCCTTTTGTCACGTTATCTACTATTAATCTGTTTTATTTACTATTAATCTGTTTTATTTACTAGTAATCTATTTTATCTACTATTAATCTGTTTTATTTACTATTAATCTATTTTATCTACTATTAATCTGTTTTATTTACTATTAATCTGTTTTATTTACTATTAATCTATTTTATCTACTATTAATCTGTTTTATTTACTATTAATCTATTTTATCTACTATTAATCTGTTTTATTTACTATTAATCTATTTTATCTACTATTAATCTGTTTTATTTACTATTAATCTGTTTTATCTACTATTAATCTGTTTTATTTACTATTAATCTATTTTATCTACTATTAATCTGTTTTATTTACTATTAATCTGTTTTATTTACTATTAATCTATTTTATCTACTATTAATCTGTTTTATTTACTATTAATCTGTTTTATTTACTATTAATCTATTTTATCTACTATTAATCTGTTTTATTTACTATTAATCTATTTTATCTACTATTAATCTGTTTTATTTACTATTAATCTATTTTATCTACTATTAATCTGTTTTATTTACTATTAATCTGTTTTATTTACTATTAATCTATTTTATCTACTATTAATCTGTTTTATTTACTATTAATCTGTTTTATTTACTATTAATCTATTTTATCTACTATTAATCTGTTTTATTTACTATTAATCTATTTTATCTACTATTAATCTGTTTTATCTACTATTAATCTGTTTTATTTACTATTAATCTGTTTTATTTACTATTAATCTATTTTATCTACTATTAATTTGTTTTATTTACTATTAATCTATTTTATCTACTATTAATCTGTTTTATTTACTATTAATCTATTTTATCTACTATTAATCTGTTTTATTTACTATTAATCTATTTTATCTACTATTAATCTGTTTTATTTACTATTAATCTATTTTATTTACTATTAATCTATTTTATCTACTATTAATCTGTTTTATTTACTATTAATCTATTTTATTTACTATTAATCTATTTTATCTACTTTATTTTTGCCTGTTTCTGTCTTTTATTTCATGTCTCGAGTTGAAAGACACAACATCAGAATTTAATTGTACTATCTGTCCTTGGGTCTGGGACACATTAAATGTGAACAACTTTAATAACAATTCAGCTCTTTATGTATTCTATATAAAACAGATTTCTGCCATTTTAAAGTGTTCTTATGTAAAAAACAAAGATGAGTCACAGATATCTTCCTGAACAGCCTGTGTGGAGAAATAGTTTACATCCTACAGGACTGATACGCTAACGGCTAGTCCAAATGGAGCCAAGTTAATTTATGTCATCTACGGCTACGTTCACACCGCAGGCAAAAGCGCATCAAATCTGCATTTTGACCCGCCTGTGATCCATATCTGATTTTTTGTGACCGATTCAATTTTTCCTAATCCGATCCAGGTCCTTTCAATATGTAGTACTGATTCCGACACATATGCTCATTTTTTGAAAAAATCGGAATTGAGCATCAAGACCTGCAGTGTGAACGTAGCCTATAACAGTTCAGATGTCCAAAATTTCTTAATAAACCATGAAGATTTTATTTCACAAACATTTGCACTGCAGTCAAATTTGTATTACAAAGTAGTATCTGCAGAAATACTGAGAAAATCTTGGTTTCACCCTTGGATTCTGCAAAGTTCCATCTAAATAAGTGTGCAATGCAAAACCGACTTTGGTCCAATCATTATTAAAACAGGAGCATGACGAAATTAAGCTTCAGCACATAGAATCTATTTATGATTATTACATTTTTGATTATCCATCTATCTAGATATATCTAAATCTATATAGATATACATCTTGTATTGTTCCAAATAAATAAATAAACTGCCCTATAGGATGTAAAACATTTCTTCAAACAGAAGCAGTTCAGGCAATTAAGATGATAAACTCACTTTAAAGTAGTTTACATGTCCTTTAGAGACCCCCTAACCAAAATGATCACAGATGTTGGCTGAAAAACACATTTAAAATAATTCACACTGCTTTTACTCTCAGTAAAAATCAACCAAACTCACATTAGTGGAGAGTTTTCCACTAAATGTGAATTAATTTGCCGTTAGAATATTAAGGAGTCCTAAATCAGCCCGGAGGCCTTTGAGAGGCGGCGTGAGTCAATAGCTTTATTTACAGACGGGGTGTCTGCGGTGTGCTGAATACTCCTCGTGCCCCGTGGCCTGAACCAGGTTTAAGGTCAAGGCAGATTATCCGTCTGCTGACAGAGACCATGTAGGTTAAAATGTCTCCTGCTGTACTCACATAAACAGATGACCATGAACTAAAAAAACAACATGGAGGTCAGCAGAGAGTCTGACACTAATCTGAACCTGGTGTCTCACTACTGACCTCCTGTGGACATGTTATAGTATTACAACATCCACCTGCCTGTGGTTTATAACTCACCATAACGTGCAGTTTCTGTTAGACAGGAATTCATTACCTTCATATGAGGAATCTGAATATAATAAATCTGGAAAATTATTCCTTTAATCCATGAAAGTTCAAAAATGAAAAGCCACACAAACGTTGCACAAAGGACTTAAATTTTATAAATATTCTCTCAATGATACATTAAATCAGTTGGGATGATATATTCTTAAAAAAAAAAAATCAAAGAGATCTTCCAGAGAGGACAATACTCTGATTCACACATTTCTTTCTACTCCAAAAATATCTAAAATGTATATCCCACATATTTTACAAATATATATGAAAATATATGCAAACAATGAGCATCAATACAGGCCACAGAGAAAAAAGCAGAATCTCTCGGTTCGTCTAATGGAGCGAGCGAGGTCACAGACGCGCATCGATAAAGGTGACTCAGCTTTTCACCTCCGTCGCTGCGGACCACAGGAGTATGCAGAAACTTTTCTCTTTCCCCTGAGCGCTGCCCAGCCTTGTCACGGAAACGGAGGATGTAACTGTAGCCCATGCAAAGCCGGTGGGTAATCAAGTTATGCTAACATACAATCTAGTCCATGCTTTCTGCAAGGCTGGCCAGCGCTTGGGGAGTTTGTCACAAGTGGTCTGATGAGCTTTCAGTTCAGGAAGAGAGAAGCTGCAGGACAGTTTCTGCCCTCTAGGGGACAAAAGGGACCACTGATCAGCATAGGGGGGTGTCCTAAATCATCACCCTGTTTCTTAAACGCCCATTATGGACACAAATATCAATTTGGAGCTTTTAGTGATTGATTTAGATGCACACATTTGAATTTATTGTGGATTTTCTCTTTTACACGCAGGGTCAAATTCACCAGGACGGTAGTTAGGATGTCCAGAAGCAACCCAAGAACCACCAAGACTCAAACCTACCATGAACTGTTTGGAACACCAGTGTGAAGTCAGTTGTACATCACCATGGACTGAGAGGGTGCAGACCAAGAAAAAAGCTCCTACTCCAAAAGAATTTCAAATATGTAGCTGGATGAGTCAAATACCCTCTGGAAAAAGGTTCTGAGTTAAGACGAGACCAGAAGGAGTCAAGGAGAGGCTTTCCAACCTAAAATCATCAGCTTGATGACTGACGCAGTTGGGTGTTCCAACAGGACACCAACCCCAAACACCAGAACTGGTTTCTGAATGGACAAATCAGACTGATGGTCTTCTTCCCAAAGCTCCAACCTCAACACGATTAAAAACGTGTCACCTGTGCTAAAAAGTCAAGTCCGTGTCAGTAAACGGACCAAAACTACCAGGACACATCAACCAGAACTACGCTAGAGGCTTGGTGATGGATACAACAAACGTCTAGCTGTGGTTCAACTGGCTAAGCGCCATTTAACCAAAAATATTAGTTGGAGAAAAATCCACAATAAAAAACAAAGTGCACCCTAGTTGTATAATCGTTTTACCTTAGAAGAGGGTTTTAATCGTTAGAAGTCCCAGATGAGTGATATTAACGCCCCAGACGGGTGTTACAAGTCGTTTTTGTGGCGTTTAGGTTGTTTAGGGACACCTTTTCTCCTACGTCCCGTCTCATACTGCTAATCTCTTTAATCAATGAAAGCTCAGGTAACCGTGTAATCCTCCCAAACAGCACCTTAAGGCCGGACAGGTTTGGGCATTCCAAGACTCAGAGGAGGTCAAATCTAACAGAATCAGAGCGCCTCTGCGGAGGTGGGGGTGGCAGGTGAAGTTTGGTCTCCTTTCCACTCCCATACTAGAAATCTAAAGTTACACTTCTGCCATCAATCTCATTGAGTTCACAAACAAACAGAACGCTATTTCTAAAGTTAATCAATTAGACAAAGTCATTCCAAATAAGTTAAATCTTCATATATTTCATCGTTTTCTCCATTTAAATATAATTTTCTTTCTTTAAATAGAATCATCACTGATTTTGCAAATATTCTACACTGTGCATTGTTCAAAAAGAGTGTCTGGTGCTTCCTGGACTCGGATATGTTCCTGGAAGAAGGGATGGAGATCATGTGACCACATCCAGTCCCTTCCCTGGTTTTTTTTTTTTTTTTCGTTCATTTGGTCAATCAACACTTGTCACGATTCGAAACTTATCTGAAATTAACAAAATAATGCATATTCTAGATTTGTTAGGTTGTTTTTCCAAAAATAGTCTAAAAAATATATTGCATATGCCATTTTAGGAAATCGACATAATAAAATATTAAAGTAGGAGAATATATATTACCTCTTTGAAGAATCTGGGGGGAAAATCTGAAATTAGGAAAAAATAAAAAAAGACAACCCAATCATCTAGATTTGATTTAGTTTGGGTTAGCTCAAATAGGCGGAACGCTAAAGATGGCTTTAGTGTGTGTGGGGAACTTTTATAAATTCTCAAATATCTCTGTGCAGGAAAGCTATTGGGGGACTCCTTATATCTTTCAAAAGGAACACACACACACACTCACACACACACACGCCGACACTACTTGAGTGACAGGAAAACACTTGCAGGTTAAAAGGCAAACGAAGAGCACGGTTTGAAATTGGCCACAGCTCATTTTAAAGTATCACACATCCCCGACCCTCAAACACACACACACACACACACCTTCGATCCAAACACACACCCATCACAGTGCTACGTTTGTCCACACAGCAAGACAGGACTCCATCCTGCCGCCTTCTGCAAACCTAATCACACGGATGTGAACACGTACATATATATATATTATATATCCATAGGAGCACGGGTCAGAACTGATTACAAACAAAAGGAATGACTCCAGCTGGACATCTCCGCTACTGCTCACAGAAATATACAGTTTTCACCGACAAAAGCAGCCATTATTGTTTCCTTCTTCAAATGCAAACAGATGACGTGGAACATGACCTCCGTCTCACTAACATATTAGCAGCTGGAATTAAAAACAAACAAACGTGTTGTTAGACAGGATTCTATTAGTGCAATGAATCATGGGAACAAGGAGGGGAGGCATGAGGGAGGAGACGGGAGTTGTGCTGTGCGCCACATCCTGGCGGAAAAAATCGTTTGGTTGTAAGATCAGTAAAGTATTTAATCTGGATTTTACATTTTTGATGATGTTTTGCAGAGAAGGGAGGTCAAATCAATGCTTTTATCATTTAAATGAAACATTCTTTGCATTAAGTGCCTTTGACCATTATTATTTCTGCCCTCTGCTCATACCCACACCTAGCAGCCACTTGATCAATCTAAAAAACTCCTTTTATGGCAGGAACAAGTGTCACACCTGCACTGCCAGGTCAGTCTGTGTGTTTTGTCTCTAACTCATTGCAGCCTGGTGAGATCCAGGCTAAAGGAGAGAATTTTTATTTATTTGAGTTTGTGCAGAGAATCAGGGAGCAGACTGATGTAAAGGTGCTTGTTAGGCTTGATTTCTAAAAAAAAAAAAAAAAAAAGCATTTACTCATTAAATTAACCTCAACGCCTGCTCTCCTTTCTGGAACAGAAACATCCAGAGTTTGTTTTTTTGCCCTGGCTGGTGGAGCCTCGTTAGCTCGCAGACTCGTATTCCCCAGCAGCACCTCGGCGCCGGACCATCCGTGAAGCAGCAGCCCACGATTGGAACAGACGTGATTGTTGTGCTAAGGTGCTTCAGGGGAAACGCGGCTCGGACAGAAGCATTCCTGGCAGGAATGGGATGTGGGGGTGGGAAGTTGTGATTTGGAGGGGGACACAAGCTTTAATGAAGCTAAAACATCTGAGTCGACCAATGAACTGTTTGCTTTTCCAACCATCACTGGTGCTCTGATCTCATGTCTTAGTAAAGGAATCTGTGCTTCATAATCTGTCAGCATGTTAACCAAAACCAAACCCCTCCATGTCCGAGGGGTGGGCGGGTCGGTCCTTTGATGCCCCTCCTCTGTGCAGGAGGCGGAGCTACGTGATGATTTCTTTCAAAAGGTGCCTTCTGCTCCCACTACTGCAGGTTCTTCAAGATGCGTCCGTAACGAAAGTCGTAGACGTGCCTGCAGAGGTACACCAGCTCGGGGTCGATGTCCATGGGCACACAGCGATGGGAGGGGGGGGCAAAGTCAGGGCGGAAGGGCACCATGCTGGCCCTGCCAGGTGGGGCACCTTCAGCCCGCCGCTTTACCAAGGCACAAAATCTGAGAGGACAACCAGAAAACGACACTTGATTCATCTACCGGCTACAAAATCCTCATCACAACTATTAACAGTAGCTTCAAAATAAAAGCTCTCTTTAACAGAAACTATGAATGACAGAGAATATTTAAATCACTCCTTCTGAATTCAACGTCCAACTAAATACAGGCTGTATAAGATGCTTGTAGAACAACAGTGAAGGGTGCTAATGCTAGTTATGTGGTGGTATTCAACTATTAAACACCAGCAGTGTGTTTTAGCAACCTAACTTTACCTAGCCGCATTAATGTTTCATAACCGGACTGAACCAGAGGCTTCTCCAGAAGCTGCTGAGGAAGCTAACAGCTAGCAGCAGAGCTAGCTATCCAGCAGTAGCGTGTTTCAGCAGAATCGGCTCAGTGTGAATGCTGGGACCATAGACATGAATACGTAGATGCCCCATTGGGCGCTGGGGAGTGTAACAGCGTCGCCGCCATATTGAATGGGTCTCCTCACTATCCAACGTCAATGCAGAGTGAGCAGCTATGCCCATTTTTGTGCAGCCTACGGTTGCAACAACAGGTCTACTTTTGAAAACAGATCACGTGGGATTACTATTGACTTTTCTAGCCTACCTGATGGGATTTTATATTTTCATTTATTTTGTTTAATTATATTCATATTTTAATTATCATGCCATATGTGTCTGATTTTGTGCGTTTTTTAGTTGGGTAAGCACCTTCCTCAGTAGAAATGAATGCAGTGGGGGCGAATGGAGACCCAACTAAGATGGCGACCGGCCACTACGGCAGCTCCTATAGGCAGCGCCAGTCCACAAGGCGTCTACGTATATATGTCTGTGGCTGGGACACAGTGGTCTAACGGCGGCATGAGTGAAAACTGATTTGGCAGATTCACCATCCTTCTGCTAAAATCCTCTTAAAGGGAAAGTCTAAAATGGCATCTGTGATTCCTTTGTGTTACTAATTATTTTCACTTGCAGTCAGTATGATTATTTAGGTCACCAAGCAGAGCTGGAATCACTGCTGAACTTTTTTACTCACAGTTGGATCCATTCAAGTACTGTATTTTATGCTAAGCTAAAGCTAAAGGAGTACAGCCGGGTCAGGAGGATGACTGGGCTGGTTAAAAATGGCTTTTTCCCCTCTTATCTAACTCTGGGGAAAATATCAGCAGACAAAATTTCAATTTTGGGTGGAATATCCCTTTAATGTAAAGGGTTTTTTTCATGGGAAAAACATTCAAATGGACCGCTTTAATCAAACCCTTTATGCTTTATGAGAGACAGGAGGGCTGAACTTACCCTTAACCACAAAAGCCCAAAGAGAGCAAAAAAAAAAAAAAAAAATCCTGATTCTCCCAAAATTCAATGTTTATGTACAACAAACTCCAATTAATCGATAAAAGACAATTTAGCGTTCAGCCGTAATTGATGGTAAAATAAATAAATGTTTATTTGGTTCACATTGAAATGTTTCAGATCAGAAAACTATTTTCAAAGCCAAAAAATGTAAAAACATAAGAAAACAGCATTTTATCTGTTTGCTGAACCAAAACAAAAATCTGTAAGGGAGCAAAATGCTTTGCCACATCACTGTACGCAAACCTGTAAGAATCTACCCGCCGACAGCTCTGACGTTGACTCACCTACAGTACTGCGCGAGTGGGAGAACGTAGCATCGGTCTTCTATGCAGGCCACACTATTTTCATCCTGGTGCCGAGAGGCGAAAATCTCATTCTGAAAACAACAATGGGTGATCAGCATCACATCATCCACAAGTGTCTCCTAATGTGCAGAAGAAATGGAGGCATTTTCTCAACTATGATATATATTTATAAATATATATGTAAATGCAGTTTGATGGACCCACGCACTTTCACACATCGATTTTTTCTGACAGCGAAACTCTTCCTCGCCCCGTTATTGTGGGTATTTTTATTATTTTTTGCGAGGCTGAGGTCGGAGCGATACCATCATTTCTGGCATCGTGGTTAGACGGAGGAGCTAACCAGCTATCAACAGTTTCAGGGCTGCTGAGAGGAAAGATAATGATGTCTCCAGCAACAGTCAGCACCGACATTATTTTGCACAAACAAGCAGTTTCGTTCACCTCCTCCTTGCACATTATTTTAGTACATGCTGTACACCACGATCGCTTATGAAATTTACATTATAAGATAGCCCTACAACGAGGGGTAAGTGTGTGTTTGACACACACAAACTGCTTTATTGGTGCAATTACTGTTCCAGCGCAGCTGTCATTTACCTGCTGGGAAAAATTAGTTCTCAGCTGCAGTCCATTCAAGCCTCACCTCACAGTGTGCGCTGGGATCTCGGCCTCCTTGGGTGTGCTCAGGTCTGTAGTACCAAAAAAGGCTCATCATCAGCTCTCCTGGGAAAGAGAAACAGACGTTAACTTGGTTAATTCAATCCTTAATTTGCGCACAAAAAGCAGCTGTATCTGTGCCTCTGTCACCTGTTTTGGGGTCCTCCCACAGAGCTGAGATCTTGGCGACATATGGGAGGGACTTCTTCCTGGGGCCGGATCGTAGCAGAACAGTGTCTCTTACATGTATCACCTCCCCGTCTCTCTCGACTCCTTCGTAGCACTGTCGTACAGCTGCCTCATCCTCTCCCTGGGATGAAACGCATAAATCTCTAAAAGACCACAACACGTCATCTTCACTCTGCAAAGATGCTAATTAACCTACCGCAAGGAAGACCTCCCTTTCTGTTGGGATCCCTACAGGCCTCCAGCCGTTCGTAGCACGTCTGCGGCTCACTCTCCTCTGTTTGCTGAGGCTTGGCATGGGGGAGGTCTGTTTGGTCAGTAGCTGGGCACGGCCCATGGACAGGGAACCGTTGGACACCTTGGTGCTCTGTGGGCATTTCTTGGCTAGTTTTAGCCTAGCTTGGGGCTGGTCTCGCCCAGCGAGGGGGCTCAGGAGTCGGGCTTTAGTCTGTGTGGAGGTGGGCACGCTGGAGAGAGGGAAGCTGGAGATGGGCATGGTGGGGGGAACAAGCAGGGAAGGGCTGTGATCACCCTCTGGAGAAGAAGGACATTTTAATAAGTAAAGCAACTGTTCTTACACATAAAACAGTTCATTCAAAGGCTCACAAGGCATTTTTTTATGTACTAGGGCAGAAATGTCCAAATTCGGGGTCGTAAAGAGCCAAGACTTAGCCTGGCAAGCCATCCTATATATGTGAATATATAGTCTGGCCACGAACCATTGACGGCTCTCAGTCGTGAGGCGGGATCTACGGTTGTCTTTCAAAATGTCAGCACGCAATTGGATAGCGCTAGGACCAATCAGAGTAACGAACAACGTGACGTATTCACAGCGACGGAAAAGCGGGACCCACTAATGGCGTCAATGATTTCTGTCGTTTTTGTATGAAAAACATGTGAATATCAGGTGTACTGGGACATTGCACTACTTTGTTTGATAAAAATAAGAAGCCGCTAAGTATAGCCGACAGACTTACGCACGTTGGAGTCTAAATAATCCAATGTTGATGACAAAGCTGTTTCAAAAGAACGTGGCTCCGGCGCTGCCGCCATGTTGCTTGGGTTCGCGGCCGCAGCGCTGACGTCATCGGCTACTCCCGCTCTGTGATTGGCCCACAATATAGAGCGCTGTGATTGGCCCAACCAAAACTATAGTGAGTTGTGATTGGATAGACACAGCAGTGGTTTGGGCTGCGAGGGTTCCAATGAAGTGTGCCTAGACCAAACTCTGCAAAGCAAGAATTTGGTCTAGTTCACTAGGCTAGCCAAGACTAGGATCGTCAAATATTCTCCAGTTGATGATGAAAATGTTTTATGTTCTTTTAGCTTGGGGCTGACATTAAAGTTAAAGTCCCAAGTCATCATCACACACTGGTGTCAAGTGAGGAGGCATTGGGTCCCATTTTTTCCAAAGTCTTTGGTATGATCTGACCAAGATTGGAACCCCGATCTCCCAGTCCCGGGGCGGACACTCATACCACTAGGCCACCAGAGCTGACGCGTTTTTCACTAAACAGCCTATCCCAAGCTAAATGGGGTAAGACCACTTTAGTTTTGATCCAAGCTTGGCTTGTATCTGAGTGACCTCCTTACATTATAACGACTATTCTTCGCAATACTGATGATATTTAAGAGAGCGTTTTCATTTCCCACTCACCTTTCTTGATGCTGTGCGTACATCTAGTGCATCCAGTACTAAAGGAACAACCTCTGCTCGTAACCGGAGGCACTGCTCTGTAGGTGTAGCCGCTGATGCCGCAGGAGTCTCCAAAACATGGCGATGACACAGAGTTGCAGTAGGCAGGGTGGGTTAACCCTGAGGGATGGGATACTGGTTGTCCCAGAAGCTTGGAGCCGCTAATACGACTGGGGCACAAATTGGATGAGGTGAAGTTGAGAGGTTGTGTGGCTAAGTTTGCTGAATTAGTTCCAGTGTGTGTTGGGTGAGCAATGTGGACATAGTAGCTGGAGAAGCAGTGGTCAGCTGTGCACAGGCACGGGTGAGGTCTGAGGGTGAGGGCTGTGTGTGGGTGGGAATGCGTGAGTGGTGGTGAAGTTACTAGGCACTCGGGCTTCACAGGGGGCATCGCTGACTTGAGCGATTGGTCTTCTGAGTCTCCGTAGGGCTGCTGGCCGAGGAAGTATGCCAAGCGGTGGCAGTATTCCACTGAGCCTTCAGTGGGACAGCAGTAGTATGGACTCAGCTCGGTCTCCAGCTGTTCTTCTTTCACTTGCTTCAGTGGGTATGCTAGCATGCTACGAGACTGATAGCCTTGATTGGTCAGGTGATGGGTGCAGCTGCCCGTCTCCCACTCCACTTTGGGCTCAAAGTCTGCTTTCTCTTTGCAGGTTGTGCAGCAGCCAGGCCCTGGAGGGGCTTTGTTCCCCTTCCGTTTCTGTATACGACTATTGTGTTGGGATTTGACCTTGTGGTGCTGCTTTTGGGTTGAGGCTGCAGCAGGGACGACATATTCTGAAGTGTTAGCTGCTGTAGGTGTAGTCTTTACTCTCTGTTTACTGGTAGCAGAGGAGCTGGTTAACTTCAGCAGGGCTGCAGCATTAAGTCCAGCTAGTCGTCTAGGTGTAGGAGCGTTCAAACATTCCTGACTCATCCAAATGCTTTCATCACTTCTCTTCTTGCTCAGCTTAGAACTTTGGCACAAATCAGGCTTTTTAGATGCAGAGCTTTTACGACTGTTCTCTCGTGACGCTTTCAGACTCCCTTGGACAGTACCCCTAGCTAGATCCAAGGGAGCCCCTCCATCCACAGAATCCTCTTGTCTCCTGGCCTGTTTGGCTGCAGGTTGGGCATCAGTGGCTCTTTCAAGTAGTAGACTGTTCACTGCCTCAGCATTGAGGGAAGCCAGTCTACGCTTGCGTGGTAGTAAGTTTTTGAGTTCAACACACTTCGCAAAATCAAGGCTTTTTGACTTAAGTTTGCCTTTTGGTAACAATTTTGCCGGTTCTCTTTTCTTACATTTCCCTTTTCTAGATATGTGACTATCTTTTCCCCCCTTTCCTTTAGACTTTTCCTGTTTACATAAGTTTTCTTCAAAGCGAGTAAGAAGAACATGGCAGCTTCGCCCTTCTTCATCCGAATTCCCAGCCCTCCCTCGCAAAGGGTACAACTTTCGATTGCGCTTCTTCTCTTGTTTCCGGTCCAGCTTTCTGTCCTGGTCTGAACTTTTTGTTCGTTCTTCCTTTTTGTTCATCCTCTTCACCATGCCTTTTCCTTCTTTCAGGATCCCACTTATCTTCTTTGTCCTGCCGAATCGTAACGCACCCTCAGGCCAGTCGCCTCCCATTGCGCCAGCATGAGGACAAGGACGGCTGCGGTCCCACCACTCAGCACTACTGTGGTTCCGGCTGAGGGAAGCGGTCTGCCTCGTATGAGTCATCACATGCTTCTCAATAGAACCTAGGGAAAAGAAGAAAAAAGTTATGGAAGAGTTCAAGACAGGTCAAACAGGGAGAAGCATCTAAATCTACACACCAAGGTGTTGAAAAGACAAGGTTGATATGTAAACTACTTGTGCTACTGAAGCCTTATGCCTACTATGGCGCATCTTCATTGGCTGCCCGTGCGATTTAAGATCCTGCTCTTTGGTTTTTAAAGCACTGAACGGTCTTGCACCATCTTATCTGTCTGACTTGCTCACACCCTATGTGCCGGTGCGCCAACTGAGATCAGCTGACCGCTTGCTTCTCTGCACTCCAAAAATGAACTACAAAGCAAGGGGGGAGCGGGCTTTTGTATATGCTGCCCCTGTCCTCTGGAATGCTCTACCCATTGAAACTCACCAATCACCATCTGTCGCTGTCTTCAAGTCACGATTGAAGACCCAATTTTATTCTTTGGCTTTTGGACAATGACTTTTTATTTCCTATTTTTATTGTTTTGCCTTTGTTTTAAATTGCTTTTAGGTTGCTTTTATCTATATTTATTGATTGTTTTTTACTGTACCTGTTTTAATATCATTATTTTGTGATTGTTGCCTGTGCAGCGCTTTGGTCAGCTCACATGCTGTGTTTAAATTGCGCTATATAAATAAAACGGTATGGTATGGTACTTCACACTGGAGGCATCAGTGGCGCGGAATGGCTGCGGAATAGTTTACTCGCAAGCTTTGCTGCACGCAAATCCACATCCGGAGAGTCTCAGTCATAAAGCGGCTTCTTCACCATCCTCCTCACTAGACTCGCAAGATCACAAAATCCCTCGAGACTTCAAAGGTCACAGTTTGTTTATGCCATCCGCCATTAAACCAAAAAGAAGAAGAAGACGGAAATCACGTGTATAATGTTGTCCCTCTCCACTGCCAGGATTAAAGCCCTGAAAAATACACCGTTGAACTTCTCAAAAGATATTGGGAGTAAATATGCCATTAGGTCACATGTATTGACGTAATCTACATAGATATGAAACTGCATCACTGCAATAGTCTTTTACTTTGAAAATTACCGAACGTTTTACACTGAAACCGTGTGTCATTTCCAGTATAGCCCTATGTTAACTGCAAAAATGACATGTCCCAGAAGCGGCTCCCGGCAAAAATAGAACCCAATCCTAGCCTAAGCGGTGTGGCATGCTGCTTCTGGGACGCGTCTGAAAATTTCCGCGCTGCGGTCGGTTTGGATCAACCCCATAGACTGTTATGAATTTTATTTGAAGCAGCTTTGTCTCTGCTGCCGTTCCGCGCTGCTGATGCCTCGGCTTTATGTTTTGTAAAATTACCAAGTCCAAATGTAACTCATCCAACAAACAGAGGGGTAACTGCCAGTGTTTCCCCATGACACTTTTCCAGCCGTGGTGCTTGTTGATTTCCCTTAATACAGGGAGGGGGCCATTTTATAGGCGTAGCACTAGAATTTTAGCTATGGAGCAGCACCACAGTAAAGCGTACAGAGGGGAAACGCTGAACTGATTACTAGCACGTTATCAGCAACATAGCCATAGTACATAATGTTAAGTATAGCCCATAAATAAGAAGTAGCTTGTACAAATATATTAACAAAAAAGAACTGTCTATTACCACTTGTTACCAGAATGACAACTTCTAGCCCAATTAGGGTATTATATATCATCTAACAAAAATGGCTCCCACAGAACAAGTCATAACAAAGACAGGGTGTAAAGAGGTAGTTCACATGATCTGAAGTGGATTTCTGTGGAAAGTTAGACATCTGTTTGAATGACCTTGGTTCGAAGCAACAGACCCCTCTTTCACAAAACACTTCAAACCACACTTGAGATACCTTCCAGCCATCATGGTGACAAGCCAGCAATGAGATTTAAAGGGTCATTTCCAGAGTGAATACTGCCATCTCAATACATCTGTGGTTTTAAAGATGTCACAGTGATCCATGTGATCCCTATTTAAATTATAACACTGTAATAAGTGATTTGAAGGGTATATTACCTCTATATTAAGTCTGTTTTTTTACAAGTGGAGAGGAGCCTATACAATACAACACAACCCTCAAATGCTATGTTTGTTTTAAAGCATATGCTTGCCCTGGGCTCTTATTGTGAAAGGGTTTAAACAAAGACATGTAAACATGTGCTTGCCCAAAACTCTTAATGCAAAAGCCTTTTAAATGATGATGGTGTTTGCCAAGGGCTCTTGTTGTGAAAGACTGTGAAAGGCAATGCAAATGATGCCATCAAGATAAGATACAAGTTAGACTTGCTTAAACTAAACTGTAAAGTAAAACTCATTGAAATGAAAAACGTGTTGTAGCAGAAGTTTTGAATGATGATGTCATTCAAAACTAAATAAATATCACTAATAAGTTCAAATCACTATGAAAAAGTCACTTCCTGCTTCTCAATAAAAAAACGACTTGCCATTACTATTTTTCAAAATAAAGCTCAACAGGCATAAACTTCTCTCCAATCCTCTTCTTTTTAAACTTAAATGTATTTTAATATTTCAAAATAAAGCAAACAATCCTTTTGACACTTTAAACCCAATAATGCATGAAAGAGCTAAAGAGTTAGCCTTGCATTAGCTGTAATGTCGCAAATGAATTCAGACATGTTGGGTATGAGTTTCCATTGTTTGTTACAATAACTTTTTCCTTCCTTTGTACAAATGAAGAAGCCTATTGCCAAAATATGCAAATACGATAACACCGGAGGTTCGAATATAGTCAATGCTAGGTCAGATAATCAGAAACATACTGTAGCTTTAGTATACCATTTGTTTTTAATTAAGTGTATAATCAGCCATATAGTAATCATTCAAGATTTGCATGAACTGTCATAACATGTTTAATATTAAAGCTGTTTTAATGTCAGATAGATCTGCTCTGATCTGCATGTATGATCTCTGTATTCCCAAACTGATAGTGCTGTAGACATGTGTAGTTATCATTTTGGCATTTTAGTGCATCTTACTTTACATTATATCTCCATCTTCAGGTTAAAACTCTGCTCCACATTGATTTAGAATCAGCCACAGCTGATGGATATAGAGCTGCAGGGTGACGTCTGTACCGTGCTACACTGGACTCCAGCTGAGTCTCGGTCGCACCTCCAGCTGGCTCGGCCACTCACAAGCCGATATGTAAGGTTACAGCTCAGAGCCGCTCGCCTCCTTAAAAAAACGTCCTCCTCCCTTTCTTCTAGTGATCAAGGTGGAGAGAAAACCCTCCAGCCTGCTGCAGGTTCTCCGTTTGCTCATTCTGTGCGTGTGCCTGCTCTGTCTTCTCAATCCCCAGTGAGTCGTGGTGGATGGCTGCTCATACTGAGCCAGGATCCTCTGGAGGTTTCTTCCTGTTAAAAGGGAGTTTTCCTCTCCACTGTCGCTACATGCTTGCTTGGATTGTTGTAAAGACACTGACGCATGCTACTGAAAAAAGATCACGTGGGATTACTTTAGACTTTTCTAGCCTACCTGTTGGTAGACATACTAAATGTCTCACTTTGTAAAAAAGCATAATAAAATGTGTTTTTTAGTTGGGCGGCTGGCCACTACGGCAGCTCCAATAGGCAGCACCAGTCAGGGCATCTATATCTATCTATATATATATATATATATATTTTTTTTTTCTAACAGGAAGTGTGTGTGAAGTTAGACTCCACCCATGGTGTGACTCCCCTAGCAGTGGTTCTCAATTACTTTTGGTGAAGCCCCCTAGGGTATATAGATTTTTCGAGTGGGGGGGGGCTACTTTGCATTGGCCCCAAAATGCCTAGAAACGGCCCTGGGTGTGGGACTTTTGAAGGAGTTTTGAATCAAATAAATAAATATTACATGCTTATACGTTATTGCTTTATAAAGTTACAAACGTGTAGTGGGATAAATCTACCTGCATTTACCTTTTCAAGCACACTGTTTTATTTTTTTATGCAACCATTTTCCTGTCCTGTCTGTATTTTAGCTGCATCTCCTCTCAATCCTCCAGAAAAACTGCTGCCTGGCTTCATTTTTCACCATGAGCGCAGATCAAAGAGATCTGTCAAAAATAGCAGAGTGCGCTGCGCTCGCTGCTGCGCCAGTGAGGTAAAGTCGCAGAAGCACGGGTGATGGAGCGCAGCAGCGGAGCGCGTCAGACACAAATAAAAGACAGAAAGTTGTTGTATTTTTAATTCCAGAACTTGACAGGATGTCCAGACAGACCTCTGAATCCCTCTGTCAGCGCTTCTCTTCAGCGCTCCTCACATGACATTTGCGCACAGGTGACCAGTTCACGCGGAGCACAATGTGCGTTTGGGTGGCAGCAGGAATGTTAATTAAAGTGAAATTGTTTAATTGTGTTGTTTATATGTTACTGGGGCACTCTGGTCAGCTTGTGTGGGATAAATATTAATGAAAAAAGAATGGATATTTAACGGTTTTATTGAATATTTATTATTATTTTAAAAATAAGCGAAAATAGATCATGCGGCCTCTGGCTGCGAACAAATGATTCTTTCCATTTCTCATATAAGAAAGAACATTTGCACTGCTCCATTAAATAAAATCCATGTTTGGACTTTTTCTGTGTTCACAAATCAGTTCGTGCATGTATTGTGGAATCTGTTTTATATTCTCCGTTGGGGAAGCTCCGAGCGGGGTGGGGGGAGGGGTTGAGGGGGTCGGGTGCGGTGCGCCACGCCCCCCCCGCTCCTTGGGGGGCGCGCCCCACTAATTGAGAACCACTGATTTAAAGGTAGACAAATATTAATCTTATTTAGCCGTGAAATACAGTGAAACTGAAAGCAAAACAAAGGCCACTTTCATTGTCTGAATACATAAAGATGTTTCTAGTGATGACTCCATTCTTTGACCTCATTATTTTATCTCACGTTGAGCTCCAGCTATAGAATCTGAAACACCCGCCTGTTAAAATGAGTTTACGTTTGTGTGTATTGTTTTGTGTCGTATTGAAGACACTGAAGCACTCATACCAAGAACTCGTGTTATCAGTTAGTGTGCACACAGTGTGCCAGTAACAGCTCGCTAAGAGCCGGTTGTTTAGTCTGAAATGTTTAGCCTGATAAGGGAATGCCAAGAAAAATTCTTCCTTAACTATTTCTCTGAATGGAGATAAATAAAACAATCTGACTAAATGATGCATATTTAAACCTAAAGACGTCTTTAATCACTATAACGGTTTCACATTCCTTGTGCCAACATGCACCTTCCACAGAGGAGAATTGTTGCATCCACCTTTCAAATCACTGCATGATATGATTACTAACGCTCACAGTGGAGATATTTAGCAGCTAAACTCAATTAGCAGAAAACAGCTCGAGTGTCAGCTAGAATGCTTACTAAGCTCACAGGGATTTCAGCCTGAACAGCTAAAGCCTGATTGTCTACCTGCCTAATGAGATGCCTAAAGACAACACCGTCGATAAATGTTAGCTTTCTAAGCTAAATTACTCAGATTAATAACATGTTTTCATTTTTTAATAACATGATTAGCTATAATGTTTTTGCTGAAAATGCCGTTTTGGTTTATTAGTCTGTTAACAAGATAAATCCCTGAATGGATTTCAGTGAAACTATTAGAAATGATGCATAAGATCTACATCTGGAACTAATTAACTTTCATTTAAGATGGCGATCACACATAATCCATACTGGAAAACGTTAAAATAGCTATGACTCAGTCAAATGTACAATTACTGAACAAAAATTTGGTATTGTAGCATCTAAGAGCCAATAAGTGTTGTCATAACCTGAACAATTTATTGCCTAATTTCAGTAAAACAATTATATTATAATCAGTTTCATTTAACTACACAATTATAGATCAGTAATAAAGAAATAAAATTGCTGATATCTAAACCATCTTGTGGGTCAAATGATGCAAATAATTACAATAACAAAACTAAAAGCAAAACAATAAGTAAAAAAATTAGTAAGCAAAAAGTATATCAATAAATACGGGTAGTGTGGACACTTATGTGTCTGCAGGCAGATCTGCAGCATCACGGTGAGGCTGCAGATCTCTTAGGCAACATTAGTACAGCAGAGCGACCTCACAGCCTCAGAATGACTAAAAAAATATTCTTCAAAAACTAAAATATATGAACAAAATGCATAAAATATCCACATAAAACCTGCTAAATAAACAACCAGAAGCATCTGAGTGATATTTTTCACATTAATCAATACTTTCAAGTGGAAACTGACCTCCGCCGTGTATTTAAACCATGAACATGATGTTCCGCGTCCCTGCTGAGAGGTTAATATTTTAAGGTTTAACCTCAAATATTATCTTCCACGGTAGCTTTCTGACCAAACAAAAAATGCAATTTAGCTCTTTAAACACAGTTGGGCCTGGTGATCCTCAGGAAGTAATTTCACATTTATGAGAAGATCAATGACCCTGTGTTCTATCTCTAATTGGTTGGAAAGCAGAGCATTAGATGCTCTCAGGGCATCAAACACACCAGGACTCTCCTTTGTTCTGCTCAGACTTGCATGATTTCTCAAGACTTCTCCAGAGACCAAACCCAGATGGATGCCATAATATTATTATTAAGATGCACACAATGAAAATCCAGTTAAAAATGCACTTTATGTACCAGTCTCTGATGACAAAAGAGAGGATATGAACAGGCAGGAAGTATGAGGCCGAGCGCAGAAAGATGACACAAAGATCTCTGTGGGCTAAGGTTGCTCTCAGAAATAATAAAACTTGACTGAAAATAGAAGAAAAACTAAAATAAACAATTAAAAATGGCTTCAGAAGAAACAAAGTGTTTCTTCATGATTTTATGAAACTCTTCCAGAAAATAGATAAAATTATACCTAAAAGCATCATTAATAAATTAGTATAACAATGCAATGGTTTCATCATCGATTCAGTGATGGAGGTTTCTTAGGATTAACTTTTAAATTGGACTAAAATAAAAATATGATATTTATGAATTCTAAAATCACATATGTCTATAAATTTATGACATTTGAAGTCTTTTTGAAGTGTGTTTCTGAGTAAAAGTTATAAATAATTACCATCTGTTTATGTCCTTCAGGACTGATGAGCTAACCGTTAGTCAGAGTGCTGTCATCTTAACTTCCATCATAATGGAATTTAATAATATTTTTTCATTTTTCACAATGTTCCTGTGTCTTTTTAAATATTTTTAATTTTAATAGATTAAGTTCAGTGCACATTTTTTAAAGACTAAGGAGCTAAAACATGCTCTACCAAGTGACTGACACGCTAGTAAAAGAGTCAAAACAGCTTCAATCTCCTAAGTTACTCAGTGGTTTGTGCAACATCAGTTGATGAACCTTTAAATAGCCATCAATTTTGCATTTAATTATTATTTTGTAAAGGTGTGGAAAACTCGTTTAATCAATACATTTGCAGTAGGGGTGCACCGATGCACCTTTTCCAGGAACTAGAAGTGAGCCACATCACAGCTGAGCTTCAGACGGCAGGATTTGGAGTCTTAGTTCCTGATTTTTGGACATCTAGCCTCAGATTGGATAACAGCAACACGACTCTACCACTGACTGTTTGCTCTGCAACGTTGATGTTTTATCTCCACAAATAACACAAGCCTGGAGGAGTTCTGCTGTGTGGTGGAGCTGCTAATGCTAACGGTTAGCTTCTACTAGCCAAGACGTCCTCTGCTGTTTCCTGGACGCTAAACCAACAACAGCCTTCCCCGTCATGAGTCAAGATGGGTGAGTCCATGAATGTTAAGTGACAGTGTGACGTAGATCTGTCAGGATTTTCTAATCCTAGAGTTTCACCGTCTATTTTCTATCAGAAGCTAATGCAGGAGATAGGTGGAGGAGACTATTTTCATGTTCAGCCTGCATCAAAAACTCAGAGTGACCGATTATAATCAGAAATAAGATTTTAAAAATGGTTTATCAGTGAAATACACTTTTAAAGGAGTATTGAGAACTTCAGGCTAAAACTGACCCCTAGATGCACAGAAGGACCTACATAGCTGATATTTATGCTGATACTGGATTTCATGTAATGTTAAATCATAAATAACATTTGCATGAAATGCTGTGAAATTTAGGCTGTTCTAAAACAGCAGAACTTTGGTCAGCTCACCAGCCCTGAAGGGTGAACACCCGGCTGCTGCAAGCTAATTTATCATTAACTCTTCACTGCAATCAGGATAGAGGATGTGTTAAACACATATTATCCTCTTTGTGTTCTGTCATCAAGACGGTCACAAGTTGGCTTAAAAAATTTGCAAAGATGAAAATAATTTGCAGGCTTCAAAAACGTTATTTTATTTTTGTTATAAAAAAAAGCAAAAGTGATTTTGCAGCTGCTTCCAATAATTAAATGTTGTTGTTTGGGTTAGGGTTGTTTGTTTTTTAGTCTTGAAACAAATTTTTAGTCCATAATTAGCAGCAAGAACAGGAACTGGGTCACTCTTTATTCCTTAAAATGTGCTGTAATTAGTCCGTTTCTTATAAAACTCAGTTTTTTACTAAAGGTCTGTGAGGTTTTATGCTTCTATTCATCGTATAATTAAAAAAAAGTCAAAACGTGGTTCATAATTTAGCATTTTAAAAAGATCTTTTACCTGCAGTTTAGACCTCACACTAAAATCTTTACACTTTATCTTTTCTACAATTTAAAAACAGATTCTGAAGTTCTGGAAGGCCACAAAAACCACTCTGAGGGCAAAAATCCAGCAGGTTGAACACCCTGGTTTATTGTGACCCGTGCAGCTCTTGGATTGCAAAGCTCAACCTAAACTCTTATTTGAATAAAAGCTTTAAACTGGGCTACAGAATCATTTTAATGCTACTTGTTCTTCTCATAAACCACATCAAACTTATTTAGAAAAGATTTACTGAAAATAAAACCTGTTTTATTCAGAAATGATAAGGAAGCTTTTTACTCTTTGCAAATTCAACATTCAAGTTGAGTTTTCAAGATTTTCCAGCACTGATGATTCACTCATGAATGCACCACACAGAGAGTATTCAAGGTGCGGCCCGGGGGCCATTTGCAGCCATCAGATTGATTCTGAGCGGCCCCCAGCAGCATTTCTAGAATTTGTCTCTCTGCTGATGTAGATCATTACAATTATAGGATTCATTTTCTGAGATTTATCTAACGTTGTTAAAACAAGCAGCTTCTTTCACACCAGACACCGTCTGACTCTCTGGAGACGTCACTTCTAAACGCTCCGCGATCAGAAGCATCCTAAACAACACCTGTGTGCTAAAAGCTTCCTGATTCCAGACAGACTGTTGCTGAAAGAAACAAAAACACTCTGACAGTAGGACATCTTTACTCATCACCGTTTTCTGATTTAGACGTGATGGAGAGCATTTATTGAGGTTGTCATCATGCAAAAAATAATTTATTCTTACTTATTAATAATTAATAAATAATGACTGTTGTTAATTATGTTTGCAACATTATATCAGGCTTTTGTTGATTTACTGACTTAATTTTGTGTGATGTGTTTTTGATCTGTTGGAGAAAACCCATGCATGAAAACAGTCTAACTCCATGTAGAAAAGCTGCAGCCAGGTTTTGAACCTGCAACTTTCTTCCTGCAAGGCAACCGTGCTTCCATGCAGCCTCTAAATGCATCATTATAATATTTATTATTAACTATCTTTATAATGTTTTTTTTATTTAGTCACATATTTACTCCATAAGTCTTTTAGATAAATCCAACACCTGCTTTGCAGAAAAACAAACATTTGCTAATTTTGTTACAGTCTGCAGGACTGAGACATGACACACCCACCATTAAGCATGTTGTCTCTTTACGAGCAGAGTGCAGATTTTATATAACTACAAAGGCCTTCAAATCATGTTTAAATTAGATTTTTTTTACTTCATTTTTAAGGTTAAACACATTTTTTTTCTACTGTAGAACTCTTATTGTGAAAGAGTTTTGTAAGTTATGTCTTATTTTGAAATATTGTCATGATAGTAAATATTTAATGTGGTAGTCTGACTGGTGTTTTAGCAATTCGATCAAGTCGAGGAGGTGTGTACTGGTAAGAATGATGCTAAAAGCTAGACGATGTTGGCAATTTTAAGACTGAATTCAATTGGAAAATTCAGGCTAGGTGATTCCAAGAAACATCCAGTGTTATTGCGAGATCTTGTTGTTTCATCAGAATGAAGGCGGGAAAGACTGCTGCCACCTAGCAGTCGGAGTGTGAATTGCACCACACAAAAGAAAAACAGTAAATGTTTCCATGTAAATTCTCAATTAAAACTGATACACTGCTTTTAAAGCAGCATTCCGCAAGATTGCAGTTATATGGTCTCTGTCACCCTCTAGAGGCTTGCTGCGTAACGTCACTGTCGTAACATTAAATCTCTCTCTGGGGCATAAGAGGCATGTTTACATTCCTAATATCAGGCAAAACAACGAAAACAAACTTTTCCACCTCCACACATTGAATAAATAGTTTTATCAGGACTGTATAACAACTTTATGCCCAACCAAACACAATAACCCTGGTGAAATAATTTATTACTTACCTAGCCATTAGCAGCACGGCTAGGTCAGAGTCCGTAGTTCATGCCGTTCTTTCTAAAAGAGCTCTCCAGCGAGGAAAACACGGCCCAATAATAACTCTGGTCTTTGCTCTTGCTCTATCATGTTCTCCTTTTCTTTTCCTAGATTCCTCTGATAAGGGATTTCTAGCTTTCTTTGGTGAATCTGCCGCTGCTACAGCGAGTCTACGTTATACAATTATGGCAAGCCAAAGGGATCAAAAAAATGCGCGTTCTAAACTCGCATTATGCGTTCAAGACGCGCGTTTTGGCGGACATAATGCTCGCTTTTAGAACACGCGAATTTTTGCCCCCTTTGGCGTCAAAACGCGCGTTCAAGACGTGCATTTTGGCGGACATAACGCGCGTTTAGACCGTGTGCTTTTTTATCCATTTGGCTTGCCATATTCTGCCGTAAAACGACACCCAGTCAGTACTTCCATCGCTACCCGATGCACAAACACTGTATAGCGCAGTAAACAGACGTGGGACCCCCCAACACTATCACAGGTATGAAAATGAACATAATAGATGATAGTATGACGGAAAAACTTTACAAAAAAGCATAATTTTACGCTGTAAAAAATCATGTATATAACATGAAATATCACAATATTTCTGTGTATCAATATTTTCTTACATCCCTCAGTAAAACTGATAAAGGTGGGTCACTTCAAAGACCACAGCAGGCTAGTAAGGGACAGATCCGTGCTCTCTCACTGCTGTCTTCTTGTCTCTTGGACAATCAAAAGCTTACAGTATGTGGTCTCTTAATATGGTTTAAATTATAGTAAAACAGTAATACAAACCACAGGAGCCATTATAGCTCAGTTTTATTTGATCAGAGCAAAATCATAAAATACTGACTGCAGGGTTTAAGAACAAGTTTCAGGACATGTTGAATCTCTATTGTTTTCCTAATTGGCCTTGTCAATTAACACCAATCAATAAAGATCAGTGGGTGGAGAATGAAAACGTCCTTAAGTGCAAATAAACCAAGCCAACAGACTGCAGAGGAAAGAAGAAAGGACCAGAGAGGACACATGATGAAAACTGCACAGGGACTATAGAGGGAAGAAAAGATATCAAGTCTGTGGCTGCAGGGGAGAAAAGTGTTTGAGTCTGACTGGGAGCACAGTTCTAACAGCTCATTCTGTTTGTGTGACCGACACCAGTAAAGATGATTTAAACTCTGTGGCCAGCTGACCCAACATGCACATGTTTTCAAAACCAGAAAATTTAAAATAAGAATGCCATGCAGATACGAGGGAGGAGGCGAACCCAAACCCAGTCTTCAGACCTGCTGGTGCATTAGGCTATAATACTACAGATCACAGGGATCAGAGGAGTGATCCTCAGCAACGGTTTCAGAGGTTATCCAGCTGAAGTCAGGAAATATGGCATCAGCTGTCAAACACATCCTGGTTTAAACTGATTAAAACACAAATGTATAGATTTTTCTCACATTATCAAAACATTTGTGAAATGCTGTAATTCAGCCATCCAGCACTGGCCATTTTATTAGGTACACCCGTTTAATAGCTCATAGCTAACAAGCCAGCCACATGGCAGCATTTACACACATGCTGAAGTTCAAACTGAGGATCAGAACAGAAAAGAGGGTTGTTGGTGCCAGGTGGACTGGTCTGAGTATTTCTACTGGGATTGTTCTCAACAAACTTTTGCAGAAAATGATCTGAAAACAGATAAAATGTCTATTGAGGATGACAGAAAGACAAAATCAGCTCAAATAACCACTAGTTCCAACCAAGGTCTGCAGCAGCATCTCAGAACCACATGTTTCAAGAAGCAGAAGACCACACCACGTCAGCTCAATTATCACTAGGAAATTGGTGTATGCATCAAAAAATGACCAATTTGGTCTACTGAATTGGGAATCAGCTGATTTTAAAATGCAAAAATCGCATTTTGGAGTATTTTTAATCCATGAAGGCACCATTGCCAAGTGGTAATGATGATTTTCTACATTTTTCTTGGTCCATGAACTCACCATCTCTAAATAACAAATATGTGATGCTGACTTTTTTACTTTTCAAACAAATCATTACTTTAGCTTTTATGGCTCTTTAAGAATAACTGAAAAGGTAAAATTGGCATCAGCCCTCAGAACCAGAATCGGTGCATTTCTTTCTCTTTCACACCAAGAAAACCCTCTGTACTCACGGTTTTCACTTTTCCAAATAACATCAGACATTTGACACAATTGCTTCACTTTTTTTCTTTGCCTACAAGTTGTGTGAATTAAGAAAACTCATCAGACTGATCCTAAAAACAGAATTCAATTTTTACACCTGCAGTTATTACCGCTCCATCCGCCTCCCAACTTTCAGGCGGGCGGAGCCGCACACAACACCCGCAAAACACGCATGAAAATTCAATAAGGGTGAAGGTGCAGCAGCCTCACATTTTCCGTTAAACACGAGCCGCCGGCACGAACACCGAGCCTGATCAAGAATCCGAAACATTAGGTCACTGCTCCGGTTTTCTCCGGGACTCGAACCGCAGCCCGACGCTCTCCCGGCGCAGCTCTGGGTGTGAAACGCATCATTTGTGTCCAATAAGTGTGTAAAAAAACACGCACGGCTGTGAAACGCAGCAGGATGGGATTTATAGAGATCGACGTAGCCGAAGTCTATAACCAAGCAGGCTCTAAATATACGGGAAAGGAGGGGGAGGGGGTGAGCTGCCCTAACACACACACACACACACACACACACACACACACACACACACACACACACACACACACACACACACACCAAACGAAATAATAAAAAAGGGCAGTTACCCCCTCCTGGTCCCGTTTTCCGCCCCGGATTCTTCGACATACTCACGGTGAGGCTGTTAGTGATCGCAGCGCTGGGTTCCGGTATCCGCCGCTCGGTCCGCGGAAAACGGCTTCTGAGCTCCTCTCTCTCTCTCTCTGGGCAGTCGGAACAACTTCAAACATCCAGGGCCAAATAGCGACAAGATAAAAAGCGAGGTGGGAACTACACGCGTCCTTCCTCCCCTCCGCTATCCAGCCAGGGGGGAGAAGCGTCGAGCGAAGCCCGCGAGGAGGGAGCACGAGCTCGGACTGGTGCGGTGGCAGGAGCTCGGTGAACTGGGAGAGCTGGGGAGGAGTGGAGCGGAGAGGACGTTCGGTGGCGCTGCCTGCGAGATGTTCTCTCTTTCTCTCCGCGTGTGTGCGTGTGTATGCGCGCGCGCGCTCTTCCTGGTTCCACCTAAACTTAATCTGAAACCAATTTGAGCTGCCTCGCCTGACACCCTCCGCTGAGTGACCATCACTGACAAGAGACAAGGAAGTAAAAAAAATGTGCAAAAAATTCGAGGGAACTCAGTTTCTCTCCATTAAAACACCCGTGACAAATGGACGCCCCCCCAGCAGCTACAACTACCGGCCTGTCACCTAAACCAACCACCAGACTGTTAAAACCCACATTAAACCCCTCAGTAGACAGGGTGCAGTTAAACACGTCACATTTACCTCTAAACACACCCACAAGCAGGCTTTATAATCAGTTTAAATTGTTTTTACACATTTATTATATAATAAAGTCTCTATGTACTTTAATAAAACTGCATATTGATATGCACCGATTCTGGTTTCATGGGCCAATACCGAGGTCAGGTTCTTGCACAGTTCTGATTTTACAAAAGTTGGTCAATTTATCTTAAAGAGCTATAATTAAAAGATAAAATTATCAAAAAACAGATTATCTTGAAAAAGAATTATTCTGGATGTAAAAACCTCCAGGGAGATTTGTTATTGCTAGCATGAATTAGCACTTAGCAATGGTGAGTTCAATGACAAAGAAAAATGCAGTTTTTATTGTTACTTGGCAATGACTGACAAATATAGAATTTTAAGTTTCAGATTCGTTATTCAACGACTCAGCTATTCTATGCTGATCAGCAAGTGATTTTTTTTGCCAATCCAAACATAAAAATAAATATTAATAATATTTAATAATAAATGTCTATAGTGATTTGAATAACCCCGGCTTTCCACTAAATGTATAAGTGGCGCAAAACGTAATAGACACGTGTTTATCGTCACCACATCGGCGCCACCCTTCCTACCGAAAGAGTTTCAGATGTGCAGCGCCTGTGAATGCGTACCATGCAACTGGTCCTGTTAGATCACAAATCACAGGAGAATTGCAAGATCACACATGATTTTATCAATTCACACAACAAGCTAGGAGAAAGATGGCAGCAAGTATCCCAAAGGTCTGTGGGTTATTTTCTGGTTTTTTTACCCCTGCCAAGGCAGTTATATTACGCTTATGTTTTCGGTAGAAAGCCAAGATCAGACTAAAAAAGCTCAAATTGTCTTAAACTACTGATCTTTGGTTCAGGTATCAGCTCACCTGTTGCTGTTTTTAAATCACACTGCTTAAAAGCTCCCTGGTATATCCACTGTCAGATCTTTCTGTTTGTCTGCGTTGATTTAACCACCAGTTATCCCAGTTCACTGTTTTGTTTTCCTGCCAGGCATTTTGTTAATTTTGGTTCCTTGTTTGAAGCATTTTAGAGTTCACCAGCCTGCCTTCTGCTCATTCACCTGCACCTTGGGTCCAACACACATTCATGACACGAACGCTTAACTCTGGAGAAATTTCCACTAAAATGATCAAGTTTGGCATCTTTTTAAGCAATAAAATACAGAATAAACTAAATTTAACTAACAAGAGATATATTTTTTAAAAATCATCGAAGCGACAAAGCACCGAGCGAAGAGGAAAATGTTTAAAACGTTTATGAATGGCGAAAAGTTTTGTAACCGCTTGTTACAAATCAGTAAATGTGTTTTGTGCAAACGGGCTCCTGTAGAAGGAAACACTGAATCTAATATGGCGTCACCCAGAGACTTGGGCCCAATTCCAAATACTCGCACTTGCGATAAATGTGGACAGCAATTAATTTAAATTTAGTCAAATAATTGTTTGTTTGTTTGAAAGCTGTTAATAAAGATTTTTTTAAAAAGCACAAACAGCGATGACGCAATGCTCACTGTCCCAATTTGGCAATTATTTGCACACTTGTGTACTACGCACTCGAAGCCTTACTGCGCACTTCCTCTAAGCGCACTTCACAGAAGGGTGTAGTGCGTAGGGGTGGGTGCATTTCATCGATGCGGCGATGCATCGCAAAGCTTCACGTGAGGATTCAGAATCGATTAATGAACGTCGATGCTTAAAAAAATAAATAACGTGAAAGCTTTGTTGCAAAGCCGGTACTGAAAAGAAAATACATGTAACCGGAGCCTTAACAAATGTAAGTTATTTGTTTTTGTGTAAGGAAGATGCTTTTTACTGGTGCACAATGTGGTAATCTAGGTGCTGTGGAGGAAAATAGAGGAACCAGCAGAAACGGTCCAAAGTTTGGGATCAAACGCGCAGCTACGGGCAGATTGGCTAATGCTAACTAAGCTAGCGGATAGCAGACTCACGCCGCGGGTTCCAAAAAAACACGATGATCTTGGAACTAAGAATGACTAAACTCTACAAGTGGAAGAAAAGTCCCACCATCCTGTTTATTCGTAGCTGTCTGCAGCGCTATGGAGCAGAGCCACAGCAGCTACCGGGACTCACGTTGTTGTTGCTTCGAGATTGCGCAACACACCGCTACAGGCCTATGGAAAGCCGTAATACTATGTAATTCACAAACACTTCTATCTGTGAACGTAATTTAAACTGGATTATTGCCAACCCGTACATTATAGACATGCCACCATTACATTGTTACCAGTAGAAATGAAATGTTATTCAATATCTCAAAAGCTGTAAGACAGTTGAGGTGATAGCATGTTGTTTTGCATGTTATTGAAATGTTTTCTAATAATCAAATCAAAATCAAATCAAACCTTTATTTATAAAGCGCCTTCCACAACCCTGTCAGGAAGCCCAAAGCGCTAGGTACAATACATAAAAAACAAAATCTTAAACACACTGAAACCATAAATACCTAAACACATGAACACACTGAGTACATAAATCACAAAAAACAATTCAAAATAACAAGAAGCATATAAAACAGTACAAACTGAGGAATCGACTGTACATTAGCATACATGGGAATTAGATATAGTAAAATCCCTAAACACTCTGAGGGAACGCCAAATGGAGGAGATGGGTTTTCAGGCAACTCTTAAAAACCGGCAGAGACGAGGACAGCCTTATTGATGGCGGCAACTGATTCCAGAGTCTCGGGGCAATGTTCTGTTGTTAAATAAAGTAAAGGAAGGAGAGAAAAAATGTTTCCCTAGCAGGTTTTAAATGTTTCCCTGATCGAAGTTAAGTTGGTCAAAGTGCAAATATTTACACAAGTCATACAGTCATAAAATAAGATTTTGTCTTTGAAAAATAGTTAAATGTAAAAAAAGTATTTACTTACTGGGAGTAGTTTTAGAGGAACTGAGTTATTTGATAGGTTATTTATTTACAAATGTAGACAAAGAAGAAGACAATCAATCTCGTATGAAAAAAAACATTAAAAATGTCAATAATCGAAGAATCGTGGCACCAGTAATCGAATCGAACCAACAACCATTATAATCGAAGAATCGAAGCTCCCATAATCGAAATCGAATCGAATCGTGAAGTACCCTTTTTGGAACACCCCTAGTAGTGGGCAGTGCGAGTATTGAAATTGGACCTTAGACCCACGCCGATGTATTTTAGACCCGATTTTTATGGTTATATTTTACAAAGCCGCCAATATTTTTCAACAACTGGGAATCATTTAATTCATTTTCAACAACATTTTGATGGATTTTTCCAGAGATTAATGGTAAAAACTACACATCATCTATTTGCCTAAAAAATTGTTAAAAATACAATAAAGGATCATTTTATTTCCCTCCAGCTCCGGTGGCCTAGTGGTATGAGTGTCTGCCCCAGGACTGGGAGTTCGGGGTTCGAATCCCAGTCAGGTCATACCAAAGACTTTGAAAAAATGGGACCCAATGCTTCCTCACTTGACACTCAGCCTTAAGGAGTTGGATTGGGGGGTTAAACCATAGATATCATATAAACACTAGATGCCTTAACTGGGAGTCGACAGCGTCCCTACACGGCGGCCATCTTACCTCGGACAGCTTACGTTCCGTTCTCAATGGTAGCAGATGGAAGGTGAGTGAACAACTTAAACAAAAACACTCTTAACTCGATTAAAAATGAACGGATTTACAAGCCGGTTGCATTATTACAAACCTTATAACACATAGGCTTGATAGGACATACTTTAACATTTTTAAATTAATGGGCCAAATCCGTCATATTTCACAGCCACATCTCTGGCGTTTATAACAAACCAAACCGTTTGAAATTCGGTTGAAAATTGAGCAAGTTAGAGTTATTTAAATAGTACATTCACCATTGACACCAATGTTACGAAAGGGGGCAGCTGTCCGAGGTAAGATGGCCGCTGCGTAGGGACGTTCGTCCAATCGACGAACAGCGCGGGTAAGGCATCTAGTGTTTATATGATATCTATGGGTTAAACCACCAAATAGTTCCCAAGCGCAGCCACAGCTGCAGCTCACCGCTCCCCACCATGGGGATGGGTCAAATACGGAGATGTAATTTCACCAGTGTGTGATGATGACTTGGGACTTTAACTTTAAAATCACCAAAATGCAAACTAAATTGATTTTTAGATTTTAATGGCAACCCCTGTAGTAGAAACAATGGATTTACCTTCAGAAAACTGCAAGAATTATTAACAGAACCAGAGTTGTTCTAAACTACCATTTGGTAGACCACCTTCCAAATCCTCATATTTCACTGATGCATGTTCTGAATAAAAAAAAATAAAAAATTGTGGGGTTGTGTGAATATAAAGCAAAATCCCTCAAAAGGAATAAAAAAATACAATAAAGTATCATTTTATTTCCCTTTTTCTCAAATATGAAAAAGTTCCAAATCGAAAGAGAGTTTCCTGGAATCAAATTATAAAGAAAAGCGGAGTGACTCATGACTTTTTTTGATCACATTATAAGCTTTTATCAGAACCATGCAGCCGGGATCTTTAAAAGATAAATCACATATTATCCTCTAAATTCTGCTATTTGATTTTGTACATTTGAGTTCATTTGTATCTTCTGAAAGTTTATGTTGCGACATTAAAAATTCTCTTTTGAAGTCTCGTCTTCAGACGGCCGACATGACTCACAAGAACACCGGGCAGCGTAATGTAGATTCAGATTAGTACCATGTAGATAAACCCATGCTCATATTTAAAAATACATTATGAGGAAGTCTGTGCTTTGTCTGACCTCTCTGTGGAGCTTCTGCTGGTTCTTATTAATGCTTCTTTCACTCAAATGAAAAATCAAGTTTAAATGTTGATCTTATCATAATTTATCATCATTCCACCTTATTTTGGTAATGAAGGGAGGGGGTGACCTCTAATCTAATGAATTACGGTTGAGTTTACACATTTGAAATATTTATTTTTTATTTACTGCCTGGAACATTTGAACAAATACAACTGATTTTTTTTTAATCAACTTTATTTAATTCAAAATAAAAACAAATAAAACATCTAAACCATAAGACATACATAACAAAAAAATTCAACTCTGAATGAAAAGGAGCAGAAAGAAAACATCTTATAATTTCTGCCCCCTTTCCCAGAAAAAATGATCTACACAGTTTCCATTTGTCAGACACATATACACATTCAATTTTAAGTATTTCCTATTCTTATTTCCAGAGCTATCATGACCATTGGTTTAATGTAAAATTTTCATAATTACTTAGTACACTCAATTTTGTACATTTTCTGAATATATTAAATAACAGTGATTTTTTAATTTCCCTTTTAAGGTTATTCCATAATTTAACACCATTTACTGACATACTCAATTCCTTAATTTTAGTTCTAAATCTAGGTTTTGTAAACATATCAGTGTCTTTCAGCCTATAATCACTAGTTCTCTTTACAAATATCCTCTGAACGTTTGTTGGCAGAGTACTGAAGTTGGCTTTATACATAGTTTGTAAGATTTTCCAGTCTTTTAAATCATGAAATTTCAGTAATTTATATTTGATGAACAATGGGTTTGATGGATCTCTACAGCCACTATAGTTGATGATTCTCAAAGCTCTTTTCTGTAAAATAAATAAGGGTTGTGTATAGCTTTTGTATGTTGCTCCCCAGATTTCTACACAATAAGTCAAGTATGGAACAATCAGTGAAGTGTACAATGCCAACAAACCAGAATTAGTCAGTAAGAACTTGACTTTATGTAATACTCCTAAGGATTTGGCAATTTTACCTTTTATGTAACTAATATGCGATTTCCAGGTCAAGTCTTCGTCAATAAGCACTCCAAGAAATTTAGTTTCTTTTACGCTTGTGATTTCAGTCCCATCTATTTCCAATGACACATCACTGTTGTTTTTATCTTTAAACAGTATGAAATTTGTTTTATTAAGATTCAGTGTCAATCTATTTAAATCAACCCAGTTTTTAGTTTTAATCAGTTCATTATTTATCACTTTCGCCACCTCCTTAATATCCAATCCCGAGTAAAACAGTGTTGTGTCATCTGCAAACAGAATGGTACCGAGTACCTTGGATACATTTACCAAGTCGTTAATAAACAAAATGAACAGTTTTGGTCCAAGGACCGACCCTTGTGGCACTCCACAGTTAATCTCACATAGTTTTGATTTATTATTATTTATCTGAACAAACTGTTTCCTTTTTTCTAAATAAGTTTTAACCCATTGATGAGCCACACCTCTTATTCCATACTGACCTAATTTTCAAAGTAACCTTGAGTGATCAATGACGTCAAATGCTTTTTTTAGATCAATGAAAACACTGATGAAGTCATTTTTATTTTCTATTGCTGTTGATATTTTTCCGTTAATTCCATCATTGCCATTGCTGTGGAATGTTTAGTTCTAATGTTTAGCTCTAAACCCAGATTAATTTCTTGTCTACCTGTTAAAATAGTGTTTGACCAACTAAAAACATGAATTATCTTTTGTTAATCACATCTGGCCTGAAAAGATTTTTGTCTTTTTATCTCCGGCTGCATAGGAGCTTCTGAAGGCTTTTTTGCCTCTTTGGTGAAGTTATATAATCTGAAAGGATCAAACCCTCCCATCAGCAGCCACTTGGCTGTTTAATACCAACAACAAACCTTTTAATGACAAGAAACTGGGGAAAAAAGACATGATGCAAGTCTGAAAAGCTGAATGAGCTGAACACACGGTTACTGAATCAATTCAAACTCAATTCAAAAGTATACGGCAAGCTTTTAGCGGCGTGAGCGAGCAGCCCGAATGATTCTCTTATTGTGTCAAATAATCAATACATCAGACTTTCAGGGAAGGTGACTGAAGCTGCCGTGTTGGCAAGTCAAAAAAATATTTACAGTAAAGAAAATTCAGATTTTTTTTAAGTATCTGTTGCTTCTCAACAAGAAGGTGTCTGGTTTGATTCTCAGTCTTTGAGGATCGTTTCCTTTCACAAACCAAATAACATGCATGCAAAGATGACTTGTGGTTTTAAAATGAAATGAAAGGTGTGTGTGTGTGTGTTTGCGCGCGCGTGTGTGTGTGTGTGTGTGTGTGCATTAGTGGCAGATCCTGCTGTTTTGGGCCATACCCCAAGTTCCCAGGTGCAACAAAATTCTGTCTCCCTAGTGGCTGGTTCCAGTATTGACCCACGGCACATGACGTAATGCTGCTCCTTCACCATGATGGACGTCAAAGGAACTATTTTTGCAAGTTAAAACTCCCGTATAGCTAGCCCAAAACAAGCCCGTTTGTAGACTTATATCACATTTATTTTATCAATTTAACCTTATAGCTTGTGGTGCAGTTGGTTGCACTTACAGACAAGTGTGTAAACCCAACTTGTCATTTTATTATAAACCTTTTGATGTAGTTGGATAGCAACAAAAAGAACTTGCAGCTCTCAAAGTGTTCACAGATGTTTAGCCAACACTGACACTAGTGATGGATCGAATCTTTTGAACGGCTCTTCAAAGGGAACATTAGCTACGTTTACATGCGCCAAATTTCCCCAATCCAATTGAAATCTTAGTTGATCGGAAATCCCAAATCTCTGTTTACATGGACACTAACTGAAATGGTCCGATCATGCCGTGAGTATACATGCACCAAGCATTCAGTCAGATTAAATAGGTTGAGCATGCGCAGAGTTGTCTTTCCCGGAAAAAAAATTGTTTTTGAATTGGTCGATACTTTGGTGAAATCCCGCTTCCTGCATCTTTAGATGCACTTGAATGTATAACTCGGCATTTCTAGCCTTTCAGCCATCAAGACATTCAATAGTATTGAGCTCCCGTAGTGTTTCCAGTAAAAAAAAATAGTGTCAGAAACAGACCTTCTGTTTACCTCCCGCCATGTTTTTCGACTTGCCCTGAGTGTCTGCAGAGGCGGAGACGTCACACTGAAGCTGCACACATGCGCAGTGGTCATTATTTTACTCCAACAATCTGAATAGACGTCAATCGGAATGATGATCGGACAAAACCACCTCACTCTATCCGAATGAAATTTCATTCCGATCGGGCCGTATCGGATCAGAATATTCCGATTGACGTGTTTACATGAAGAATTTTTGATCTGATAGGACATTCATTCCGATTACTTGTCCTAATCCTAGTAGAGAACCATTCATCTCGTCTTCTAGTAGCTACCCCCCCCCACAGACATCAGCAGAATGCTAAACACCCCTCCGCCCCGCTCTCACAAAGATCATCCCGCTCCGTTAAAAGGAGTCAGTCTTTTGAACGACTCTTTGAGGTAAACGACTCTCGAATGAACGGCTCCCTTCAAAGAGTCATAAGTCCCATCACTAACTGACACAAGGACTGACTGTTATAGACCTAAATGTGATGTGTTTATATTACTTATTTAGTATTGATAATCTTACATTTCACCATGGTGGCCTTGCATTACTGTCCATTATAGTGAATTGCCAGATGCTAATAATATTGTTTCAATGTAGGACCATGTGTGTGAAAATTACATTATTTATTTAGCATGATGAGCTACGCGATCACAAGATTTATAGTCCCCCCCTGGTGTAAAAACAAGAATCAGCCTAAGAAAGTTTATGTAGAGTTCTAAACAGATTTATGGTGTTTTTTAATGAGAAATGAAACTACAAAGGTGCTTGGTGTCATTTATTGACTGGCTTACGTTGCTGTGAAGGCATGAGTGGAATGTCACTTCTTCTCTTTCACTCTGTTAAAAAGCTGCTGCATCACCAGGAAGCTCCTTTTCCCTTAAACTAGAAGAGACCGTCTAAAATGCACCCACAGCAGCAGTAAAGAGTATTGCAGTACTGGTCAAGCTGCTGAATTGCAACAAAAAGGAAAAAACAGCAAATAATCATTCTTCTCTAAAAACAGTCTACCTATTAAACAACCCAGATGGTCATACATCGGATATCCAGTTTTGCCAGCTTCATTACTCCACGCTTCATTACCTCTTCATTACAGCAGTCTGTCTTTGTACAGCTTCTGCCAGCAGACTCTCCTACGTCTACCTTTAAAGGACTACACCCAGCCTGGTGCTCGGTCTAACCGCCACTCAGCAGGGAGGAACTTGGTGCACTTGTTGAACCTTGTTCTTCAACATCCAGTCTCCCTACCAACTCACAATTATGGGATGAAACTGTATTAAGTAAAATATTTCTTTTGTCATTAGTGTAAAACACATATGGTTGACATTATTACACAGTATTACTAAATTTTGTTAAAAATGTATGAAAACTCCAAATGAAACGACACAAACCGTAGAGCCAGCAGCAATACTGGCATTACTGTATTATATAATTTAATTAATTATTAATCAATATATTTTATTAGTAGTTATCACTTGCAAAAATAATCTTTCACTCTGCAAGGAAACTTTAACAAGAAGTTTATCACCAGCTGTATGAAAATAAGACATTACCAATTAACAGGCATGCTGTAGTCTGCAGGAACAAAACATGATGCACATAGCATTACACCTGCTGTGGTTTTACAAGAAAAGAGGAGACTGTACATTATATCAACAAGTTTCAAATGCAATAAGTCCTTTCTGCTTATCTTCATTACATTTTAAAAATGTGTGACTATACTGTCATCCATCCATCCATTTTCCTCTGCTTATCCAGAGTCGGGTCATGAGGGCAGCAGCCTAAGCAGAGAGACCCAGACTTCCCTCTCCCTAGACACTTGGACCAGCACCTCCAAGAAAATCCCAAGGTGTTCCCTGGCCAGCCAAAAAACATAGTCCCTCCAGCGTGTCCTGGGTCTTCCTTGGGTCTCGTCCCAGTTAGAAGTGCCTGAAAAACCTCAAGGGAGGCGTCCAGGAGGCATCCCAACCAGATGCCCGAGCCACCTCAACTGGCTCCTCTCAATGTGGAGGAGCAGCGGATCTACTTTGAGACCCTCCCGGACGACCGAGCTTCTCACCTCATCTCTAAGGGAGACCTTGCGGCACAAACTCATTTCGGTCGCTTGTATCCCCGACTTCCTTCTTTCGGTCACTACCCAAAGCTCATGACTATGTGGGTAGTAACGCAGATCGACCGGTAAATCGAGATCTCCGCCTTCCAGCTCAGCTCTCTCTTCACAACAATAGACCAGTACAACGCCCGCATTACTGCAGACGCAACACCAATCCACCTATTGATCTCGCGCTCCATCTTTCCCTCACTCGTAAACAAGACCCTGAGATACTTAAACTCCTCCACATAAGGCAGGACCACATCTCTGACCTGGAGAAGACATTCTACCCTTTTCCGACTCAAGACCATGGTCTCAGATTTAGAGGAGCTGATTCTCACCCCAGCTGCTTCACACTCGGCTGTGAACTGATCCAGCGAAAGCTGGAGATCACGTTCTGACGAAGCCAACAGGACCACATCATCTGCAAAAAGCAGAGACCTGATCCTTAGGCCACCAAAACGGATCCCCTCACCACCTTGGCTGCACCTAGAAATTCTGTCCATAAAAGTTATGAACAGAGTCGGTGACAAAGGGCAACATTGGTGGAGTCCAACTCTCACCGGAAACAAGCCCGACTTACTGCCGGCAATGCGGACCAAGCTCTGGCACTGGTCGTACAGGGACCTAACAGCCCGTATCAAGGGGCCTGGTACCCCATACTCCCAGAGTACCCCCCACATGGCTTCCCATTATATTGTTAACTGTGATAAAATTTTTTCCTAATGGTGATCTAGCATTAACTTAATTGGTGATCAGCCAACTTGAAACAGAAACAAACAACAACAAAAAAACACTTTCATGAATGTACTAGCAGCACAAAAAAAATCAAAACCAAAAACGACGTTTCTACTGGTCCGTAAACCGACAAACACTAAGTGGTAATTTATGCTAGCACTAACTAATATTCAGCATAGCATAACTTTGAGTGTCATTTGCATGGTGAACATGAGTTTTCTTCAATAGACAAAAACAATCTGGTCAGAAAAAGCCAGTCTGTTCTATGTCACAGGGAAAATTAGTAGGGATGCTCCGATCCGATCACGTGATCGGAAATCGGGCTCGGGTGAAAAAGATCGGATTTAACCTTATAAAACAACAAATATGACTTTTTTAATTCATCCTGAGATCTTGACAAGTTCCTCTAAATCAATATTATTTGTTTCTTGGAAGAAAACACCATTATGTCCCACAATTTCCAGCAGGGATTCAGGCACCATAACATGCAGCTGTTAGCTAGTAGGCTAACGCAGAGCTAACTTGTCTCCACAGGAGAGCTAAAATATCTGTATGTTGGTGGTATTTTAAACCGGACAGCAAAGGCAGTGCAACAGCCACTTGTAGTGTGTGCATACTGGGCATTCAACATGCTGGAAAAGACAGCTGCAGTATAAGCAATAAAAAATTAAAGGAAAACTTGGATGTGTTTTCCCTTTTTTCTTCTTATTTTAATGCTTTGCTGAAGTATCGAATCGGGACTCTGTATTGGCAGATACTCAAAATCAAATGACTCGGACTCGGATTGGGAGCAAACAAATGTGATCGGAACATCCCAAAAAATTAGCATTCATGACCTCACCTACCTGTACTTGCGGCTGCTGAAGATTGTGTTGATTAAGCAGCCAGGAGAGGTCAGAGCGCGTTTTGGCTAGTAGAATTAGCAATTAGCAATAGCAACCCCACAACATGATGGAACATGTTCGGGCTTGTGTTATTTGTGGAAGAATTGCGTTGCTGGTAGCCAATTAGAGGCAAAACCTTTGAATATCATGAACATTAATAAGTAAGACTTTTAATCCTGCTGTTTTCTATCCACCCCCTGACTAACGTCTACCCTCTTAAACTGGTGCAGATGAGCTTTTTTTCCCCCACAGAAAATGACTTACAAGGCATTCTTTCATACTAGAGACTACAACAAATTTATTGACAAGGGAGTGAGACCTTCAAATAAATCTGGAGTGTCCAAAATTGGTATCGGCAGAGTCAAGCTGTACGAAAAATAGAAAATTTGGTATCAACCCTCAAAATCAGAATCAGTGAGTCGGTAAAAGTTTTCTTCACTAATGGCATTGGTGCCATGCTGGACACCTACACTGATGTATAGGTGGCACCGCGAAACATAATCAAGTTGAAGGAGCTGGAGGAACCTTCTCCTCTTCAGCCATCGGTGAGCTAACGTGAGTCAGCCACATACAGTCTATGATGGTTGGAGAGTGAGAGCTTCTTTATCCGTCAGAGTGAAGGCAGCAACGCTGCTGCCAACTAGCGGTCGGTGTTTGAATTGCACCAAAAGAAAAGAAAATACTCAAATGTTTGCATGTAAATTCTTCCAAAAATTTGACTTTTGAATATCGATATAATATCACAGAAAAAAATATCACGATATATTGCCATATCAATATTTTCTTACATCCCTACCTGAAAATATGAATCTTCTGTTTGTATGACCTTAACCCTTGGAGGTCCCTTAAAAAAAGTGACATTGGGGACCCTTAGCACAAAATCCTTGATCCTTGATAAAAAGGTGTAATTAAAATTATATAATATTTCATAAGAGAGATTTTTTTTACACAGATTCCATCCTTGACTTCAGCACTCACAAAACATAATAAAATATGTGTTTAGATTGAACTCCTTTAATGTCAGTTTTTATAAAAAAAATCTGCATTGTAAAAGAACAAAAAAACACTGCCTGCACACAAAAATGCATGAGGGACCTCTAAGGGTTAAGGAGGCCAGAAAAGAGTCAGAACATCAATCAGGTGGTCAGACACACAACGTCTACTGATTATTACTGCAGGAACAGCAAATTGTTCATAATCTGAATAACCAAGATGTAAAACTTTAGAGTTGAAAACATGTTGAACGAAATCTCAAGGCACTGTGACATTAATGTTACCTGCTACAGCTGTGTTAAAATTGGACAAAATAATAATAATCTTAGAATTTACACTTATTGGGGAATCAGTTCTTGTCATGTGGTGGAGGTTGTTGTAGGACCCAGGTGCAGGAATATCCAGGAGGCA
The DNA here is from genome assembly GCA_006937985.1 of Aphyosemion australe. Classification (NCBI taxonomy): domain Eukaryota; kingdom Metazoa; phylum Chordata; class Actinopteri; order Cyprinodontiformes; family Nothobranchiidae; genus Aphyosemion; species Aphyosemion australe. The sequence continues at coordinate 1,293,404 of SSNS01000060.1, forward strand.
GCCAGGTATGGTTGAAAAAATGAAAATGTTTTATTTACAGCCGTGGTCTGGAGCAGGAACAAAAAATGCAGGAGCAACAAGGAGACATGTAAACACAAGGATGCAGGCAACACAGGGATAAAGGCAACACACACAGATAACAAAGACAAACACAAGGAACCGACACGAGTGTAGAACTGAGCTGAGTTTAAATAGACTGAGGTGGTGAATGGAGACAAGCAACAGGTGAGCTGATTACTGATTGATGATGGACAGGTGTGACTAGTTAACTGAGGATGGGAAGCAATACAAAACACAAGAGGACTGAACCAGATAAAGAGAGAAACCTAAAACATTAAAACTAAATGCTGAAAGAAAATACTAGAATGAATAAACAGAATACAGGAGAAATAAATAAAGTCATTTAACTAATAACCATAAATAAAGTCATTTAACTAATAACCAAAATACAAGAAGCAACTAACATAGGAGAACACAGGAAGGAAGCTATGAGAAATGAAACACCAAACTGACTGAAGACTAAAAACACTGAACATAAGAGGTACAGGATGACTAAGGGGACACAAGGACAACAGCTAACTGGAGGGATGAACTAAATACCAGGGGACAACAAAAGATAACTAATGTGAGGATGAAACAGCTAAGAGGAACACAGGGGTCAAAGGTAACTGATACAAAAGGATACTAAACTTACAGGGACCTGGCAATACTTAAATACACAAGAAGGGGAAAGGAAAACTAGAGAGAAATACAACACTAATGGGCTGGGGAATGGACATGGCAGAACTAAAGTAATGAGAAATAAAGTAAAAACTGAATGATGATTGAAGGGACCGGAGACAAGGGAGATGGGATATGGAAGGGCCAGGGAGGACATAGACTGGACACAGGGAGGACATTGACAGGACATGACAGTTCTGTAGAAATATCTCTTTGCATAGCCACCGACAGACCTGAGCGGAGCTTTATGTTTTATACAGAAAGGATAGTTTTTTACAGAGTATCACTTCAAAGCTTAGAGTCTTAGTTTGCTCTGTCACCGACTCTGATTTACATTTCTTTCTACCAGTCAGAGCAGCTAATAGAGACAGAGTAAGCTGCTCAACCAACAGCTGTTCAGCCTCTGCAGGTCTGTGCTTTATTCTGCAACATTTTGCCAAAGAGAATTTACAGAAATAGTCGACTCCAATTATAGATCCAGAGACCAAACAACTTTTCGCAGAGCAGGCCGTAAGAAGAGTGGGTGGTCTTTTTCACTTTTCTCCACTAAAGCAACAATTATTGTTCACAAAGAACCACAAAAATGAGACACACCCAGGTAGTCAAAGCTTGGTCCACACATTCAAACACAGGTCACTGCCCCACAGACTAAACACTCTATGATTACAATGCAACAGCAGACATGGAAGTGTCAGAAGACTTGGCAGGACAATGAAAACGAGCTCGACAATCAGGCCGCCATAGGTTAATTACAAAACGACCACAAAAGGATGGCGCCACATATGAGAATGTAACTAAAAGAACCAAGAATCACAAGGAGAGACAAGAACAATAAAACATAGTTTAATAGTCATTGATTTAATTTAACATAAAGAGATTGATTTTCCACTGAATAATAAGAGCAAATTAAAGGTGTGGTTCACTGAAAAACATTTTTTTATTATTATATCTGATTATAATGGGTCACTCTGAGTTTTTCATGCAGGCTGAACATGAAAATAGTCTCCTCCACCTATCTCCTGCATTAGCTTCTGATAGAAAATAGACGGTGAAACTCTAGGATCTGAAAATCCTGACAGATCTACGTCACACTGTCACTTAACATTCATGGACTCACCCATCTTGACTCATGACAGGGAAGGCTGTTGTTGGTTTAGCGTCCAGGAAACGGCAGATAACGTCTGGGCTAGTAGAAGCTAACCGTTAGCATTAGCAACTCCACCACACAGCAGAACTCCTCCTGGCTTGTTACTTGTGGAGATAAAACATCAACGTTGCAAAGCAAACAGAGTCAGTGGTAGAGTCGTGTTGCTGTTAGCCAATCAGAGGAGAGATGTCCAAATATCAGGAAATAAGACTGAAGATCAACTCTTATGTGGCTCAATTCTACTTCCTGAAACAGGCGCACCAGAGCTTTTTTCCCAGAGTATGACTTACAAGTCACTCATTCCTACTAGAGACCACTGCAAATGTACTGATTAAACGAGTGAACCACATCTTTAATAAAAACAAACCTTTCTCTATGAAAAGAAGCAAACATGACAGTAATCCTGCTCCTCAGACAACACCCCTGAGTTAAATTAAAGTTAACAGCTAACAAAAATGGCTATAACTCAGTTAAATGTTCAGATATTGAGCTATAGTCTGGAGTGTTGCTTGGTGAGAATCATACATTTGCATAAGGAATGTGTGTTTGCTCACATGCTTTAAGCCTGGACCACACTGTGCAATTTTTGACCATCTTGGCCAAATTCCTCGTCTTGATCAGAATCGTTACAAAAAAGAGTGAACATGAGGGTGGGGCGAGACCAAGGCATCAAGGCGAGGTTCCTTGAGATTGATAAACACCCCATCTCTTTTCCCTTTAAGTAATATTTGATGTTTATGTACAAAATGCAATGAATTGACCCTCTTGGCTTTTATTCAGTCGTGCAGAATCCAGCCTGCTTATCTTAACTGACTACATATTCATGCTCGTCAAGATTGGAATAACAGACAAGAGTGTGCAACCGGTAGCTCCTAAAAAAGGTTTAATTTTAAAAAGCTCACCAGCAAGAGTAATCCCAGCTTTTGTGTTGGGTACTTTTGTATATGTACTTGTGTATTTTATCAAGTTGTTTAGTAATTGAAAAAAGAAAACTTCAGATAATGAACGAGTGAAAAATTTGTCTACGTCAAAAGATAAACCTGGAAAATTGATGCTCAAGTATAAATAATTACCAAAAAGTTTAAATAAATGTGTCACAGTCGAAGCACAGAGCAGGAATTAAATAACTGTATTTAACAGATTGTTTTAAACATCATCTGTGTAATCACTTGTCCAAATCGACTCTAATCACTGATGTTTCATTTCTGATTTGAGCTTAAGATTTCTCCATTGGCAGGAGCCTGTTCCTAATTTGTTCTCGATGGCGTTTATGGCTCGCTTATTAGTCCTCTACAGCTATTAAATAAAAGGTCTAAGTGTGAGCCATTAAAAGACTTCTATATTAAATTTTATGACACTTGTGATGGTTTAGTGAAGTGGGGTGCGGTCTGTTGGATCAGCCGGAAAATGTGTTAGAAGAGGCACTGCACGGTGACGAACAAGTACGTTAAAGGAGCGCCGAAAGATTAATGTTCAACTACAATAAACCAATGTTAAACAGTTATTCTGGCATGCACACACACACACACACACACACACACACACACACGCTCGACAGCCTCTTATATACTGAACCTAAAGCACTCGGTTATTATGACTCTGTAAACTGGGAGGAAAAAATCCTACATGCTAACAGTCTTGTTCTTTGAGTTAAACGTTGAGTTTCTCTGACGTTCAAACTTGGATAAGGGCGCCACACTGAGTCGTGAAAACCAGGATTTAAGTTCAAATACAGATTTTTGCAAGAAAACTGTCAGGCTGTGGACATTTTTAGTGTGTTTGGAGGTGCCCAAGTACTAGAGGTCGACCGATATTGGTTTTTCTACTGCCGATACAATATGTAAGCGACATGGTCAGCCGATATGTACTGCCGATTTTTAATGGGCCGATTTTCATGGCTGATATCTAAATGTTTTCCACCTTATTTTCATGCTAAAATGTCACTAATAACATCAGTTGATGCACAAAATTTCTGAAGCTGAATCAGTTTTTGAACTCTGCCTTTGTGCAGGTCATCGATTCTTAACTTTGTGCACTTCTCAGTGTTAAAGTCAGGCACCTAAATAAAGTTAATTTAGAGTATTTATTATGCAGATGTTATTAGCGAAAGTAAAAATACATTTAAAATAACTTCTGCAACTGCACCGGCAGGGCTCTAGACTAACTTTTTGCACTGGTTGCACCGGTGCACTTATATTTTCTCCTTAGATGCACTGGCACAAACGTTAGGTGCACCCAAATTTTTGACCACATTGCATTTAACATCACAGTTTTACAGGTTCACTGTCCATATAGGCAATATTGATAAGGCAATATTAGAAATGATTAACAATCTAGTAAACATAAAGATTTTTTATTGAAGAACTGTATGAAATGTAGTAAAAAAGAAAAGTGCTTCAATGAGCTGAAATGTAAACTTAAACATGAAGATAAATTAAATAAACAAAAATCTAAATGAAAAGTGCAAATGTTTTAAGGGCTGAATATCTCATGAACATTTTAAATTGAACATTTCACATCTTATGTGTCAATCTTATGATAATAAATCTTTATCTTAGTTTACATGCGCATTAGAAAACCGGTCTCAAATGAAGTTCGTTCCACTCCGGTACAGTAGGTGGCGACATGTGCCCTTTCATGTCGGGTATTGTTCCGGTTAGCTTGTAGCAACACAAATAGTAAACAAACGCTGGCGGGAGTGAAGCAGACGGAATTGACAACAACAATGCAGCAGCACAGCTTATTTGGTACGTACCGCGTCACTTCCGGAACGCAAGCGTCCAATCGGTTCCGTTCGGCTGACCCGTTTACATGCAGAATGAATTCAGATAACTACCGCATTATCTGGGTGCTTTTGGCCCGATTAGAAGAAATTCATCTTCAGCCAGACTAACGCGTTTACATGCATTTAAAAAAATCTACGTGAGTCTTTTTAGGGCAATACTTCAGTTTTCTGATGCGCATGTAGACGCACTGAGTGTCGGAGACATTTTTTTGTTTTACTCCAATGACTAGTTGCACCAGTGCGACTCAAGATTTTTTAAAGTCGCACTATTGAGAAAAAAGGTAGCATTTGCGACCAAACTGGTTGCAATCTAAAGCCCTGGCCGGGCGGCCCGGAGATGTGCCTGACTTTATATCATGTGCCGATGTCGATGTATAAAAACCAGTAAATATCGGCCCAATATATAGCCCGACTGATATATCGGTCTACCCCTACCAAGCACCCATGGGAAAAATAAATAATCATTGTGATTTTGTATAATCCCAGAAAATAATAAGTACAATTAGTGGTGATGAGCCCAAATGAACCTCAATTTTCACTTGCTGCATTTGAAAATCAAATGCTGCTTTTATTTTGCAGCCAGTCTTTATTTTGAAAGTGACTACTGTGGTATTTGTGCAGACTCTGCAGGTAAATAAACCTGAGAAATGCAAGGCACTGCAAGAAATGTTACTGTAAGTTAAAACAAGAAGACTGATAAAGAACATAGAGATGTGTTGTTGTTATGAACTCTGTTATAAAAGTGTGGAGCTCAGTTTGTGGAGAACAGATCTGTTTCCAAGGGTTACAGCTTCACAGTAAACACTCCAATTATGGAGGAACAAATGCTCGTTAGAGGCTTTGCTATTCAAACTGAAAAAGCAATAAGGCATTAAAAATGCACATATTCCACAATTGTTTTGGTAAATGTTTAGTTTTATTATTATTATATAAGGCTTTGTTTACATTAAATGTTTACAATAAGACTTTTTCAGAACTTTATTGTCCAATCCATACAGGGACATGTTTAATATTTACATTGAGTGAGCGTTTAAAATTTTGTCAGTATGGTGGTTCATATTTTTATTGTTCTTTTAAAACATTCATATTTACTGTTTATTATAACTTTAGAACTAGAAATCGGGCCCATCATTTCTATACATGACATATTTATGTGAAATTTAATCTTGTCAAAACATTTCATGTTTTATTTGGTAAGTTTTCTTTTTAATTAGTCTTTTTTGTTGAAAACATGCAAACTCCAGGCAGAAAGACCGTAGCCGGGATTTGAACCAGCGATCTTCTCCCTGCAAGGCACCAGAGCTACCAACTGGGCAACCATGCAGCTCTAACCTGGGCTTTCCACCGGATGTGTAAGTGGTGCGTAACGTAATAGACGTATTATCACCACGACCTCAGCGTTGTGTCCCTTAGCGTTTTAGATGTGCAGTGGCTGTGAATGCGTTCCATGCTACCAAATCAAAGGACAATTGCTAAATCACACGTGATTTATTTTGCCAGTTTACGTGCTAGCAAGCAAGGATGTATCTGACAACAAGATTTCACCAGTAATGAAATATTTCTTTATTTGACAAGGCAATAGGAAATCTGCATGCATTTTATTTTGAAATTTGCCAGATGCTTCCCTTCAGACTAGGGCTGGGCAATAAATCGAAAATTTCTTGTTATAGAAGTTTCTGACTTTTATCGATATCGTTTTTCCTATGTCAATAAATGTGGTAATAGGTTGGCGACGTTCATGTCCCTTTAGCCTCTTTTATAAAACAATGCCGCCAATTTGCCGCAACGCCGCGGCAACATATGGGAGCATAAGGTCGTTTATAAGAGCTCAGACCGTGGCGGTAATGTGGTGCAATTGTGTCCTTTTTATAAAAGATTACGCGATGGCGTCATAAAGGGGGTATGGTGTATCTTGGATATAACTTGCTTTTTATTGCGACTGAAGCAGCGCTCGTTAAGTTTTTTTGACAAGCCGCTCCTAAAGGTGTCTGTCCTCCACCGTCCCCGTGAACTGTCAGATGATCTGAGCTCCAGATCTAACGGAGAGAAGCACCTGGAGCTCTGCATCGCTCCAGTTTATCATCTCAGCTGGTTCTGTTTACAAAAGCAAAACTTATGCCCGTGTTTACTTTCATTTTATATAGTTTCCGTCCAGAGCTCGGCATTAATTCATCATGTGAGCATGACACCACCCTCTGTTGCGCCAAGGCGTAATATGCGATCACAAGTCCGGCATAGCTGCAATATTACTACTAAGCTTGTCGGCACGAATGCCGCAAAATTCCTGCAACGTCATGCCGCCATGGCGCGTGAATAAGACACACTGTTGCGGTAATATTACGCTGATTTGCCTGCATGGTGTGTCTTATAAAAAGGGCTTTTAAGAAGCTGTACCACCTCGAGTCACATGACAACGTGACTCAACGTAATACACGTGACAGCGCCATCTAGTGGACAAGTTTTGGTTTTGCTCATACATGTAGTTATCGTCCATTTATCTTTATCAAGGTGAACTCCTCAATATACCGTGATATTGATTTTAGGCCATATCGCCCAGCCCCACTTCAGACTTCTTAAGCTTGGTTTATGCTTGACGCATGTACATTCCGCGCGGAAATGAGACACACGGATGGAACGCGCGTCGGACTTTGTAGTGTTTATAGTTCCTTCCTACCTTCTGCGGCTCGTCTCCGCTGTGAGCCAATATTCTCCCAGAGTGTGGGGTGGCATGTAGGCTCTACGGCATGCATTAAAACACTACACCATAGTAGAAGTAGAAATCACTGATGTTTTACACTTTTTTACTGCTTCCTCGTCTTTTCAGAGTGTGACAGCAATTTTACTCCACAAATTATTAACATTATTTTGATCACGGTGATCTTTATGGGCCGAATCATAGAGATGTTTGTATTTACGAACGTCCGCCACTACGAGCTCTTGCAGTCCACCATGTTTTTCCGCGCTGGACCGTCCGCGTAGTTAGAAAATTTCCTAGGTGCGCGGTGCGGAAACTTTGGGCCGCGTGGAGGACACGCGGAGGGGCGTGGTTGCTAAAATGACGTAATTTTGCCGCGCGGAGCCTTGCGGACTCGCGGACGCGTCAAGCATAAACCAACCTTAAGTCACCTGGGGAGTGTTGACGTGTATAAAAAAATGTAGCGGATCGCCACAACACTACATTATTGGGACGCATTCAAAGCGCACTGCTGTCTGCCTGGTGGAAACAAACCCATCAACTATAACAGTGGCTGTTAGCTATCTATTACGCTTTGCAGGTGTTACGCATCACTTATGCATCCAGTGGAAACAGGTTACAAGTCCTATGTGATTTGGATAGAGGTGGCAATAAACTGATGCATGAACTCAAATCTTAAAGCCATACTATTCAACTTTTTCATACGTTTAAATCATTTTCTTGAGCCAGTATGTGCTAAAATGACCCTTTATAGGGTTAATGAAATGTCACTCTGACCTCCACCGCCCTCTGTGGCCAGAATACCGCACTTGCAACTTCAGTGTGCAGGTCAAAAAGGAGCTCACATGCCTGGTGCTGCAGTCTGTTTCCAGCATGTTTCCTGCATGTTTTAGATCATGAACACAGCTGATTTGTTTGATTTAGTGATGAACCGCTCCTGTAGACACTAATGAAGGCTGAGGAGACATTTCAGCAGTTAGATTAAGGTGTTAAAAAGACAAACGCACAGCGAGGAGATAAGTTTCACTTTCGATTTTACTAACTGGACACTAGGGGGTGCTAAAAGCGAGCCAAACCCGTGCCTTTAAAGTAAACATTTGATGCCACGGTAAACTCCGCCCCCCTGGTGGTGCCCCATGCCAGACCTTTGACTCATGAACAAACAAACCTCTAGAGCCGCCACTGCAGGTGATGTTTGTCTGTCATGTCTTTAATATCATCATCTTCTTCCTCATGATGAAGTCACTGTCATAAACTACCATGTGGCCTCTTCAATCAGCTGATTTGTGACCAGAAAACAGCGTCTGGTGTTTTTATTTTCAGTCAGGCCTGAGAGGACGTGTGCACCGTGAAGTTTGAACGCCTCGTCAGGGACACACACACACACACACGGAGATTCAGGTAAACACATGGCGCATCTTTAACACACGATCTCGTTGGCATTCTAGATTCTCCTCCATCATCCATGGTCACCAGACTTCTTAATCAAATCCACAGAAGGAGCAGCAGCTACTTACCGTGTGTGTGCGCGTTGCAGACACAGGCTCGTCTTCTTGTTTTCTACTCGGAGCTCCTTGTTATTCTCCAAAAAGCTCAGAAACAACCTCTGCGGCGAAAAGTGGAGGAAATGTATTTTTCTGTCGCCGCTCCTCCAGTCGATGGGAAGGTCCTCTAAAGAAAAACTCTGTTCCGATCCGAGCCCCACTGGCTTCTATTCTTCCTCAATCCCATCCACTCCTCCGACGAGGACTTCCACATGAGCTCTTGGGCACGAGCACACGTCGCTGATATATCCGCCACTTTCAGTTTGCGCACCGAACAACAACCAGCAGCACGACACCACTGGCTGACTGGTTAGACTGGGTGGGTGGGTTGAACACCCCTCACTTCCCCTCCCTTCTATAATGCAAAGTAAACAAAAAGAAACCTACCCAAAGGTCTTCCTTGATCTGACAAACACGTCTAGAGCTCCACCAACATCCTCCTTAGTGGTGAAGCGTGTGATGATGGCAGCTTTTAAAGGGGCATCAACACCCAGCCACGAGGAGGGGGGGTTGGGTTTACTGTCCCGGGATTATGGGACTGATTATAAAGTTAAAGAGTACCTGCTTCATTTAATCACACTCATCTGCCCACATCTTTATAAGAAATTATATCTAAATGTAAAAGCAGATGTTAAATAACTAATATTTTTTTAGTTTTATTTATTTATTTTTCTCTCTTTAGCTATTTCAGATTGGTCAAATTTATGAACAAAAAAGTAAAACAAAGTGAGGTTAAAAGATCCCCTACGTCACCAGGGGTTCCCAAAGTGGGGGTCGGGACCCCCAAGGGGGTCCACAAGATTGCAGGGGTCCCCACAATTTTGTCTTTGCTGAGGTTGTGAGGTTGGCAGGATTTTATTTGTAAAAATTTCATTTATAAAATCCCAATAACACACAGTGTAATCAGACCTCCATATAAAAGTTAGAACTCTGTCTGTATACAGTTTGTAAATGATCACATTTAAAGTGGCTGTCCGGAGTTTCCCCCTTTCAGGAATTATGTATGATTTTTCAGAAATCTGTAAAAGTGATTGTCTTATCATGTAGTGTGATATAATATAAGCAATATGTTTTTGTTTTTTTTTTGTGCTAAGCACGCCCCCTGCTGGTCAGAACTAACCAATGGGCTCTATGCACGCTCCAACTTCTGCATTCCACATAAAACCGCACTCCTATGTCTGGTTGTCATAGTGGTCAGCGAAGCTGTGACATGGCTGAGAGTTTGGAGTTCACCCGGTGCTTCCTGGAGGTTAGATGCTTATGGCTTTTTTGTCAGACGTGTTATTTGCAGAGGATTTTTTTTTAATCGAGAGAACCACTTTTTTCTTTTTTTTTCATCTAAACAAAGAGAAAATTCACCTTACATCATTGATTGTAACTTTTGGTAACTCCAGTAAGCACCGGGTGAACTCCAAACTCTCAGCCATGTCACAGCTTCACCGACGACTTATGACAACTGGAAATGAGTGCAGTCTTATGTGACATGCGGAAGTTGGAGCGTGCATAGAGCCCATAGACCTTTTTCACACTTCCTGGGTTTTAAACCGGAAATACGTCAGTGCTGTGGAAAACAAGAGTTATAGCAGCGTTACTGAAGGGTATCAGGCTGTTTCATGCTCTGAAGCAGTCTCCATTTCCATTGTTTTCCTACATCTACCGATGTAAGACAAAACTGTCTAAGGGCGATTACGTGAGGAGGGGCTCAATTTTGTTAATTAAAGGGGAAGTACTCATGTCTGTAGCAGACACTTTAGGGCTATGTTTACGTGCTAGGGCTAAGTGTTAGCCGTCTTAACTCGGATGCGGTACCATGTCTATTCTCCTGGAATAACTTCACCCCAGCAGTCTACATGTTCAGTAACACAAACGGTAGTTTGTGCAGCACAGGAATTGGAGCTAGAAAAGGCAAACTAGGCGACAAGGCGAGACCATGATGATGCTACGTTAGCCCCCGCAGGTAAGTTCTCCAAAGCTAACTCTACTATAATGTAAGTTCTTTTATGTGTTCATGACAAGTAAATGATGCTGAACTCATAGTTTAGAGCTGCCACCCACGCAAAATAAAAATAACGCGATGCCACGTTAACAGTTTATTGTTCAAACAATATAAATTTCATGTTCATAAACCTTTATCACATTTGTACAATATAATTATCATACATTTTATTATATATTCTATATTATGCATGTGTATGTTGTTAGAACATGATATTATATTGTTTCAAAGTGAAATTTTTATTCTAAGAACGTGAAAATTATATTGTTAGAACAATAAGATTATCATGTTGTAATGTAATATCGCTGTAATTTATTTCTTTTTCATGGGTAGCAGCTCTGCGTTCCTGTATCATATTACTGTGTGTTCTGTGGTCTTCTGCAACCTATTTAGAATTTTATATTGGGCAAATGTAAAAGGCTTTTAGTGCAGACACGATCCATGCTGACTGAAATCTGACCTAGTTAGGAAGGAGTTTCCCCAATGATGACGCACTTCCGGTTTTTGTGGAAAAGGTCAATAGCGTTAAACTACCGCTTACATGCTCCAGAGTTAAGGAAGTACCTCGGCTGATGGAGAGTTGATGAACCTTTCACGGACAAGTAAGTCTTTAAAATATAAATATATGAAAACACAGCATGACATGAGAATAATAATTGTAACGTGCAGTCGCCATCTTAAAAAATCCAAATCTAGCGACTCTCGGAGTGATATGCTTGTCAGCCACTAGATGGTGCCATCAGATAAAAAAAAAACTCCGTACAGCCGCTTTAATGAACACATTAAAGTGGCCATGCCCTCAAAGATTACTATCCCTCCTCTCTAGGCTCTGCTGTTCAAAATGTATTTTAAATGGTACATTTATGGTTGTGTTAGCCTGAATAAAAATGTCTGAAACTGGACATGATAATAAAAAAATCCCTCTTATTCTTGCTAATTTACATCATAATTTTTGTTTTATCCTCAATTGCCCCCCATACGTATGTATTTACCAGAAGACTGGTTGTTAGAAGTAGAGCTCAAAATCTGTAATATTTGATGCTTAACTTGTTTCATTCCTGTTCTGAAGTTTCCACATCCAACATGCTTCTGTAAAAAATGTATTAAAGGATATTTAACCCCTATGACACCATCAGTCATTACCTTTGTTCCTAAGTCTACTTAATTCAGTTGGGAAACATTTTGACTTTAAAATATTTTTGACAAACAAATGAAAATCATTATTTTGTCATCACTATTGCCATTCCACACACTGCCAGTGGGTGGCGCACTACAGTCCAACGTGCAACTTTACCATCAAAAGGGAACAGCTTCTGAGTAGTCAAAGTGACCATAAAAGGGTTAAGTTCGTGGAATAGTCTGTAATGTGGCAGTAAAAAGTTTTCTCTCTCTCTCTTCTTGTAAAATTACAAATCAATTACATATTTCAACTATTGTCTGCGTTCTCTGTAGCACAGTCTTAATTAACTGCAGTAATAAGCCTTTTTAAATAGCTAAGAGTTCACCACAAGAGTCAAACACATCTTTTATTTTCATTAACTGGTAATTAAATGTAATTCTTCCACCAATCATTTATTGCTTGTACAGTAGTAAATTGGAAAGCCATGCATTTTGATTGCTGCAGGTCCTGCAGATTAGCATTTTAATTATGTTTTATGCAGCACTGTAGCTAAGGATCAGAACCAGAATATGCAGCATAGTGTAGATCATAAAAATGTTTGAGTCATACAACTTCAGTTCTTCTTAAGCTAAGTAAGAAGTGTTGCATGTATTCTATGCTAGCAGACTATAAAAATGTACATTTACAGCTTCCTAAACTATACAGCATCAAGTATAAATTAGCCACCTATACTGCCTATTAGAATGTTATCCACACGTGTGCTAACACTTATTTCAGGCTAACTACTGTTGCATGTGCTTTTTTCATAGTAGTAATTAGTTGTCAGAATTATAGCGACATACATAGCAACACATAAACTCAAGTGAAATATTTATCTGCCAAATCATAAATAATCCCACCAATCATTGCCTAAAGAAAATAACTCACAGGAGTTTCAAACTGTTGCACTTGCTAATGTGGCTCACTGTGCAAGTATTCTAATGCTTGTCTGTGAACTGGAATAAGGCGAGGCAGCTTTATTTGTATAGCACATTTCACACACAGAAGCAATTCAACGTGCTTTCCAGGAGCAAAAACAACAAAATCAATGTGACAGCAATTATAATTAAAATGCACAAATTAAATTAAGATTTAAGAATCAGATAAAAGGCAAAGATAAAGGGTGAGCAGTTACAGTGCAGAAGGTGCGGCATAAGAAACAATCATTCACAGGGTAATAAATGCATGAAAGTTTTCAATTTTGATTTAAAAGTTACTAAAATAAGAATCAGAGATTTGGCTACTGCTGTATCGTTATCTTCCTGTGAGCTAAAGCTAACACTATTGTTTTTAGCACCGGTGGCCTGGTGGTATGAGTGTCCGCCCCAGGACTGGGAGATCGGGGTTCGAATCCCAGTCGGGTCATACCAAAGACTTTGAAAAAAATGGGACCAAATGCCTCCTCGCTTGACACTCAGCATTAAGGGGTTGGATTGGGGGGTTAAACCATTGGGTGCTGGAGAGCGTAACAGCGTCACCGCCATATTGGATGGGTCTCCTCACTGTCCAAAGTCAATGCAGAGTGAGCAACTATGCCCATTTTTGTGCAGCCTACAGTTGAAACAACAGGCGTATTATTGAAAACAGATCACGGGGGATTATTATTGATTTTCTATAGCCTACCTAATGGGATTTTATATATATTTTTTTCATTTATTTTTTTTTTATTATATTTTTTATTTTAATTATCATGCCATACCATGTGTCTGAATTAGTGAAAAAGCTTGATAAAATGTGTTTTTTAGCTGGGTAAGCACCTTCCTCAGTACAAATGAATGCACTGGGGGCGAACGGAGACCCATCTAAGATGGCGGCTGGCCACTACGGCAGCTCCAATAGGCAGCGCCAGTCCACGAGGCGTCTCCGAACCAAATAGTTCCCGAGCGCAGCCACAGCTGCAGCTCACTGCTCCCCACGGGGATGGGTCAAATGCAGAGATGTAATTTCACCAGTGTGTGTGATGACTTGGGACTTTAACATTGCCACTTTTGAAAAAATAATAATAATTTTTGTCACTACATTACTGTCGAGATTTGTTGCCATAAATTATAAATTATTCAAGTCTTTTTTTTCCTCTCAAATAAATTTCAGTGTAAAAAATGAAAAAGAAAAGGAACTAAATTTAGCTTTTAGGTGTGGTTCAAGCTAATAAAAATATCCTTATAGGTTGCAACTAAATAGTTTTTTGTAAACAAAGGAACATTTTGTGATTTCTGGATGGTGATAAAGAACCACTACTTCCTACACTGTTCAAGGTCATTACGCAACACTTTGTTCACCCACTCGCTGCCAGTGTTGGGCTTATCCGTAGTTACTTGCACACTGTGGGATTTACAATTAAGCTGAATCAGGATGCAGGGCTTAGTTAAGGAAAACGACTTCCAACTAGACAGCAATAAACACAAAAAGAGACAAGCTGGAACATGATCTGGTCCTGTGCCAGCAGCAGGGTCCAGAAGCCCCTGTCCCATTACTGCTTTTCCTGTTTGTTCACTGAGCGCACACGACATGCAGCATTGCTACCATTGTTTTTTTTCTTCTTATTTACGTCAAAATTAACGAGCTTAACTTCTCTCCATTGAGGTCAGACGTTCAGCTAAAGCAAAGCTAATGATTTGCCTTGACTTATTGAATCTTTCTACAGGGATGTGCAGCCTGTTTTGATTGTGGACTTTTACTCTGAAACAGGAAGTGTCCCAATGCATTCTATGTTTGGAGAATGAAGCGTTAGCTCCAACAGTGTAGCACCAAATATGCATAGGAGAATATCACATTCATGAGTAAAATGAGAGGAACAGAAGCAGGTCTCCAGATGAGGCTGTGAAAAGCTCAGAGGTAAAACTTTAATTACTCCCAGCCTTCAGTGTTTCCAGTCCCTTCTTGTACTTGTGCTTCATAATCAGCACAACCAATCGCTGATCTCGATTCTTGCCCTCTCTGAGAACTTGATGACAAAGCTGCATGTTCAGGGAGCCATTTTGCTCTCTCACCCTTGGAGAAGAACACAGAGGTGACCCATTTCGTTCCATCCAGCTACGTCTGAAGAATGTTTTCCGTCAACCTCCTGATCTTGAGAGTATTCGTCTCCTGCGTTGGTTTAGTGGGGAACGTATTTCTCATCATTTTCATCATCCAGACCAAGTCCTCCCACGTTAAATCCTTTGAGTTGTTTCTCCTGGGACTCGCTGCGGCAAACTTAGAGGAAATCGTCATCATAAACGTTTACGTTATCATCCTTCAGACTTTCTCTACCACCACCCGTGCTTTTTGGTGTCGCATGTTAAAGTTTCTGACTGTTTTTGGCGAAATGGCCAGCATCCTCTTCACCGTCGTCATCAGCATCTATCGCTACCAGAAGCTGAGAGACGCTAAAAGAGCCAACTTTCCCATCTGCATGGACGGTATTAGATACGCCTGGATGCTGAGTGGAGCTTGTGTGATGCTTTCAGTGATAATCAGCTTCCCTATTTTTGCCTTCACCCTTCAAGGCTCCTTGGAAAACATCACAGAAAGCAGCAATGGATGCTCTCCGGACTTCCTAGAATGTGCTAGGGACCACTGCCCCACACTCTACCGTGTATACAAATATCAGTTCATGCCGATATGCTACCTGCTGCCCATTATCATTGTCACGGTCAGCGGCTGCCTCATCGTCGTGGTGCTTCTGAACCAGGAGAAGATGGTAGCAGCACTGGATGATGTCACCTGTCCAAACCATCACAGCCAGAGTCATAGTCACAGTCTCCACCGGAGCACGGTGGCTGTAGTGGCGGCAATGTGGCTCTTCCAGGTGGACTGGACTCTCTACCTCATCCTCCACTGGACTTTAAATGACTTTCATTCCTGGGTGGAAATTGAGTTTTTCATCTCAACTTGCTATACGTCCATAAGTCCGTATGTGTACGGGATCGGGAATCATCTGTTCTCTGTTCAACACTTTAAAGACTTATTTTTAAAACTTTAGTCCGGACCTTTTCCCTGGAAAAAATGGGTATTTTTGCAGCTCAATATATTCTTTTCTTTCACAAATTTACATATAATTCTAAATTTAATGAATTAGTTCAAAATTCAGGGTGAGATTAGAATAATCTAGTGAGATTACTATATTTTTGTGTTAATGCAACAACTGCCAATTCACACAGTGTGTTATTTCTTGTTTCCACGCAGAGACTTTTACTTTCACGCAACTCAGGGACTTTGATTTTGTAGTAATAGCAAAGTGAAAAGGTAATTCTGTTCCTTGCACCGTCTTAAACAAAAATGATTATTCTCAGAACAGATTTTCATGTTAAAGTACACAGATGGACATCATTCATTAAAGTCAAGGCAGCCTACTTGTGTATTTGTAAATTCTGGTTTGTTAAGCTCCTGGCATTTTTACATTATTACTGTTTTTTTTACTCTGTTGATATTAAATAATTAATGCTTTATGTATATAAAGATAAAAGTAAATTGTGTGTATTTTTTTTTCTCCATAGGTTTAATAATAATCCATCAGAATTAGCAAAATTTGAGTTTAACATTAGGATGTTTTGGACATTATGTTCCAAAATATGTTTGTTTTAATTAATTTATTATTATCTTATTCATTTGATTACATCTGCAGGAACTGGCAGTCCTGTGTATGTAAGTGGCAATTTAAAAGCAGTGGATGAATTAAAAGGCAGATTCTTGGTGCTGGGTTCCAGTCCGTGGATTATCTGCTGCACGGAAAAAAGAGCCAGTTTTTAATGTACGTTGGTTTGTAGGGTGTATTTTTTTATGTACTTTAATTATTTGTATCAGTAATAAAAATACAGTGTGTAGTAATTACATTTGTATCATGTTTAACAATTAGGTGTGGGACTCGATTAAAAAAATTAATCTAATTAATTAGATGCTTTGTAATTAATTAATCTTGATTAATCGCATTTTAATCGCTCAAGAAAATTTGCCCCAAAAGCAATTTTTTAAATTAAAAATAATGAGGCAGAGAATCAAATAGTAGACATGGACATTACTATCGTAAAGTCAAGCTCTTTTAATTTCTAAAAAATGCTTTTAAATTGTATTTCATTTCAAAACAGGAAAATAAAGTTGTTTTGAACTGCTGCTGTGCGTCATGCATAAAAAACGCTGCTAGCATAGTCTGGAGAAATTCCAGAAGCTTCACTACGGAGCCTTCTATCTCCGTGACTGGTCAATTTGGATGACTGACACCTCTTTTGGATCGTTAGGGCCAATAGAATCAAGCATTATTCACCAAAATTAGATTGACAGCTTAGTCAGCCAATGAGACTCGTCATAACACGGATATACGCAAACCAGGAAAGAGAAAATTCCAATACTCGCACTTCCACACTCCTTTCAATTGCGTGTTCCTGGCCAAGGGTGTGAGTGCGTATAGGGTGTCTTGATTCTCAAGTGCGGAAGGTGACCACGCCCCTTTAGCACCCTGAATCCGCACTTCGCCCAAGTCCACATCGATGCGGACTTCAGGCTAGGGTATTACCCACAATCCATTGTTGCGTGGCAATTTTGAGAAGAAGACTGAACAATGGCTCAAGTGCCTTTTCTGAAAACATGTATTTTCAAATGAAAGAGGTTCATTAATTAATGATATTTATTCATGCTCTGAATGTTTCAGACTAAGATTTAATGTGGACAGCAATGAATGTAAATTTAGTCAAATAATTGTTTGTTTGAAGTTTGTAAATAAAGATATTTTAAAAAGTAGGACAAACAGCAACCAGCATCCTGGCATGCGCCGCGGTCGATGACGCAATGATCCCTGTCCCAATTCGGCACACTTGTGTACCACGCACTCGAAGCCTTACTGCACACAGACATATATACGTAGATGCCTTGTGGACTGGCGCTGCCTATAGGAGCTGCCGTAGTGGCCAGCCGCCATCTTAGTTGGGTCTCCATTCGCCCCCAGTGCATACATTTCTACTGAGGAAGGTGCTTACCCAGCTAAAAAACACATTTTATCAAGCTTTATCAAGCTTTTTTCACAAAATCGGAGACACATGGCATGGCATGATAATTAAAATATAAACATAATTAAACATAATAAATGAAAATATAAAATCCAATCAGGTAGGCTAGAAAAGTCAATAGAAATCCCACGTGATCTGTTTTCAATAGTACGCCGGTTGTTGCAACTGTATAGGCTGCACAAAAACGGCCATAACTGCCCACCCTGCATTGACTTTGGAGAATGAGGAGACCCATCCAATATGGTGGCGATGCTGTTACGCTCTCCAGCACCCAATGGGGCGTCTACGTATTCATGTCTGCACACCTCCTCTAAGTGCACTTCACAGAAGGGCTTAGGGCGAGTATTAGGATTGGGCCTAAGCCTGTTTATTTGGTCAAAATGACTTTGTTTTCCATCTAAACTGTTTTCAGTGTGACGAAAGAGGTAGGGTTAATAGTAAATGATAAGAAAGTCTGGATAAAACAAACTTTTCAAGATAAAACGTCAAAGGTATAAAACTTTTTTGGAGATCTGCTGGAAAAAATTTCTGTTTTTGTTGCTCTCTGGCTTCTGTCTCTATGAAACTTAGATGTAGAGTGTTGGGAGACACATATTTAGGATCAGTAGGGCCTTAGCCTCAAAATAGGTGGAAAGAATGTGTGTAAAATTAGATTTTTAGCAGCGTAAGAGACAGAAATGAAGGCAAAAACACTAATACATGAAGAGGAATTCCTGATCATTCATTTGACTGTAGTTTTAGTTCTGTTTGGAGCACATAAAAAAGGTTTACGTGGTCTTGTAGCCGAGGTTCTGATGTTTTCAGAGCTGCAGCTTGACGATATTTATTGATATTTAGGGCATGTATTTTGCTGCTAAACTTCAAATTGGGGGACCCTCGGGTTTAAAGGGTTAAATGCGTTAATTTTTATTAACGCGTTATTTTTTGCAATTAATTAGTCATAATTAACGCATTAAATTCCCACCCCTAGTAATAATTTAATTAAAATATGTGTTGTATTCATTAGCCATATACCCCCACTGGTCCATGGAAATATTAAACAAAGCTGGTGCATATTGTAAAATAGGCTGAAGGAGTTTGTTTAAAACCATGACCAATCTACATCAGTGTTCAATATGATGAGATAAGAACAGTAGCTTATACCATTTAAAAAAATTAAATAACAATAAAAAAGTGATGTGAAATATGATTTTTGCTTTTGTTGAATAGGTAGTTTCTTATTTTAAACACATCCCAATTACATACTGCAGTGTCTGCACTTTTTTATTACTATTTTTCTTTAGCAAATATTTAGATTCCACATTAGATGTTTAGTGTGAAACAAATGATCTGTGCAGAGAGGTGCTTTATGGTTGCTATGAAATCTGAAGAGATGGCAATTTTTTTAGATGATGGGAGTCTTAGCTGTTCCTGCTGACTGAGCACTGTCTTAATATGAAATTCTCAGCTTTGCAGGAGTGTTTCAGTGTTACCAAGCACAGACTCAATCCATTTCTAGGCTAAAAACTAACAATTGCACAGGGTTTAACAAAGACCATGAGATTGCATGTGGAAGCTGAGCAAGTTCATCTAGTTGCATTCAACCAGCCTCGACAAAAAAAACCCTCAGAGGTAAGAGAAGAGTTTTTGTTGTTTCACATCAAACTAAACACCTTGGCCATGTTTGATGTTCAATTGTTCAATCGCTTGTGAACACAAAAAGCTAATCAGCCAATCACACGGTGGTAGGATTTCAGAACCTGGTGCTCTACTGGTATTTTCACCCACAAGCATAGGGTTTACAGAGAAAGGTCTAAAAAAGAGAAAATATCCAGTGAGCAGCAGTTATGTGGATGAAAATGTCTTGATGATGTCAGAGGAGAATAGTCAGACTGGTTGGAGATGATAGAAACAATATTATCTCTGTTTCCAAGGTCTGCAGAACAGCATCTCTGAACCACAAAGTGTTGAAGCAGATGGACTCCAGTAGCAGAAGACCACACCTGAACTCTCCTGTCAGCTAAGAACAGGAAACTCAGGCTAATTCACACCAAAATCCTTTCTTGGTCAGATGAGTCTGGATTTCAGCTGCAACATTCAGATGGTCGGGTCAGAATTTGGTGTCACCAACATAAAAGCATGGATCCATCCTGTCTTATATTGATGATAAATGCTGTTGTCCCACTTTGGACCCGTTAGCACCCCCACAGCCTACCTGAGTATTGTTGCTGATCATGTCCATCCCTTTATGACCACATGGACTCATCTTCTGATGGCTACTTCCAGCAGGATCATGCACCATGTCACAAAGCTCAGATCATCTCTAACTGGTTTCTAGAACATGACCATGAGTTCACTGGAGTCCAACGATCGCCACAGTCACCAGATCTCAGTCCAGTCCAGAACCATTGGGCTGTAGTGGAATGGGAGATTCAGTAGCTGTGTGATGCTGTCATGTCAGTATGAACTAGAACCTCTGAGAGATGTTACCAACATCTTGTTGCGTTGATGACGTGAAGTTTTGAAGGCAAAATGAAACCACTTGGTACCAACACGCTTACCTAATGAAGTATCCAGTGAACGTGGTAGCCATTTTTTCAAAATGACCAACACATTTATTTAGCTGAATTACAATTGTAAGCCTTAAACCTGGTTAACATGGGAGCATTTTTAAATTATTGGATGATTTTCAAAATGGCGATAACAGTTTTGGTCCTACAGAGTGTGGCGTCCATCAACACAGAAAAACTACACCTGGTCAGACGGGAAATCTCAAAAGATCAAATGCAACTTCAAATTAAACAAACATGGCGGAGGAGCGTGAAGCGCGTTTTTGTTGCCTTGCTTTTTGATTGGTTACGTGTCACACTCATCAGGCTTCACCGTTGTTCTCAAAAGCAATCCAACACATTTGATAGCTCAGATTTATGATCTGAGCTGTCCCAACGCCCTTCCAACCACACTGATTAAATTACTTTTAGGCCTATTCTGGCAATTGACTGTTGGAAGGGAATTGGCTCACAGATCAGCACAGGTATCCTGCTGTGTGTACCTTAAGGGTTACGTATTACAAATTATTATAAAAAGTGTGTGAGGGGGAGCCGCCCTGACACACAAACATGCACACATTTAAATTAAAAGCTTTAGATTTGGTTTTATAGCTTCACCAAGCACATGTTCCTTCTTTATTATTTTACAGGATTTTAAAAAATGACCAAAACCACCTAGAATATGGGGAGAAAAAAGTCTCAATAGATTTGTGTGTGCGTATCCAGATTTGTGTGTGTATCTAGATTTGTGTGTGCGTATCTAGATTTGTGTGTGCGTAACTAAAGATTTGTGTGTGCGTATCTAGATTTGTGTGTGCGTATCTAGATTTGTGTGTGTATCTAGATTTGTGTGTGTGTATCTAGATTTGTGTGTGTGTATCTAGATTTGTGTGTGCGTATCTAGATTTCTGTGTGTGTATCTAGATTTGTGTGTGCGTAACTAAAGATTTGTGTGTGCGTATCTAGATTTGTGTGTGTATCAGGGGCGTTTCTCAATATGTGTACTTGTCTGTACTTGTGTACTGCCGTCCTTGTGAAATGTCATCAACGATGGTCTAAGTACTGTTCCAATCCTAAGTACATATAATGGCAAGTTCGCTCAAAGTTCCCGGATATGTTCTTGCTCCGCCCACTGTATCGAGTATGCACTGATGCGTCCTTCTGCGGACTTGGGACAGCAAAGTTTCCCATAATGCATTGCGCCGCTAATCGTTATACTCCGAACGGCAGAGGAGAAAGCTTATAACTGTTGTGTTTTATATCAGAAATACAAATAAATCAATATAAAGTTGTCTGTTATTGTAAATAATTGCGTATAACCTGTAAAATTTGCTGTGTATTTGTTTTTTTCTTCTTTCAGACTCTTCACGATCCCTCAAAATGCTAATGAGCTAACCCACTATCAAAATAAAAGCATCATTGCTTTGTTTTGATGAAAAAAATCTTTTTTTCTTCATTTAACAGCAGGAAATGCTGATATTTGATCAGTTTTGATGAAAAGTGGACCAAATATAATACAAATAATACGTTTTCATTGTTTTTTTTGTCATTTAAGCAACAGAGTAGACTTTTATTTTTATGTCAGGTCGTTTTTTTTTTACCGTAGCAACAAGCAGCGCTTGTTACCGTGAGGCAAAGAAGTACGCTTGTTCCAAATGCCGTCCTCGTCCTCCCGTACTCGGCAGAACGGACTTTCTGGTGTACTAGCCAAGAACACACTTGTCAAGTACACAAGAACGTACTAGCGTCCTTGAGTATTGAGAAACGGCCCTAGATTTGTGTGTGCGTATCTAGATTTGTGTGAGTACCTAGATTTGTGTGTGCGTATCTAGATTTGTGTGTGCGTAACTAAAGATTTGTGTGTGTGCATCTATATCTGTGTGTGTGTATAGATCTATGCATGTGTAACTCTTGATTTGTAACTTGTGTTTACATTTTTGTGTGTAACTTCAGCTCCTGCACATACAAATCATTAAATACAAACACAAATCAACTGGTACACACGGACAAAACTACATTACACACAGATCAGTTTACAAGTACAAAAACCATTTTGAGACTCTTTTCATGCCTGACTGATTTGTGCGTAGATGGTGCATTCAATGCTGGGTGAAAGCTGGGAAATCTGAATTTTCTTTGGAGTTAGTCTAAACTTGTGTTGAAGGGGCAAACATGTTTTTCTGTGGAAAAATAGAATATCTCATGATCCTGTAGTTACAAAATATTAACCTAAATTTACTTTTTAATAATCTAAAATAGTTTATTTAGACATAAATGTGTTTATGAGCCATGAAAACGTAGTCAAATGGTTGTAAGAAATGACCACTAGATGGCAGAGTGGTTTTCTGACTGGGAAAAGCATGCTTCAAACCAGGAGAAGGAACGATAAGATGGAGCAGCTCTGGTGAGCTTTCCTCTGAAGTCAAAAGAGAAAGTTGCGACACGCTTTGAACTCGCTGACATGCGGTCACGTGGTTCATGTAGCCCCGAATACTTCCAAACAGCTCAGTGCCGCCAGTCAGTATGAGCGGCTTCTGGCAGGACTGGACGCTAAAACGACCCTTTTCTCATTTCCACATGGATTTTTTGGTGATTATTGATCAATAATGTGTATTAATTACTACACTGATTATGTATTTTATCAAAGCAATTCCCTTTGGAGCAGCACAAACATTTATTATAAGATTTGTATATTTTAGAGGGCAGCCAGACTGCAAACACGTTGAAAACATTTAGGGTACAGTTCATATTTAGCTAAAATACGTATAATTGTATAAAAATAACTGTTTATATAATACACTCATCAACATAAGGATCTGGGTTAGAATTTGAGCTTTCTGTGTGCTAACATAGGGATGCTTTACTTTTTGTTCTAATAGACTTAAATATGTCAGCGCTAGCTTGCCTTCAGATCTACTTCCTCTAACAAAACATGAGATATTACCGTTTCCAGGATTTAGTCCTGTAATCTTCAGTCTGCCTGTTAGATGGAAAAGGAGCAGAATGACACAGCTGATCTAAATTCATTTAAAACAAGTTTTTAACGACTTGGAGGAAAATATGTGGGTGTAGATGCATCTATAACCCTGCTGATGGTGCTTCCAGCCTAACTAGTATAAATAGTAACTGATTGATTAAAATGTTAATTGAAATAAAACTGTTTCTGGTTAAAAACGTATTAGATGACAAAATAAGTGTGCGTCAGCTGTGCAAAACCACATAACCAAACATTTTTCATATATTTATTTATTAAAAGCCATTGGTCACAATAACAGTAAACTGTGTGCAATAGGTTTAATCTGCATAAACATTTTCAGTCGGGGATTGACACATTTTACTCTCAAATGCATGAGACCCCATAAAAGAATGTCTGCTTCAGTGAGCTCCACAGGCTCCAGACTTCTTCAGGACATGAGGATCCCTCTCTCTGACATCAGAACCCACCAAAGAAGACATCAACACTTTCAGCTGGAACCAGGTGTCTGCTGCTTCTTTCATGGAGCTCCCAGATGTGGTGGATGTTCTAGAGAGAGAAGCAAGTCTTTTAGAAAGCTGCAGTCTTCATGTCATGATGTGTAATGTAAAATAGAATAGAATAGACTTTATTGATCCCACAGTGGGGAAATTCACATGTCACAGCAGCAGCAACACTCAATGGGTAATTAGAAGAAGATAAAAACAAGGATACATGTGTATACACATAGGCAGTAATCTAGTATTGTAATCTTAGATCACAAAAAAAACCACAAATAAAAGATGAAAACAAACTTTTCAACACTATGCAGCATACTGTAAGAGACACAGACAACAATGTGAATCTGGTATTGCACAAGTATAGAACACATACTGAATATTGCATTGGTGTTATTGTGTACCAGGATGATACCAGTACAGCTTAAACTGAGGAGTTATACACTCTTACAGCAGAGGGAATGAAGGATCTACGATAGCGCTCAGTTTTACATCTGGGATGTCTCAGTCTACCTCTGGAGGAGCTGTCCATGACCTCCACAGTGGAGTGCAGTGGATGGGAGGGGTTTCTTAAGATGGAGGTCATCTTCCCCATCATCCTCCTTTCACACGTCTCCTCAACAGAATCCAGCGGGCAGCCCAGAACCGAGCTAGCTTTGGTAGCTAGCTTGTTCAGTCTCTTTCTGTCTCGGTCAGAGCTGCCTACACCCCAGCAGACCACAGCTGAATGAATAACAGAGCCAACAACAGAGTGATAAAAGGATTTTAGCAGCTGAGAGTTAACTCCGAAGGACCTCAGCCTCCTCATGAGATGGAGGCGGCTTTGGCCCTTCTTATACAGAGCATCTGTGTTGTGGCACCAGTTCAGTTTATTGTTGAGGTGAACACCCAGGTACTTAAAGGTGTCCACCACCTCAATGTCTGCTCCCTGGATGTTTACTGGTGAGTGAGGAGGAGTGTTTCTCTGGAAGTCAATCACCATTTCCTTTGTTTTACTGGTGTTCAAGCGAAGGTGGTTACGCTCACACCAGTCCACAAAGTCCATGATGACTGACCTGTACTCCTGGTCGTTCCCCTCAGACACACAGCCAACGATGGCCGAGTCATCAGAGAACTTCTGGAGGTGACAGCTGCCGGTGTTGTAGGTGAAGTCCGAGGTGTAGAAGGTGAAGAGAAAGGGTGAGAGCACTGTACCATGCGGAGCTCCAGTACTGCACACAACCACCTCAGATGTACAGTTGTGCAGCCTCACGTACTGTGGCCTGTTGGTGAGGTAGTTGATGATCCATGCAGTCAGATGTTCGTCCACACTAAGCAGCAGATTCATCAGGCTGAGATTAAGAATTACAGCTAAACAGATCTATATGCTGTCTAATGATGGGCATCTTGGAAATAAAGAGACAAAAACAAAGAAAAACAGCATCTTGCATCACAACAAGCATACCCCCACCAATGCGGTAGCACCAGTACATATGAATGGTTTGTTGGAGGGATTTTTACATCCCTTATCTTTAATTTTAAAACCAGTGATTCTATAAAAGTTATTACATTCATACAGAATCTTGACATCTGCAGGAAACCTCAGAAAAAGTTGTTACGAGCTCTGGTGGCCTGGTGGTAGAGTGTCTGCCCCGGGACTGGGAGAGCAGGGTTCGATTCCCGGTCGGGTCATACCAAAGACTTTGAAAAAATGGGACCCAATGCTTCCTCGCTTGACACTCAGCACTAAGGGGTTGGATTGGGGGGTTAAATCACCAAATAGTTCCCTAGCGCAGCCCTAGCTGCAGCTCACTGCTCCCCACCATGGGGATGGGTCAAATGCGGAGATGTAATTTCACCAGTGTGTGATGAATACTTGGGACTTTAACTTTACGGTGCTTGCATTAGCGTTGGTACGTAATAAATTTCAGATCACTTTAATATGAATTTTATTCTGATAGCCTCCCCATCACCCAGCCAGCTGCAGCACTCCACCAGTCCACTTACCAGCTTTAACTCCATCACTGACTGGACCGGCAGCTTCCACCAACCTGCTCATCGCTCAGCTCACCACTCATGATCAGTCCCTCTGAGAACATGAAGATTAGACATGAATGCAGTAGCAGCAGTGTAACCTGTAAAGCCTGGGACACACAGGAGACAGACGCGCCGCGTCACACCCGCGCCGTCATTTTAAAAAGAAGCCATTATAGTTAGTGAGAGTGGCTACACGGGGAGCGCAGCATCGCGTCCCAGAAGCGACGGTCCACGCAGAGGCGCTGAAGATAGGCGCCAGTTCTATCTCAAGCGCTGCGGCGCACCATGGCGCAGCTGTTTACAACATTGTTGAGTACTTTACAACAGACATTACGACGCGGAACGGCTTTACGGCACAAACCCAAACGCCGGCATAAACCCAACCGCCAAAACATGGATGAGGAGCTTTTTATTGTTGAAGTTGAGAAGCATAAGATATTGTACGATCCTAATAGATAGCGTACTTACCATTTTTAATCAATTAGAGTCTCACTAAACACAGCGGCAAGTCTGATCACATATAAGCAAGAGTCACTTTCCGCTTCCTGTTCTCAAGTTCCGCGTGATGTTGTGACTATCACGCGACTTTCCAAGAAGCGTTCAGCGGCGTGGCGCGTCTGTCTCCTGTGTGTCCCAGGTTTAACTGTTTAGTTACTGTTCTACACTTATTTATTTATGCTGAGATTTTGTCATTAATAATTCTTCATTTCTTGTTCTGTCTTGAAGTAAAGATTCTAATCCCAACTTGACCTCAGATGATAAATGAATGATATTAAACAGATGCAAAAGAACAGAAGTTGGTGTGATTTTGCTGAAAGACAGACACTCTATTCTCTATTCACGTCTATGTTCTCAACAGCTTGTAATGGCTTACAGACGTTAGCGCCTGCTAACACAGAAATGAGGACAGTGTCAACCTGCCAGACCTATAAAACGTCTGAAATGGTCTACAATAACAGCTGCCGTCTCATAACCGGACTGCAAAGCGTGCAGGTTTAACTTTTACTTACTTCAGAGGAAAGATCACCAGGGCGCCGCGCCATCTTCTCCTGCTTTCTGCTGGTTGAAGCGTGTTTTTCCCAGTCAGAAAACCACTCTGCCATCTAGTGGTCATTTCTTACAACCATTTGACTACGTTTTCATGGCTCATAAACACATTTATGTCTAAATAAACTATTTTAGATTATTAAAAAGTAAATTTAGGTTAATATTTAGTAACTACAGGATCATGAGATATTCTATTTTTCCACAGAAAAACATGTTTGTCCCTTCAACACAAGTTTAGACTAACTCCAAAGAAAATTCAGATTTCCCAGCTTTCACCCAGCATTGAATGCACCATCTACGCACAAATCAGTCAGGCATGAAAAGAGTCTCAAAATGGTTTTTTGTACTTGTAAACTGATCTGTGTGTAATGTAGTTTTGTCCGTGTGTACCAGTTGATTTGTGTGTTTGTATTTAATGATTTGTATGTGTAGGAGCTGAAGTTACACACAAAAATGTAAACACAAGTTACAAATCAAGAGTTACACATGCATAGATCTATACACACAGAGATATAGATGCGCACACACAAATCTTTAGTTACGCACACACAAATCTAGATACGCACACACAAATCTAGATACTCACACACAAATCTAGATACGCACACACAAAACTAGGTACTCACACACAAATCTAGATACGCACACACAAATCTAGATACGCACACACAAATCTAGATACGCACACACAAAACTAGGTACTCACACACAAATCTAGATACGCACACACAAATCTAGGTACTCACACACAAATCTAGATACGCACACACAAATCTAGAAACACACACACAAATCTATACACACACACACAAATCTAGATACGCACACACAAATCTAGGTACTCACACACAAATCTAGATACACACACAAATCTAGGTACTCACACACAAATCTAGATACGCACACACAAATCTAGATACTCACACACAAATCTAGATATGCACACACAAAACTAGGTACTCACACACAAATCTAGATACGCACACACAAATCTAGATACGCACACACAAATCTAGAAACACATACACAAATCTAGATACGCACACACAAATCTAGGTAGGCTACTCACACACAAATCTAGGTACTCACACACAAATCTAGATACACACACACAAATCTATTGAGATTAGAATGAATAAAAAATTGTCTTTCACCATCAATAATTAAACAACGTTGAGTTTAAGTTGTTTTCCGATAGTGCTACACCCCGCCATCTTGCTTAAGCAGGAGCCAATCAGCTTTTGAGCCTAGATGAGTCTCACGTTTAAAAGCAGATTATTTAATAAGAACTTGGTTGTAAGTGAAATCAGAAGGTTTTGTTACAAAAATAAACAGGACGGGTGTTCGCGCTGCTTTATGATCGCGATATTTATTTTTTATTTTAGACTCTTGACCAGTAGAGTTGTCCACAGGGCAGCCACTGGAGCTCTACCGCCATGGTGGACGTGTTACGTCACAACCCGAGACCACGGGTGTGTGTGTGTGTGTGTGTAAAAGAGAGAGAGAGAGAGACAGAGAGAGAGAGTAAAAGTGTGAGAACAGAGATGAGACAGGATTGAAGAAGTGAATAAGGAAGACAGACACACCTTATATCAAACTCTGGGAATCACTCACCGGGAAATATTTAGTTTCACCGGCGCGCGGACAAAGCCATAAGGTGGGAACACGCTAGGGAAAAAAATAATCTGGTGGATGTTGGTGATACTCCCGCTTCCCTCGAGCTGCTGGCGGGTCGGGAATCACGCGCCATTGAAGGGGGTGAAACTGTGCATGCGCTTTTGGCTCACAGGTCGGTCGATGCGAGGCTCAGCGGCGTGGCTCTCGGCCTCCATTTGCCAGTTTGTGTTTATGTTCGAGGATTTCACCGACAGCCCCACACGGAAGCAGCGTGCAACAGTTGGAGTGTCGCAGCGATCGCTGAGCCCGCCGGCCAGCGCTGCGTTCCGCTGACTTTAAAAGGTGAGGCTTTGGGCGAAACGTGCAACTTTTCCAACTTGCAGTGCGAGCGGAGCGGAGCAGGCGGCCTTCCTACCCGCGGTGTGTGCGTGTGTGTGTGTGTGAGAGAAAGAGGAAGAAAGAGCTCCTGTAACAGAAATTCAAAGCTTCTGGTTTTCGGTGAGGGAAAAATTGATGTTGATAAATATTGGGAGGAAACGCTGCAAACGCGTCTAGAAACCCCACGAGATGCACTCGTTTGGTTTCCTAACACCTCCTCTTCTGCAGCGTGGTTGTGTGATTATTACACCAAGGCGACGGTGCCAGACTAACAACACAACACGGTGGTGGAGGTCCGTCCATGAAGGTGATTTTTTTATCTGTAGATTATAATATTTTAATAAAAAGAAACAAACAAAAAAGAAAACAGGCCCGTGTTTCAGCCATGTCCTGAGCTGGGTGACACCAGGCAGCTGATTGGTCAGTTTAGTCCAATTCAAAGTCCACTATGCTCACCGTCAAAAATACTTACACTTGTTTTGTCATTGTTTCATGTATCTGGTGTTGGTGTCAAGTGGTAGAATAATGTTAAATGGTTACACTAACCATTTTTATTTAACATTTAATGGTTTAAAATGGGTTTATAACAACTATTGTAGTCGTTGTTAAAATATCCAGCCTACAGGGAATGGGGAGCATTGCTTATGATTTCATTATTGTGATTATTTTATTTATGTAAAGGTGTGACATGTTCCAGGTTTGTTTACAAATGCAATTTATTTTGTTATTATTAGCCAAAGCAGATGATTATTGTCTTTGGCTGTCAACATGTTTGAAAGCAAAGGTTTTCATGAACCAATAAATAGATTTTATTGGATGTACATCTTCCCTTGCTTAACGTTTTGAGTCAGTTTTTGGCAATTTTGGTATTTTACTGGTGGATAGTCACCCTGATCATGTCGTCCCAAGTGCTATTGAATCTGTTTGAAAAAATTGCCATTAAGTCAGTGTTTTAAACATCATAGACACCCCTGTCTTTTTGTTTGTTTGCTAAATAGCTGATGGATGAATGAGAATCATTGTAATCATCCAATGTAAAACTGATTAGGTTTTGGAATCGGTGTCAAATAAATTAAAATGGCCTCTACAGCTGACTGACCATAGAAAACACAACAATGGCCATAATTCAGTCAGTTTTATAGATACTTGGGCTAAAATTGAGTGTAGTTATCATTAACAGTCATCCCCAGAATACACAACAAGCTCCACTTATTCATCAACATACTTATTTAAGTACAGCAGTTAAAGATGCTGTGTAACCATAACAACCGTATCAACACCATAGTATCGCATAGGTCGTAGTCAATGGATGTGAATATTAGCTAGCTATAGAAGAAATAGAAAGAAGGTCTTGAAGATACATTTTTTGGAAACTTTTTAGGCAATTTAAATTATAAAGACAGTAAAAAAATTCTTATTTAAATGTTAAGGATGGCAAATAAATTTAGAAATGCGTACAATACATACATATACATATTATAGCAAGTTTCAAATTACACAAACAAAATAACTGGTGTTTACAATCACGAATATGCCTTCAAGCTAAATCAATAAATGCACTTTCATCTAATGGGTATTAATTAACATAAAAAAATTATGTATCAGGATAATTTTAGTAACTTACCACCATACCTCTTTATTTATGTCCAATTTATCTATTAATCCTGGCAGTAAATCATTTTTTGCACCTTTCTTAATTGAATGCTATGTTGCCGACAGTATACTGTAGTGCAGCTAGCCTAGTGAACTAGACCAAATTCTTGTCTTGCAAAGTTTGGTCTAGGCACGCTTCATTGAAACCCTCGCAGCCCGATCCACTGCTGTGGCTGTCCAATCACAGCTCGCTATAGTTTTGGTTGGGCCAATCACAGCGCTCTATATTTTGGGCCAATCACAGAGCGGGAGTAGCAGATGACGTCAGAGCTGCAAACACAAACAACATGGCGGCAGCACAGGAACCACGTTCGTTTGAAACAGCTTTGTCATCAACATTGGATTATTTAGACTCCAACATGCGTAAGTCTCAGATATACTTATCGGCTTCTTCTTTTTATCGAACACAGTAGTGCAATGTCCCAGTACACCTGATATTAACATGTTTTTCATACAAAAACGACAGAAATCATTGATGTTAGATGCCATTGCTGCCTCCCTCTTCTTTTCCGTCGCTGTGATTACGTCACGTTGCTCGTTACTCTGGTTGGTCCTAGCGCTATCCAATTGCGCGCAGTTTGAAAGACAACGTAGAGCCTGCCTCACGACTGAGAGCCGTCAATGGGTCGTGGCCAGACTAAATATTCATATATATAGGATGGCTTGCCAGCAGGGTCCGAAATTGAAATGAAATTGCTCCACTTGGCGAGTAAATGTGCCACATGGCGAATAAATGTTTACACCAAATTAGTTATGTTTATCAGTCCTCTTCGATGGATTTCTGTGACGCTCCTCTCACGCCTGCATGCGACGTACACAGGCGAATGCGAAACGTGAGCGCCGCACCCTACGTCATTTCCGCCTATCCCATTCACTGTTTATCAAGGTAGCGGTTAGCTTTGTGCTAAAACTAGCGGCGAAATGTGGAGGTTTTTAACTAGAGTTAGCCAGTCTTCAAAACGAAAACTCGTGGAACTGGCAGAAAAACCACCAAGACCAGTGGCAACCAGAAGATTTAATGAAACGTGGCAAACTGTGGCTACATTATGAACCAGAATATGCGCAAATGAGCTGCAGTGTTTGCCGCCAGTACGCTAGGGAGAAGAACCAATTCATTTGTCATAGGACTGACTGACCATGTGTATTATATATATTCAGATATGTTGCATTTTGTGTGTGAGTTCTTCAATAACGACACTTTATATCTTGAGGAGTCGGCGCTCTTTTAATCTGTTAGCGTAAACAGATACATGCACGCCGGTTGCCCCCGGAACTCTCGTTTCCGTGTGCCCACAAACACTTCAGGTCACTCATAACTCACCTCACTTAACCAAACAGACAAATAAGACAACTTCTATTTGTTCTTATCATTACAAGATATTCTCATGGTGTAGCTGTGTTCTCCAGAGATCAGGGACCACAGACATAGGTGTAGACGCCCCATGGACGGGTGCCGCCGTAGTTGCCGGCCGCCATCTTAGATGGGTCTCCATTTGCCCCCAGTGCATTTATTTCTACGGAGGAAGGTGCTTACCCAACTAAAAAACACATTTTATCAAACTTTTTCACAAACTCAGGCACATGGTATGGCATGACAATTAAAACACAATTAAACAAAATAAATGAAAATATAAAATCCCATTGGGTAGACTAGCAAAGTCTCAGAAAAGTCCCACGTGATCTGTTGTGAGCCGGTTGTTGCAACTGTAGGCTGTAGAAAAAGCAGGCATAGTAGCTCATCCTGCAACTCCAGTTGGGTTCAGAGCGTGAGGGACCCATCCAATATGGCGGTGATGCTGTTATGCTCTCCAGCGTCTACCTATTCATGTTTATGTGGGACTACCAAAGGCTGTAATGCTGTTGCACAAATGGTGCGTTCGATTTACCTCGGAAGTCGGAACTCAGAACTAGGAATGATGTCACACCCGAGTTAACAGCATTCTGGTTACCGTAGTCGGAGAAGTTGGAATTCCAAAATTGCGGCGCCCTAGAAAACTGCTGTTTTGGTAGCTCTCAACAAACGCAGACGACTAATAAACAACACCTTTAGTTAGTTCAGCTTAGAGATGCAAGCGCTACGTGTAACATTGGTTTTAAATGCACTCTTATATGTGTGTGTTGTAAAATAATACGGAGAGCTGCCATCTTGGAAATTGAGGTCGGAGTTCTGAAAAACTTCAGAGTTTCCGACTGGGAGGTCCGACTTTGCGGGACGTTTTATTTGAATTTTCCGACTCGGAAGTCGGGATTTTCGAGTTCCGAGGACAAATCGAAGGCACCAAAAGACTGTCAGAAGCAGGAGGCCAGATTTCATGGACAGAGAAAACAAGGAGTCTACTAGATTTCAATAAAAGAGTTCATTAAAAAAAATTTTTTAAAAAAGTAAAAAAATCAGAAATTACTAAAAAGTTGTTTTTCTTATTAATGATGTTTTAATTATGTTGTCACTCCTCTGTTTGGTTCAAAAATAATATCATATTATAGAGTAATGTGCTTTGGGTAGGTATAAATCATTTAAAATTTTGGCCGGTAAAAATATGCTTGGCCGGTAGATTTTAGCATCTACCGGCCAAGTTGGCCGGTGAGTCAAAAATTTTGTTTCGGACCCTGCTTGCCAGGCTAGTGCAGTGGTTCTAACCTTTTCTCCAAGAGGACCCCCTTGCTCGGGTCCAAGACGAGCCAGGGCCACCCCCAGCTCCAACTCTTACCCCCATACACACATCTAAAGTGATTAAATACAAGCTTTATACAAACATACAGAGTTATAACTCTTACAGAGTCTTGATTATACTTTTGGGTTTGTTATTGGGATTTTATAAATGTAATTTTTACAAATATAATCTTTATAAATTTGCAACCATGATCAATTAGTACTAAGGGGCCCAAAGTGTGCCAAGAAAATGTCCCCCACACCATTACACCACCAGCAGCAGCCTGAACCGTTGATACAAGGCAGGAAGGATCCATGCTTTCATGTTGCTGATGCCAAATTCTGACCCTACCATCCGAATGTCGCAGCAGAAATCGAGACTCATCAGACCAGGCAACATTTTTCCAATCTTCTATTGTCCAGTGTTGGTGAGCCTGTGTGAATTGTAGCCTCAGTTTCCTGTTCTTAGTTGACAGGAGTGGCACCCGGTGTGGTCTTCTGCTGCTGTAGCCCATCTGCCTCAAGGTTCCACGTGTTGTGTGTTCAGAGATGTTCTTCTGCATACCTTGGTTGTAACGAGTGGTTATTTGAGTTACTGTTGCCTTTCTATCAGCTCCAACCATTCTGGCCATTCTCCTCTGACCTCTGGCATCAACAAGGCATTTTCACCCACAGAACTGCCGCTCACTGGATGTTTTCCCTTTTTCGGACCATTCTCTGTAACCCCTAGAGATGGTTGTGTGTGACGATCCCAAAAGATCAGCAGTTTCTGAAATACTCAGACCAGCCCGTCTGGCACCAACAACCATGCCACGTTCAAAGTCACTTAAATCACCTTTCTTCCCCGTTCTGAAGCTCTGAACTGCAGCGGATCGTCTTGACCTTGTCAACATGCCTACATGCATTGAGTTGCCACCATGTGATTGGCTGATTAGTCATTTGCGTCACCGAGCAGTTGGACAGGTGTACCCAATAAAGTGGCCAGTGGGTGTAACCAGTAATAGACTTTCAAATTTGTGTTGTCCTTTCTAGGCAGGTGTGACGATGTCAGGAAGACAAATTGCAAATTAATATCTGAGTTGAAGGAAAACCCCCAGTTCAGGGATTGGCTAGGAGAAATGTCTGGAGATGTGCATAGAGCGTCTCAGCACTCAGGAGTCATGCACGGGGACAAGGCCAGCCCTAGTTGGGATAACTTGACTCGTACTATAGCAGCTGAAAAAGTCTCGAGAATGTCCTGGAAAAGTCCTGGAAAATCATTTCAAGAAAAGAGTGGGAACCCTGCCTGAGACTTGTCCGTTCTAATGCTGTTCTGTGATTTCACAGAAATAGTTTATAAGTGATCTTTTTCTTTCTTAGTGTGAACGTGTTGTTCTTTTTAGAGGGGTGAATTAATGCTGTTGAATGTTGTGTGTTTGCTTTCTTTGGTGCACTTCCTGATTTTTCTTTGTTCCAAATGAATGAGCATCAATAGCCATTGCCTCTTAAGAAATACATTTTTTTAAATTGATTTTTGCCTTTTTGAGTTGAGGTAATTTGAATATTTTATCAGCAATAACAATGCATATATAGAAATTATGAGATCAGATGAGAAAACACCCTAAAGTAAAAGTATTTTAATAACATTATTGTTTAATTTTCCCTTAGGAGCCAGATGCAGTGTGATGATCAGAGCCATTGGTGATGTCTGCCTCAGACTCTGAACTTGCAGCCATGGAGGACAGCCATGTGGTGGATGAAGAAAGGGACAATCTCCCTGTCACCCCTGTCTCAGCTCCTTCTACCATCGTCCCCCCATCCTCCTCATCTCCATCTTTCATGGACAGCCTAGGTCTCAACTTCTTCAGTGACTCAATTCTGGAGAGTAAAGCCATCTCCATGGCTAGTAATGATTGCAGCTATGACATCTCTTCACCTGCTGAAGCAAGCCCAGCCAAGCCTGCTCAAACACCTCCTTCCATATTTGTGAAAACCTTTGACCAAAGCCCAGATGCATCACGCACAACATCTGCATCAGACTTCCAAAAATGCTCTGAAATGAGTATAGTCAACATACAAGAATCTCCATCTTGGTCTTCTTCATTTCCACCCACCACTTTTGGCAATCCAGAAATGGGAGATCACTGTCCTCCCACGCTGACCTTCAAAGGTGTCAGTGTGTCTTTAGAGAACAATGGAATATGGATGCAGTTCCACCAGCTGGGAACTGAGATGATTCTCTGTAAACAGGGGCGTCGTATGTTCCCCTACTGCCGATATCGTTTGTCTGGTCTGGACCCTGATCGGCGGTACCGTCTTGTCCTGTCCATAGTGCCGTCAGATCAGTTCAAGTATCGGTGGGGCACATCCAAATGGGAGATTAGTGGCAAATCGGAGCACCAGTCCCAAAGTTTGAGCCGTGCTTTTTCCCACCACTACGGATCCTGTCGAGGCTCCGAATGGATGAGCTCCTTGGTGTCTTTCTATAAACTCAAACTATCCAACAACTTCCAAGACCAAGACGGTCATGTAATGCTGTACTCCATGCATCGCTACATTCCACGGCTTCACGTCATTCCACTTCCAGAGGAGGACTCGCCCTCGTTGAACCAGTGCCTGGCCGTGGGGACTGAGAGCATTACTTTTACTTTTCCACAAACTGAATTTATGGCAGTAACAACTTATCAAAACTTTCGCATCACTCAGCTGAAAATTAATCATAACCCATTTGCAAAGGGCTTTAGAGAGGATGGGAACAACCCCCGCCTTCACAGAATTCCCTCTCCTGTGGTGAAGACCGACCCCCAGTCTGAGGTTGTTGTCTCTGCTGAACTCTGTGAGATCAACCAGGAAACATTGGATCAGAGGTAAGCTGGAATAAAACGTCTCACATGTAGGTGTGCTGGTATATGCTGGAGTAAAAAATGGTCTCTCAGTTGATTTTAGGGCTAGAAAACAGGGACTTGTGCAAGTCATCATTTTAATTCTAATATTAGAAACCAGCAACATCTGCTCACTGCTAACACCCCCTCTCCCATGTTTTGCATTCAAATACCCTGTTTAGCATTAGCATGAGCTTCTGGTACTTGGTAGGTTTCATCTGGAGGGGTTGTTGGCGCTACTGATATTTAGCAAAGTCAAGACTGTTTTTCTTGATGCATGATGAAAGTATTTAATATACCATTTGAGTAGAAGGTACTGCTGCAGATCAAATGCTTGCATAGTTTTCTGTTGGTGCAACTGTAGCAGCAACGAACAATAACAACTAACAACAATGTAGAAACAGAAAAAGTGCAGCACCAATTTTATTTATTCAATAATGCACAATGACTTCTTCTACTGAAACAGAAGTCAAACTTAACTTACCGTGGTATCTTGTTTTTCTGTTGGCGTGACCTGATGTGAGTTTAGAGACACGGCGTATACATATATGTGACTAAGTCCTGTGTTTCAGAATGTCACTGATCCAAACAAAACACCAGGTTTGCTGTTTCTGTATAATTATGGCTCATATCAGTAATAATAGTCTCCACCTAGAGGTTCGGATAGTTTAGCTAAGTAATTAATAATTACTCTTGTGAACAGCAAAAATGTCTCCAAACTTTTCTGGAGGTCCTAATTTTCTCCATATGACTCAAAAGGCCTTTTTATGCTGCTTAGATTTTGAACATATATGAAGGGCAAGACACATGTTATCTCTAAATAAGTGCAGACTCATGTTTTGAGTCAGGAACACGTCTCCAACCCTTCTTCTTTACGTTTTTATGTAGCTTTTCAAATGTCAAAAGTCTGAGAAATGTGGCAAGTCTTTGGAGGGCTTGTAAAACAAATAGCCGATGATGATATGAGGGTAAATTCGGAACAAACTGAGACATGATCAAGACATTTTGTGACTGAATTTTATCAAAATAACATTTGCCCTAACTGACCTTGCCATAAATTGTTGCAAAAATGTCGTACGTACCTATTCAGTGGGATTTCCATGGAAAATCTGCTTACTTTATTGGAATTTTTGGGTCTCCGACCAGTCAGAGTGGCAGCTGAACATCTGAGCTAGCATAGACCACCCTAATGAGGTATATTTCCTAACTTTGGAGATTTAGGCCAGGGATATAGTTAAACACATGTATGGTCCTGGATCAGCCTCAACCTTCAGAATGTAAACATTTGTGGGTGTTGAAACAACTTGGATGGACTTACCCACAGTCCACTATAACACTAGACAGCTTTTTGGTAATGGGACTGGTTGGTCAAGACTGACCAACAACAAACAACATCTCTACAATGACATTAATTGTTCACTTGTAAAAGAATATTTAACCAATTATGATTTCTTTCTTTTGTAACAAAAAAACAAAGCTATGGGACCCACAGCAGCACCAATATTAAACACTAGTATCCATCCATTTTTATTTAAATGGATAATTTTTAAAAGTATTAACAATCTAAGGGACAGCAATAACATTTTAAAAAGTGTCCCTGCAAATCAGAGGCATGTCCAAATTAAGGGTTAGCATCCTTGGTCCATAGGCAGATGAAAAAAAAGCCTAACATCGCAACCACTTATGTGTTTAACGTTTGTATGACCAGATTTTAAAATACTTACACTAAAAACTACAATCCTCTCCTGCTTCATCCGCAATTATTACAATAAGAAAACTCTCCCATTCGGCCCACAGAGAATCCGGTAGGGTTGCTATCAAGGGTACACCAGACCCGTCCTATGGGCTGCATTTTGAGTAGCCTTTGAATTTGAACAGCCTTCTTCCTTCACTGTTCCTTCAAATGCTGCCTTGGAAGTATGCAGCCCCTGAATTTGGACACAGCCTTGGTATGAAATCATTTTCCAAATGGTCAATGTTCTGGACCAGAACTTGTGGTCTAAACATTTGGTCAGTCTTCACCTGGGCCTCAGGACCATGGACCAAAGTTCTGCAGAACCACAAGAGGATTACTTTTTCCTTCATTGACTACTTTATGCTCAATTTCAATCATACCACAAAATAATGATTTTAACCAGCCTTACAACCTAGCTCTAAAACCTCGACTCATTTACCTATGCAGGAATGTAAGAGTTATGCACACAATGCCGCCAATTTGCCGCAACGCCGATGCGGCATCAGGGAGCGTTAGGTCGTTTATAAGAGCTCAGACCGTGGCGGTAATGTTGCGCAATCATGTCAGTTTTATAAAAGATTACGCGATGGCGGAATAAAGGGGGTATGGGGGCGGTCTCTGCACTGTCACGGACTTCCGTGTATTTTGGACATAACTTGCTTTTTATTGCGATCGAAGCCGCGCTCCTTACGTTTTTATTCTAACAACCAGCTACAGGTGTCTGTCATCCACCATCCCTGTGAGCTGTCAGATGATCTGAGCTGCAGATCTAACGGAGAGAAGCTCCCGGAGCACCGCATCAGTCCAGTTAATCATCTCAGCTGGTTCTGTTTACAAACGTGAAACTTAAGCGCTGTTTACTTTCATTTTTAACATAGTTCCCGGCCGGAGCGCAGCATTAATTCATCACATGGTCATGACACCTCCCTCTTTTGCGCCAAGGCTTAGTGTGCGTTTATAAGACCGGCGAAGCCGCAATATTACCGCAATATTACCGCAATATTACCGCAATATTACTACCAAGCGTGGCGGCACGAATGCCGCAAAATTCCCGCAACGTGATAGCGCATTCATAAGAAACACGTTGCGGTAATATTGCGATGATTTGCCGGCATGGTGTGTCTTATAAAAATGACTAGAGATGATCATACACCTTCAACAGTATCGTAAAGGGCAAGCCTGCATTCTTCTGAATGATGTAAAACTGAAAAATATATATAATGAGACCATGTGAAATATTGTGTTTCTGTTCAGTTGTGGTTGTCTTTACCAACCTTTAAGACAAAACACAAACAAAATAGAATCCACAGAGGGTATACTTGGGTTTTACTATTACTTTTGACTCTGTTTGGGATGATAATGGGTTGCATTTAAAATGTAGTGCCCTGTCCTTTTATGAATTATTCAAACTGATACTTTTATGTTGACTTCTTTTTTTTAACTTGCTTTTTATAATTAACTTTTTGTTTTCCTTCGTAGCACAACGGACCAAAGTGCCTCTGCTCCTTCCCCAGTTGTCCAAGAGACCAAACTGGTGCTGAAACCTATAATGTCTAACTGTTCTGGTACTGGTGACCAGTTTGTCCCGTGTTTAAGAGGAAAACATTCTCTGGGTGAGCTTGTGCTTGTAGAACAGCCTCCTGAAGAAAGCAGCATCACTGGTACCCCTCATATCCACCAAGGCTTAAGGAAGTTGTCCAGTTCCTCGACATCGACACCTCGTTATATCAGGAAGAGGAGGAAGGTCAAGAAACGTTGGGGGATGTACAACCGACCCAGAGTACCAAGAGTGTGGAAGGTTGCTGCTTCCTCCCCCACAGTAGCCCCCAGCCCTTTGTTGTCTGTCGCTATGCAACCAGAGCTGGATAATATTGAAGGCCTGCTGTTTGTATCGTTCTCCACAAAGGTAAACTAATGGTGAATTTACATTTGGGTCTGCCCAGTCAAGCCCTTTTAGGTTAATTGTGTTTACATCTGGGTAATCGGTAGTGGGCCGTTTTTTGGGGGGAGTTGCTGTCCGGTGGTCAGATTTCTGCGGAGGCGACCCAACACACCCACTCCCGACTGATTGGCCGGTTGAAGTTCATGCTTACCTACTAGAGGGAGCCTCTGATTGACGGATAGAATCAGCCATTGGGGGATTCCTGCACGCACAATTCATTATCAGTCTGGATGCAGTGGGGTGAACATCTTCTCTGACTGCAGCTCAGAACCGCCGTGGCAGCGCAACGACAGACTGCTTTGAGGAGCGCATAGCAGTCTCAGTGAGAGAGTAGGCAGCCATATGCAGTTTCCCTTTTATAGGCCTTACCGTGGTGCTGCACCATTGGCTGAAATTCCAGTGCCACGCCTACCCCCCACCCCCCGCTCTTACGAACAGTACGGAAATAACGCAATTCACGCTTCCCTGTTAAAAGGAAATGATTGAAAGACTTTCAGCCTGCCACACGTAATGATACGGTTTATTTTGAGAATTCAAATCTTTTTGTTTTTTTACTAAGCAAAAAACAACAGTTTTGAGCAGCATTTAATTAAAACAACTGAAGTATTTTTTATTGTCCATACTACAGCATCCATTAATACACAACACATACACAAAAAAAATTTATTGATGTTAAATTTGACAAATGTTCAGAGAAGATATCTTAAAAGTTACCTCATATGTTTTCAATATCATAATTGTGTGAGTGCAGTTTGGTAATTTGAATGAAAGGCAATAAAATCTCAAAATTAGAAACAAAGTTTTCAGTTAAATTTCATAGAAACTTTGTGTTTAGGATATTCTCTAAAAACAGTTTTTTCTAACAGGAAGCTCTGGAGGTCCATGTCGGAGACATGCCAACAAGCGTCCCGTTATTTGAATCTCCAGTTTCTTCACCAAGGCCGATGGAACCCAACGAAACGGGTAAGCAATGGGGTTGGGCGATATGGCCTCAAATATATATTGCAATATAATCTGAAGCATGCGCTTCAACAAAATTAATGGCGATATAGTCTTTGCTTCTGATTATTTGTGTCAAATGTTTTTAACATTCTCACATACCAGATTCATTGTAGCAGAACAAATACTTAAAGAAGCAAAGAATGCTGTTTAAAGAACATTTAATGTGCAAAATTATTTAAAAAGTACAAAACTTTTCAAGTAATTTTAACCCTAGAACACTAACGTTAAAATAACACCATCACTAACGTTAAAATTAGTAACACCACTAACGTCGGGTATATTTTACCCAATAGAATATCCTGGATAAAATACTGTTTTCATCAATTTATGTAAAAGAACAACACTATGCCAAATTGTAATAGTCTTCTTTAATTTCCCAATATACAATATCACATAAAATTTTAAAAAAGGTACCATGGGGGACCTTTTAAAAAAGTAGCAAAATTATTGAAAAATCAGGTAATCCTTAACGAGAAAATTCCAAAAAAACAAAAACAAAATGGAGCTGGGAACTTGTTCTTCAGTCCACCCATTCCTGGGGGTGTAATTTGGAATCGCAGAATGTCCAAGGAAGATCCCGCCTTTCTCGCTCTCTGATTGGCTGGAAGGGCTCTCCTACGATTGGCTATTTTATGCAACAGCAAACCGTCTTCCTCGCTGCAGGGTTTTTATGTCTGCTGCCAGATCTTGAGCAGTTTTTTGAAGAAAATGTGAACATAGCTCTAAATAACCATCCTGTCCTGTTTTGCAACAAACCAGTTTCAGTTTATTTAATAAAAGAACCTGAAAAATGTCAAGTGTGAACTTGTAATAAATCTTGTTGCATTTATCACACTGTTAGATTGTCTTTGTATCTGTTGGCTTTCGAGCATTGGGGATGTTTTCAGAGAAAATCTTTTTAAGGAATTGGTAGAAACAGCTGAAACTGTGACAGGAATATCTTTCAAACTATACCACAGGCGAGGACCAAAACGTTTGGAAATCTGTTAATTGTGAGTTAAAAACGTACAAGTGTTAACTGGAATTTTCAGATAAGACTTAACTGTCACTTGGCATATTTTGTAGAGGATGTTTTTCTGCTCAACATTCGACTCCTTAAACCCAAACCAGGTCCATATAACAGACGTTGCTTCGTCTTCTTTTCAAGCACTTCCTCCTCTAGCCGCGGTCATGCATTGGTCCAAAGTAGACACATCATTCATCAACATTTGCAATAGTGGTAGGCCGGTAGTCAGAATCCCTACCAATGGCTAAATTTATATTACTTCTACTGTATAGACCCCTTGAATATTATTGTTTTCATCCGGGTAATATAGCACAACACTGGTGGGCAAAAACACCGTCTCCAGCCATTATTCAGAGCTGTATCTCCTCAATTTAAGCTAACAAAATAAAACCTGGGGATTTAGATATTCATACCTGCAAACTCGGAAGGTGTGAAAAAGGTGACACCCCCCCCCCGAACAAGGTCCTCGTGCAGCAGAGTGTCATCAGTGGGTTTTGTAGGGACCTCTGACGTTTACATACTATTTATTGCTTCAATAATTTGTTGGAATGCTTACAAAAAATCATCAATGTGATTTTTGGCACAATGCAAACCATTTCCCACCATGAGGTTTAGACAGTCAGAAAAAAAATATATGCCTAACAAAAATGATCGGAAAATTATTAGGATCATCATATAATTAAGAATTATTGTAAGGCTAACTCACAAAACACCAAACATGAAAACATCTGAAAATATTTCAGAATACTGTAATCATCCTTAGGTTATTGCTGTGTTCCTTTTGATTCTGATTCTCTGATGAGTTGGTTCTGTTTCAATGTTTAGAAAGAGTTGAAGCTGCAGGGAGATGCAGCTTTATCTCAGCTGTTTGCTTGAATACTTTAATAAACCACTGCTAAGGGCAAAATGTTACAACTCTGCTTTAGTGCTGCAGAAATGTTACAGTATTATGAAATTATCACATCTCGTGTTTGTACTCCAGCTTCCTTAAATCTTCTGGTGCCCAGATCAATAACTGAGTCAGGCTGTAGCATGCTGGTGGCCATTTCTCACCAGAAAAAAAGTATTTATGTTAATAATAGGTTTTAACGGAGTTAAATACTGGCGGTGGTTATGCTCAACTCTGAACTCGACTTAAAAAAAACACGAGCCTCTGGGAAAAATCTCTAAAGGCTGAAAGGAGGTAAATCTGCTAAAGTCCTCGACAGAAAACCATGTTATTTTGCGAAGAATTTGTTTCATTTGATAAACATTAAGCTCAAAGCTGCTGCGAAGATGTTGAAAGTGAAACAACGGTGGTCATTACTCACTGTGTGAGCGCCGTGTGAGAGCGGCGCTGCCAAGGCGTCTTTTCCGCGACTGTGATTGGTCAAATGACAACAAGTGACTGACGCGCTAAAACAAAGATCGTTTGTGAACAAGATGAATCCCCTCCTTCCCTGATTGATTCTCATATAGTGACTGCTGAAACCCGACGGGGACCCCCCCCCCCCCCCAAAACAAAAACTCTTCGGATCTATACGATTCACGTGAACGCTATATTTGGCTTCAAAAACCATGGATATTACTACTTTAGATCATCTAAAACTTCTGTGTGCAGATGATCAAAAAATATACATCTCAAAGCTAACGGTGGTTAGCGCACAGCTTCCAGATCCGTTTGAAATAGCTAACAAGCTGTGGAGGAGGACAGTCCTCAGAACCGGCCTCCTGGACAGCTGAAGCAACAAAGGAGTAACCACTTCTCTTTGTGAATGTTAATGTTGAAGGATCACCGTGAAACAGTTTGTCTTTGGAGATGAACAGATTCTCTGTTTATTCTGACGAGCTCCGTAAACAGAAACATGAAACGAACGACATTGGAGGCTGCCCGCTCCAATTACAGAACACATTTTGTATAAATATATCAAAAGAAACTAATTTAACCCGGTTACAATGACATACAAGTCATTAGATGGCTATAACATGTTCGTGTCTGGACATGTGGGGCAGATACTTTACTTTTATATTCTGCCATGAGACTTTGGCTCCCATGATGTGAATGTCGAACTCTCTTCATGGCTGTTAACCATTGCCTTAGGCGTATTTTATCAGCTAGAAACCTGTAAATTTTTACATTGCTGTCCTTTTGTCTACTTGTGCAGCCCACATGTAATAACCATTCTGATAGATTTTATTTCGCCACTATTTAGCTCAGTTTATTGACAACTGACAGATAATAACAATGGTGGCCAACAGGGGTGTGCCTTCTTCTTGCCCTCTGGCCAGAAGCTGGGGGGCAGGAGCTTGGGAACATGATGTCACATGTCAAGGTGTCTATACTGATTATATCGCCCCCTGTACTAGTAATCAATAGAATTATCCTACTTTTATATTTTCATTCAACTCTGTAACCAGCATGTTTCATATATTTTCTTTCCTGTTTCTATATCTTCAATCTGATTAAACTCTGGTT
The DNA here is from genome assembly GCA_006937985.1 of Aphyosemion australe. Taxonomy (NCBI): domain Eukaryota; kingdom Metazoa; phylum Chordata; class Actinopteri; order Cyprinodontiformes; family Nothobranchiidae; genus Aphyosemion; species Aphyosemion australe. The sequence continues at coordinate 1,337,792 of SSNS01000060.1, forward strand.
GTGTGTGTGGACATTTCTGTGGCGTCTCAGTGGAGGTAAATCCAGAGACAGCGGAGGAGAAAATATCTCAGCTGGAGTCTGTGCTGCTGATTGACCTGAGCACTTTCAGACATGGTCAGATCATCCATCCTGTTCTGCAGGAGGGTGAGTTCACACAAACACCCGATCACGCATGAGGTGAAACAGTAAATGGGTTTGACCTGTTGTGTCCATCTCTAGTGGGCATGAAGCTGAGCTCTTTGGACCCCGACGTGCCTGTTGACTTGAAGTATCTGGGGGTTTGTCTGCCACCGGCTCCTCCGAGTCTTCTAGAACAAAGCAGCTCATCAGCTCCATCCCTTGCTGGTGAGTTAGACCAATTTCTAAACTTTGAACACTTGAGTAAATGTTTTCGTGTCTGGTTCCTCGATGGTGGACGATGTAGCTTCAAAACTGTATTGTATTTAGGCCCGTTTCCACTCTTTGAACTCCCGTATATTTCTACCTGAACTTCACGGTATGCTTGTGTCATCATTTCACCAGTCTGTCCAGAAAGGACAACGTTCCTGGTCATTTCAGGAACCAAACAAGTACCTGCCATGGGGTATGTACTCTGAAATGGCCCAGTAGGGTTGCTGGGCAGGTTGGAACTCAGTGGGAGTGATATCAGCAGACGTTGTCAAACCACCAGCATTTGTAAAATTGGAAGCCTTGCTGGCAAAGCTGAAGAGAAGGAAAAGAAATTAATTGATGCTGCTTTACAGCCATAATCCTGAACTTTGCGGATATATGCTCTCTGTCGCCCTCTAGAGGCTTGCTGCGTAACGTCACTGTCGTAACATTAAATCTCTCACTTGGGCATAAGAGGCATGTTTACATTCCTAATGTCAGGCAAAACAACGAAAACAAACTTTTCCACCTCCACACATTGAATAAATAGTTTTATCAGGACTGTATAACAACTTTATGCCCGACCAAACATAATAACCCTGGTGAAATAATTTATTACTTACCTATCCATTAGCAGCACGGCTAGGTCAGAGTCCGTAGTTCATGCCGTTCTTTCTAAAAGAGCTCTCCAGCGAGGCCCAATAATAACTCTGGTCTTTGCTCTTGCTCTATCGCGTTGTGTAGATTCCTCTGATAAGGGATTTCTAGCTTTCTTTGGTGGATCTGTCATTGCTCAAGTCTCTAAACCGCCGGTCTACATTATACTACTGTGGCAAGCCAAAGGGATCAAAAAAGCACACGTTCTAAAGTCGCATTATGTGCGTTTTGGCGGACATAATGTGCATTTAGAATGCGTGATTTTATAACGTGTTTTTTGTCCCCTTTGGCGGACATGACACAATTTTAGAAAGCGTGTTTTTTTGCCCCCTTTGGCATCAAGATTCGCGTTTTGGCGAACATAATGTGCGTTTAGAATGCGCGATTTTAGAATGCGTGTTTTTGCCCCCTTTGGCGGACATAACGCAGTTTTAGAACATGCACTTTTTGTCCCCTTTGGCTTCGAGATGCGCGTTTTGGCGGACATAACACGCATTTAGAACGCGCGCTCTTTTTTTGACCCCTTTGGCTTGCCATATAGTGCCATAAAGCAACACGCAGTCAGTACCACGGACCGCGGGTCAAAAACTGTATAGCGGGACAAACAGACGTGGGAACACTATCATAGCACCGAAAATGAACATAATAGATGATAGTATGTCGCCGAAACTTTTCAAAAAACATTATTTTAAGGTGTGAAAGTTGCGGAATGTGTTTTTAAAATAGCTATTTCTAAACCCCCAATGCTGACAAATGCGTCAGAAATCCCTCCTCAATGCTGTAATTTATGCCTCTTTGTGGTCTCAGGTCATTGAACACCACACACAGCCACTCTCTTACGACGTCCTCTTGATGTCACAAGGGGCATTGTAACCAAAGACAATGAAGAGATAAAGCATGACAAACATAAAATGCACTTCTGCTGCCTTTATGCAATGTGTTGATAAATATCTGTGAGGTTTGGGGTGTTCTTATTTGTGCAGATGCTATGAAACATTAGTTTTTATTTGCACATATTCAGTTATTTTATTTTAATACAGCCTCACCAGCTGATAAAAGCCTTGTGATAAATTGTATTATTCAGAATTGACCATAAAGTTTGTTGAGAGTAAATCTGAGGAGATCGAGACAGGAACACTTGGTTTCTGTAAATGTGGGAGCAGTTTAGAGACCGACTTGAGTGACTGAATGCTTTAAGAGATTATTGAAGCCACTTATGTTGTGTATAGAGCTAAAGAATGCATTAACTGGAGGCTAACACGGTGTGTGTCCTTCACAGATGAGGGATTACCTTTTATCTCCAGAACAGGAAAGACAAGTGACATGACGAAAATAAAGGGATGGAAAAACAAGTTCATCAGAAGCCAAGAAACATCTTCTCCTAATTGTGACAGTAAGATTTGTTTGTCTTCCTATAGCTTCAGGCTCCTTTTTATCAAGCTGTGAGATTAGTTCTAATTACTAAAAGATTAACTCAACTGAGACCAGCTTAATGTACTTTTGTTTGATTCTTCCTGAACAAATTAAAAGATGTTGTTCTTTGGATTCCACAGGGACACAAAAGAACCTGTCCGCCTTCTGCAGCAATATGTTGGACGAGTATTTGGAAAGCGAAGCCCAGCAGATCAGCGAGCGAGCTGCGGCCTTCTCCACAAGCTCAGAGGGTTCTGTGTCCTATCAGCTGCCCATCAGAGGGTCCAGCTATGTGAAGACGCTGGACAGTGTCCTCAGGCATCAAAATGCTGCGTCCAGCGCCCCAGCGATGGCCAACAGACCGTGTCCACTTTCTCGTAAACCCCGTGTTTACGCGTCTCTGAGGCCGTCCGCTGCCCCTCCGTCTAACCCTGAACCCCTCAGTCCAGCCGAGGGTCACTCCTCATCCTCCTTCACTGATCCAGATGCTGCCTCGGGGTCTGGTTACCCCACTGAAGTTTTACAAACGTAAGATTGGTTGATTTTCTTGCTATCAAATCTTTTAATCATACGTCATAACATAATGGGCCTTAAAGAATGCAGATCTGAATGTAGACTCAGCCAATACAGTGGCAGCATGGTGTCCAACAATAATACCAGTCCCCATGAAACATATGAGCTTTGCGCCAATTGCTTGGGTTTGTATAGATATGTTTTTGTAATGGAGTAAATATTTTCAGCCCTTACTACGGCTCATGTTTTTATGTTTGTTGAACGTGTCAGGACTAATAAAAAAAATCAAGGATCTGCAAACTTCTTATGACTGCTAATGTCTCAGAAACCCAACAGCTCGTCTCGATTAGGCCGATCATGGCTGCATCCAGTCTGTTTTTTTCTTTCTGCTTCAGGTTATTGACGAGCCACCCTGCAGCTGTCCAGAGATTGGTGATGAGACTTGGTCACAAAGCTCTGATGGAGAAAAAGTTATCAAACATCAGCAAGATGCGCCTGAAACTCCAGGAGATGGAGGCCAGAGCCGTACACCAGGGCCTGAGCAGAACGCTGCTGACGCCAGAACGCCTAACAATGGCTCTGACTGTGCTCCTCACCAAAGAGGTGGGTAAGAAAAGCGCTTTGAGTTGCCTTCGGGTAGGAAATGCGCTATATAAATAAAACTGCCTTGCCTAAGAAGGCACTGATGAAAACAGCTCCACTTTATTCACTTAGATGACACTTACTCTGTGTTTTTCTGTTAATCAGACGCTGGCCCATCAGATCCTTCAAGTTCCTTCGATGCCGAAGCTCGAAGCTGGACCTGAATGTGGTGAAGAGTTCTGCAGACTGGGCTGTGTGTGTTCCAGTCTGCAGCTTACGGACAGAGGTCCCATCCACTGCAGAAAGCCTGAGTGCATGTTTGGCTGCACCTGCTCTGAGAGTAAGATAGCTATCCAGTTAAGTTATAGAAGAAAGATGTTTGCGCGGTGCTACCCACAGACATATATACGTAGACGCCTCGTGGACTGGCGCTGCCGTAGTGGCCCACCGCCATCTTAGATGGGTCTCCATTCGCCCCCAGTGCATTCATTTCTACTGAGGAAGGTGCTTACCCAGCTAAAACGCATTTTATCATGGTGTCACCTTTATTTGCGCTAATGGAGCAACAAGTAAAAACAGCTGGGGTTAACTGCAGTGCAGCTCAGCGTGAATAGTGACAGGGAGATTGTTAGCAGCGCTACTTTGACGCCATCTTTGACTACAGCTAAAAAAGTACAGCGTCGCGCGATAAGTCGTCATTTCCGCCTTTTTTTCGGATTGGTTATTTTTGAGCTGGCTAGTCCCGCCCCTCATGGAGCTCGCTGCCTCTGAGTTCCCAGACTCTTTCGCTGTGTAGATTAGAGAGGGAGAGTCTGGCAGGCTAGGCTAGTATTCTCTCCCTGCTCTGCTACGCACCTCTGTTGTCATGGCAACCCACTGACGGACAGCTTCACAGACAGCTTTGTGAATATTACTGATCCTCATGATCCTTTTAAGATGAAAAAAAGACAGATGAAAAGAATAAATCATGACTCTTGAATGATGTTTTTAGTATTTTTAGTTCATTTCTCAGTCGTTCCCATTTAAAATAGTCTAATTCCTTCTTTTGTGTTTCTGCTTTTTAATCATTAATAACTTTTTTTGTCTTCTCTCCAGCTTCGCCTCAGATGGAACAAACTGTCCGGCCTCATCAGAGCTCCAGTGCTAATAAACTTTGGAACCGCAACATTTTTGATAATGATCCAGAACCACTTTCTGTTCCCAAAAGCGCTCCGTCTTCGCCACCACTGAAGGTCCTAAAGCGCAACCAACTCCATCTAGCGCCGCCGGTAGAACCAGACTTCCTCTTCAGCTGGATTTATTTAAATTTGCTTAATATTTCTTAATGTTGTGTTTTAATAAAATTCTTACTGCAGATGCGTGAAGAGGATAAGGATCCGGTGTATAGATATCTGGAGAGCAAGATGACCTGTGCACGCGTTAGAGAGTTCTGCAGCAAGACTCTACCTCCGGTCACCTTGGACACCGATATCGCTGCTGCCATTTCTAAACTAGACACAACGCCGCAGAGCTCTGCTCAGAATCCGCCTGAACAGAAGGACTCTTCTGAAACGATGGATCAGAAAGCAGGTAAGGAGACGAGCAAACATCCGTTCTGTTCCTATGGTGTTTCACTCCCTCACCCGTTTGTCTCCGTGATTCCTCAGAGGAAAAGCCACAACCGGGAAAACCATTTAACGAAACCGAAGCAAAGAAGCAGATTCAGATCAACTCGCTGTGTCAGTGGAAGAAGGACAGGAGGATGGTCCTGGACGGTTTATACAGTCGCTTGAAACAGAACCAACTTCATAAGCAGTTCTTCGTCGGACCTTACTTAATCAGCCCGGTCGCTAAAATCGTCCTGCAGAAACCCAGCGGTGCCATCGTCACCTTCAGGGTGGGTCAAAGTTTTATGGATCCAAAGCGTCTCAAGCTTTTTGTGATTCTTTAAAGACGAAAGGAATTTGTTGTCTTTGTGCTTCTAGGTACAAATCAATAAACTGTCTAAAGTCAGCGACTGTGAAGAGGATGAATCTGACGAGGAGGATGATTATGTGAGTGATGGGAACGCTGAAGCAGAGGAAGATGAGCCACCTGAGGAGCCGGAGAAGCTGTACGGCGTCACGCCGTTCCTGAGAGGAGTGGTGCCTGCTGGAGAACTGAAGGCCAAGAGAAAACCTCCTCTCTTCAGAGGATCCGGACTCATTCAGGTCTGGTTAAGAGCAACGCGAAAACTTTTTTTAAAAAAACTAACTTGTTGGGAATGAGATGTCTTAAATCCAGTCATGCTCTCAGGAACAATAAGATGTTTAACAAACAACATCTCTTTGTGATTTAGGTCAACGGTAAACACTACAGTTACGCCCGACTGTTGCTAGGAAACATGGGCTCCCTGCACCCAGCCAACCGTGTCGCAGCTCACATCACAGGCCGACTTCGTTCAGAAACCTTCCAGAAGAAGCAGGCTGGCCCCAATCCCATGAATGCAGGAAACTTATTTTTCCCTGTTAACCCGCCAGTTAAAGGTACGGTCGTGTTTCTGAAAAACAGCACGTGCGCTTTGACAACATGTTGATTTTCTCCCTCTCTTTTCTACAAAAGGACCCACGCCAGCAGCACCGCGTGCACAAATCGTCCCGACCATCCAGCTGCTCATCCCAGTCCAGCAGAACCTCCAGGACATCCCCGTGTCTTCGCCCGTCTCCCTCACTGTCTCTCAGTCACTGAAATGTCCCAGCTTCCTGGCAAAGAGTGGGACTTATTCCTTCAGGATCTGCCCTCCGTCCAACCAGGCCGGCGGAGGCCAGAACCCGGTCGGCGTCGCCCTGCCTGGAGGCTTCACCCTCATCGAGCTGCCGAAGCCTGCAGCTAACGGAGCGGTGCAGCAGGTCAGACCTCCAAATGCTCCAGCCGCGTCCAACGCAGGAGACGCATCGACTCAGAAAAGGGAGACGGCGTCTAATCCGAACCCACAGAGCAGCAAGCTCGCCACCTCCTCCTCTACCACGACAAGTTCCTCCTCCACAACCTCCTCCACCACAGTCACAACGTGCTCAACCACCATCACCTCCTCCTCCACCACCTCCTCCTCTAAGCTGATTCCTGAGGAGAACCCCCCATCAGCTGAGATCAGTAGCAACAACCAGACTCAAGAGGAGTCCAACCTGGACATCACCTCAGAAGAGCTGAGCTCCGACTTGTCAGACTACGAAGAAATGGAAGACGACGTAAGTTCAATCCCACGCAAACAGATTCTACTGAATAATGGAAAATCCCCGTGATCGTTAAAACGTGATATTTCCTCAGGAGGAGCCGGTGGATATTGAAACTGTAGAAGAGAAACATTCTGAGATCATTGCTGCAATGAGGGAATACGCATTAAACCAATTACAACAAACAAGGTTGGTAAATATCACCTTTACTAAGCTAGTACTGGTATTATTATGGTATGTCGAGGTGAATCAGAAATAACATTGTTTTGTTTTTTTATTCTAGTGTTGAAACTAAAATTAAACATTTATTTTTCACAATAAAAGACACTTGCGTACCTCAAAACTACGGAAGAGGATTAGGGCCACTGAAAAGAAAAGAAAGAATTCTGACTTTTTTCTCAGAATTCTGACTTTTTTCTCAGAATTCTGACTTTAATCTCAGATTTCTGACTTTTTTCTCAGAATTCTGACTTTAATCTCAGAATTCTGACTTTTTTCTCAGAATTCTGACTTTAATCTCAGAATTCTGACTTTTTTCTCAGAATTCTGACTTTAATCTCAGAATTCTGACTTTAATCTCAGAATTCTGACATTAATCTCAGAATTCTGACTTTTTTCTCAGAATTCTGACTTTAATCTCAGAATTCTGACTTTAATCTCAGAATTCTGACTTTTTTCTCAGAATTCTGACTTTAATCTCAGAATGAAAAAAGTCAGAATTCTGAGATTAAAGTCAGAATTCTCTCTTTTCTTTTTTTCTTTTCAGTGGCCCTAATCCTCTTCCGTACTAAACATCTGAAGCTTATAAAATAAAATACATTTTTTTTAATATACACTCACCGGCCACTTTATTGGGTACACCTTGCTAGCTAGGCATAGATTCAACAAGGTAACATACGACCTTCTTCAGGGCATAAATATCCTACATTTATGCCCTGAAGAAGGTCAACCGAAACGCGTCGGCGTTACCTTGCAAAATAAAAGCAATCCTCGGAGTGCCTCGGATCACCTGTTTTCTTCCTCATTCATATTCTACAATTTATTAGATCCTGAAGATTCCTGAGAGTGAGAGAAAAGTTTTTTCAGCATTTTAACCTTAGCACTGGGACATTAATGCCTTTCTGAGTGGCCCCACTGCACCTCTCATGTAATCTGATTTAACATGCCAACTTGTCTCATACCTTCAGAGACGCCACAGGTTCTGAATCATCGAAGGAGCCGGGTTCTCTGGTAAAGCCCTTTCTCATTTGTTTTTAAAAATCAAACAGCAACATGTTTTGTGTCTTGTTTCATTTATCGTTATTATCTTCCTCCCTGATGTCAAACTTAGAAAAAGGTCAAAACCGGGCGCAAGAAGCACCAGGAGTTAGAAAAGCTGAGACGTGGTGAGGAGCGACTCCTCTTCCAAAAACTCCAGATAACGCTGGGGTGTGATGTCAGAGCCCCCAGGGACTGCCTCCTCTCAGCGGTCAGTTCCACACAGCAGATTTAAAAGCGTTAATTTTGGGGTGTCGGTCCTAAAAATAGTTAATTTAACACTAAAAGAGTTACATAGTTGATATGTAACACTAACATGAGTCAAACCCGAGTGTTAAAAAGAAGTGTTTCCTCATCAACTCTGTAGGAGTCATTTTAGACAAAATACCTCCTGAAAAGCTAACTCTGAACTCCCACAGCGGCTAAAACACCTGCAGAGTTAATTCAGACTCCACCCCTTTATTCTAAAAGTTGAACTGGTAGCGACTGATTGGCTGCAGAGAGCTGCAGTGGGCGAGGTGCATTGTGGGAGTCATGTTTTTAGTTAGTTTGTTCTATTTTGGGGTTCATGTTTATTTTGGGGGTTGTGTTGTTAGTTATTACTATTACAATTTAACATGTGTTAGAGTTACTTTATTAACCCTTTTATAAGAAACGACCTTAGGCTCCCAGATGCCGCCTTGGCGTTGCGGCAAATTGGCGGCATTGTTTTATAAAAAGGGCTTTTTAAAAAAAAAATTATTTAATTTTATTCATTAAAATCAATATACAAAACTTAATTTCTAAAACCAGAATGAAAAGGGGACAGAAAGAAGAAAAACTTATGTTATCTGCCCCTTTTAACAAAAATAACAATACAATGTAAAAAAAACAATATAATTAATAACAATAATATCTATCAATAACTGATAATAATAATAACAAAAATAATATCTATTAACACTGGTGTTAGAGTTGCTATATTAACTCTAATATTGGTGTTAAATGGTCAACTCCAGAAGAGTTAGTTTTAACACTAAATCAGAGTTAAAGTACCAACTCTCCAAAAAGAGTTGTTAACTCTTTCTGGTGTGGACCCATATAGACACTTTAGAAGTGTTGAAATCAGCTCTGACAGTGTTAACTTGAGCATGCTGAGTTTGCTGTGCACATCCTGCTCCTTAGCTGGTTTTGTGGTTTGGGCCACAAAAATAAGGACAACACACCAAAATCTCGCTGTATTACCCCGGCTTTCCACCAGATGCGTAAGTGGCGCATGACACCTGTGAAGCACAAATCGAAGCTAACGCCCGCCACCATAGTCGATGGGTTCATTTCCACCAGGCGTGCGGCGAAGATTATCGGATGTGTCCCAGAAGCGTAGTGTTGCAGCGCCAGGTTTGTTTTCCATGAGCTATGCTTCCACGTCGCGTGAACTGGCGAATTCTTGCATGATCGAGAAATTCTCCTGTGTTTTCCTGATCTGGAACGTTTTGGGAGCTGCTGCACATCTGAAACGATCCCGGTAGGAATGGACGCACCGCTGAGGTTGTGGCGAAAACTCGTTTGTTATGTTACGCGCCGCTTACACATCTGGCGGAAAGCCTGGTTATGCAAAAACTGTAGCTTTGCTCCCAATGAGAAACTCTCTTATCATCTGATTCTGTAGTTTTGTTGTATTTTTTTTAGGCTGTAAAGGAAGTTGCACAGCTACAGGCCACATCAAAGCAGCTGGATCTGATGAAAGAACAGATGACCCAGCAGCAGTCTGCATATGTGAAGAAGCTCTCCTTGATGTCAGGTATTTATTATTAGTCTCCCTGCTCGTCTTTGAGGTGTGCACTTCCTCCTGCTTTGTGCTGATTCGTTTTTATGTTTTTAGGGAAGTCTGAAGCCATGATTTATAACAAGCTGAAGGAGATCTCTGAGCGGCAGAAACGGCTGGAGAGCAACATGAAATTTAAGCCTGTCTTCTCCCAGCTGCTGCAAAGTAAAGCTGCTCTCCTACAAGCCACCACTTCTATGGAACATCACCAGGCTTTACGCTCAAACCACAGCAGCAGCTACGCGTCTCCTCCACTTCAAACCCAGCTGTCTAAAGCTGCCCAAGACAATGTATGTGCGCTACTCCATATGCTGCATCCTACTAAAATTTCCCAAAAAGGCTCCGGTCCAACCATTGGAAACGCATCAAGACAACAGATCCTCCTAGAACAGAAGGTCACCCCGTTGACTCCAAAGATGAACCAGCCAGGTGAAACCTCAGACCAAACCAGCCAACTTCCTTCAACATCAGATGAGAGTCAGGAAGCATCCGGAGATCCAGACAAAGCTAAAGACGCCTCCGATAACGCTGTTCCTCAGGGCTCTGCAGCAGAAAACCAACCCGCGTCTGAATCCTCCAATAACCCAAATGTAAAGGCTCTGCTTCCAAATCCGGCGGCTTCTCTTCCGCTGGTTCGCTCCAAAACGGGCAGGATCATCCTTCCCTCGTCGCTAAGGCCAAGTAAGCTAACGCTAACCTGTTGAGTTGCTATTCAGGTATCTGTTTTAATCATCTCACCTTATCTCCCAACAGTTGGTCAGGGATTTTACACTCTGGTGATGATGGAACCCAAAAAGAAGCAAGAGGAAGATCAGGTCGGCTCGTCTGACCGGGACTTGTCCACGAATTCTGACCAGTCATCAGACCTGAATGACCTCGCCGTCCTCAACCCGTCGGACTTTAGGTCCCCGCCGGAGTTACAAGCTACTGAGGACCCATGTGTGAACACACCTTCGATTCCTGCTCGCCTGTGTTTTAATACTTTTCGTCGGCCTCCTCCTTCTCCTCCTTCTCCTCCTCCTCCGGGTAGTTTGGAACCAGATCCCAGGAGCAAGCCTTCACCGAAACAGAGTTCTTCTACTTATCTGCTTGGAGAAGAAGTTGAGGTGGAAGAGTTCAAAATGGGCAACAGTAACATCAAACTCCCTCAGCTGTACGTTCCAAGTCAAAGTATCGAGGCCGGCGGCGTGAAAGACGCACCTGCTCCGGTCAAACGAGGCAGGGGCCGGCCTCGGAAAAATCCGCTGCCAAGTCTGCTCAAACCTCCAGCGAAACGAGCTGCAAAAGGTTCGTCAGCATCCAAGGTTGACAGCGCAATTCGGTTTTCCATCAGCAGCTTAAAGAGCTCCAACTCAACGGAAGGAGACATTTACGTATCGAGGCCGTTGACGCGCGCCTCTCTGGGAAAGGACTTCCCCAGTGCCAAGAAACGCTCCTGGATCGACGTGGAGAAGGAACTGGAGCCTGACCTGGAGTACGTGTAGCCGTTCAGCGTTCCCTTTATCTGCTCGGCTCACGGGTTGTTGGTGTTGAGCATCGAAACGGACAGAAGGATTCACCAAATGTGCCTGTTTGGAAATAGCCAAAGGATCTGGACACGATGAACTACCTGTGCTGCTCTTTTTTTAAAACACACACTGGACGTTTTTCATACTGAGGCAGAAGACGATAAAAACCTACGTGACCCGCTGAATGTACGAGTTAATTCGTTTCCTTTAACTCAAAGGATCTTGAAGTAACTGACCCGTCTTACTCGAGAGGATAAAGACGGTTCAAGTTAAATGTTTCTGACGTTGCTTGAAATTTTCAGGTTTATGTTTCTTTTTTAGATTCATTTTTTTGTCATTAACTTGTTTAAAATAATCTTTAGTTGCACTTTAATTCCTGGTAGAATCCACATGTTACGTTTTTTTTTTTTTTTGTCTATTTTGGGATGTTGGTCTTGTGTATATAATGAATATAACCTGCATTAATTTGTGCTTTTTTGTTGTTTTTTGAGGGGGTTGTGGGTTTGAAACACTGGTTTTTTTGAGATTAATAAAATATCTTGTCCAGAATAAAAAATAAATCTACTTCTATTCTCCTTTTTATCAATTTTGCACAAGTTTTTCCTTTTTGAGTTGCCCAAACTTAAAAGAAACTTGCCAAATTCCCTATCTGTGATGTTTGGAGCTAATCTGCTAAGTAATCGCTGTAGGATGGGGCCTAACACCCTTTGAAGTGAACAGAGTGTAAACTATCGGTGTTGTTGCATCATGAAAGGCAAAACAAGTTCCTGTACTGATCGACTCGTAAGGCAAACATCCTGATCCAGTGAGATAAACTCAAAATCCTGAAAACCAGCTGCAGCAGATCAGGATTAAAGAAATGCTTGTTTCTGGTCCTTTTTCTGAGTCAGAAGATAAAATTAGAGTTTGATTTATCACAATTTTAGCTTCTAGCCTTCTCTTTTTGTGTTAAGGTGACAGGATGCTGCTTAGAGTTTTCTTGCTTGAATGGTAAATGGCCTCTTTTTGATACGGCACCTTCTTGAGTACTAGAACCGCCCAAGGTGCTTTACAACACAGTCATTCACACACATTCACACCCTGGTGGTGGTGAGCTACAGTGTAGCCACAGCTGCCCTGGGGCACACTGACAGAAGAGAGGCTGCTGATCACAGGCGCCACTGACCACCACCAGCAAGCAATGTGGGTTACGTGTCTTGCCCAAGGACACAACAGCAATGGACCGAGCAAGGCTCAAACTTGCAACCTTTCCAAAACAGTTTCTTTACTACTACACAATGGACCCAGACACCAGGGCAGGCAATTGATTGGGGCCCCCAGAGAGCCAACAAGCTTTGAAGTCAGAACCACAACAGCAGTGAGACGGTAAAAAGTGCTTTGACAGCATTGTTGGCCATTCTTCCCCAGAGATGGCATGCTTCCTAGTCTGTGCTAGCCTGGCTAGCCATCTTATATATGTAAATATATAGTCTGGCCACGACCCATAGACAGAGCTCAGTCATGGGGCGGAATCTACGGTTGTCTTTCAAAATGTCTTTGCACACATATGGTCAGCGATGGGACCCATTAAAGCAACAAACAACGTGATAAATTCATCGCCGTGGAAATCAGTGAACAGGGCAGTCTGCCAAAACCGCTGAAAAAGGAGCAAATAAATCCTTTTTCTAAATAAAGTACTTAAGCACCTCTATTTGCTCATGTCTTAAAGGGGACCTAGAATGTAAACCAACATGTTCCTTGTTGAATAAGAGCTTGCGTGGTCAAAAGTAGCATGCCAAAAAGTCAAAACCGTGTTTGACCTACTTTTTATGTAAATTAGAAACAGGGCATAAGGGGGAGCCACGCCTCCTCAAACCTGCATGTGTCTGAGGCCTTCTGGGGAAACCAACCAATCAGCATGTCCTGGCCAAGTGGGAGGGATCAACAGCTCTTTTCACTGAAGGCCTGAGTAAGGGGGTTTAGAATGGCCTGTATCAGGGCTCCTGGGACAGATGAAAGCCAAAAAAAATTTTTTTATGCTTTTTGGAGGCTCAAAGCTCTGTTTTAGATTGTTGATTAATTGCATTCTAGGACACCTTTAAAAAAAATCATCCAAATAAGTGCTGTTTCTGAGTCAACGCCATCTTTGTAGTTTTTCTCCATCACAGCTCTGGTGCTAATGGTGCGTTCAATTTGTCCTCAGAACTCGGAAATCTCCGACTTCTGACTCGGAAAAATCAAATAAAACGCCCCGCAAAGTCAGACCTCCCAGTCGGAAACTTGGAAGTTTTTCAGAACTCCGACCTCGAGATACAAGATGGCAGCTCTCCGTATCGACAACAGTAAGTTTTGGTTGAAATGTGTTTATTTTACACACATATAAGAGTGCGTTTAAAATCAATGATACATGTAGCGCTTGCATCTCTAAGCTGAACAAACTAAAAGTGTTGTTTGTTAGTCGTCTGTGTTCATTGAGAGCTACCAAAAACAGCAGTTTTCGAGGGCGCCGCCATATTGGAATTCCGACTACTGTAACCAGAACGCTGTTAACTCGGGTGTGACGTCATTCCGAGTTCCAAGGTAAATCGAACGCAGCATAACCCACCCAACGTCTCCCTACAAACATAGAGCGCCATGATTGGCTGGACCTAAAACTGTGCAGGCCAATGGTAGACCTGCTGAGGCTAGCGTGGCTAGACCGACCTGCAGCCACATTTTTGCTTGGGGGCCATGACAACCTTGCAACAACCCATGGACATGTCTCCATTACAGGGACACACTCGTCTTTACATTTAGGGACAATTTAGTCTCCAATAAACCTGACATGCTGTTTTTGGTCTGTGGGAGGAACCCGGAGTACCCAGAGAAGACCCACATGCATGGGGACAACATGCAGAAAAGCCTGCAGCTGGGATTTGAACCTGTGTATTTAGAACTTTGTTCTGTGTAAAACAAATGATTCATCACTATCTTAGTGTTGTAGATGGCTTCCTGGAAGCTTCCTTTTGAGAAATGGTATTTATGATCAACATGACTACAGCAGTCAAGAAGACTGAAGTGGATTTCTGGTGTCTTAAATCTCCAAAGTTTCACTGTGAATAATGCAGCCTTGTTTAATTAACCCTTAACAATAAATTACTATAATACCAAACTTGACCTCTGGTTGCACTAGATCATAAATAACCATAACGTCTTATAAAAGTGAATTCCAACGAACTGATGAATTCTGGGCTAGGCTGCACTCAGATTAGCTGTTAGCTCTTCAGTCTTGTCCACCATGCACCTTTCTCCTATTTTCCTTCAAACTGAATTGGAGTTCTAACAGTTGGGGTCCCTATATAGATAAATACATACAACCAATAATTTTGTGACCATATTTATTATTCTTACTGCAGTACCTACTACCTCTTCTATCTACGATGGCGGTGCCAAAGATACACCCTAACCCCCCTGAGTGGAGAGATTTATTAATGTTTGGAAAATGCATCCCTCAGGGACCTCAAGGGTATGAAGACAGATAATTCCTGATGAGAAATCACTTATTTTCTTGTCTTTTAATAAACAAATCAGCACATTATTGCCACCTTCAGGCAGGAGTGAAAACTGCAGCATTGGTTTGTTTAGGGATGTCCAAACTTTTAATGACAAGGGACAAAATCATTAAGTTAAAAGTCATCACTGCTCACAAAAATGTGATTTTTTTTAAATAAAAAAATGCCAAAATGATATTATAGTGATTTTTTGTTTGCACTGTTCAATAAAAGGTCTAAAAGAAGAAAATTTGTAAAAATCAGAACAAAAAAAAATGGAGAGAAAAAAGTTGTCCACCACTCTGGAAAAACAAGTTGGTGCCACACAAAATCAGTCCGAGGGCCCCCGATCTTCACTCTGGACATGCCTGGCTTACATCAATAGAGAAACAGTGCATGAGGTATGGACATTAGACCAGAACCTGAAAGTTGAAGCAAGAGCAGACAAGCGACCCCTGGTGTCTGGTTCCAGGACATTGTTTAAGCCCCGCCCCCTCTGTTTAAATGAATGGGGACGTTTACCTGATTAGAAAGTTAAAAATGCATCTCAGATAATTTTTTCAAGTGTTATTTCTGCTAAATTCACATGTATCTAATATATTAGGTTTTGGTTACCAGTGGCTGTTTTCTAAAACTTAAATTTGCTGTCTACAATAGGTTGGCTATTTCCATTTGGCTATAAAATGTAAATAAAATTCAAAACTCCATTAGTTTAGGTTTATTCCATCAGACTAGACTGATGGGAGATAAGGGGAGTCTGTGTCCCGCCCACTGGATCTCTCTCTCTCTCTCTCTCTCTCTTTAATCCCATTAAATCAGATGGCAGTCATTGATTCAATCACAAGACCGGTTCAGATTAAATCAGGGATGTCATATAGACCCACATTTTCCTCCCTGTCTGTGCAGAACTCAGGGGGAAGCGCTTGATGCAGAGCGACAGGAGAACATTAGGAGATTAGTGTCCACATGTCCCGGCAGCTCAGCCTCACTCCTTAAAGCTCTGCAGGTTTGCTCTGAAGGAGGGTTTTAGTTCTCACTGAGAGGAGCTGCTGTGCCACGCTCTCCTGCTTGTTGGTTTGGAGTCTGGAAGCAGGATGCCAGGAGACGGGTTCACCATCAAGCGACGCATCAGGAACCTGCTGCGGTCTCCATCAGTCAAGAGCAAGAAGAGCTGCAAAGAAAACCTTGGAAGCAAGGTGAGAAATATGAGGACAATAGAGTGAATTCTTATTAGATATGGAGTCAAATCAGTAAATATTCCAAATAAATAGAGTTTATGCAGGATCTGTTTGATCACCTTTAGCAGACGTTTATGAATGCATGAATAATGCCCGTCAGGATGTTTTAATTCATCTTTAGTTGAGAAAAGTGCATTTTGAACCTTATTATTTTATGTATGGACGTTTCAAATGTCCACTCATGTAAACATTATAGAATTCTTACCATTTTCATGCCCAAAAGCTTTGAGAAAGACATCAAAACTTACTAATCATACATCAGACCCTGCAGTTCAAATGCTATGACTTTTGATAGCAACAACTTGTTAAACAATCAGCAAATTTTCCCATAGACAATAACCGGGTTTGGGGAAACCCTCTACGATAATTTAATGTTTTTGATATTTTTATATCATTTATGGTTTTTACTAGGGGCGGGACTCGATTAAAACATTAATCTAATTAATTAGAGGCTTTGTAGTTAATTAATCTTGATTAATCGCATTTTAATTGTTCAAGAAAATTTGACCCAAAAGCAATTTTTTAAAATTAAAAATAATGAGACAGAGAATCAAACAACAGTCACTGACATTATTATTGTAATGTCTAATCTTTTAATTTCTAAAAAAAATGCTTTTAAATTGTATTTCAATTCAAAACAGGAGAAATATATATATATATATATATATATATATATATATATATATATATATATATATATATATATATATATATATATATATATATATATATATGGTTCTTGCTCTTACAGTACAAATACAAATTATACATTAAAACATGAGTGTTTTGGTCTTCTTCCACCCACCCTGTCTCTTTGTGCATTTCTGTTAAATTTCCTGGGAGGGTGAGGAGTGCACACTCAAACCTCCATAGGGATCAGGCATAAGCTTGCTCAAAAATGCCAGTTCAAGGATCATACCTCCTAAACAAAACACTGCATGAACATAAAAATTCACATTTGGGACCATCAGTGCCTTTAGTCACTCATAGTCCCAACATTCTGTCGATATGACTTTTAGCTTTTGTGCATAGGCCGTATATTTGAGGGTTACCTTTAAGCATCTGCTGTCAGGTGTGTGGTTACCACGACAACACCCTTTATTTCTCTGTATTTCTAAAGACTTGGAGGTAATGTCTGAAGCCAACAGACCAACCTCCTTAACAAACACATCTCTCTTCTCCAAGCTGAATCTCTGTGTTGCTTCTCTACAGGTGACGTTGGAAAAGGTGCTTGGGATCACCGCTTTGGGAAACAGCGGCCTAGCCTGTGACCCTCGATCTGGACTTGTGGCCTATCCTGCAGGGTAAGGAGGCCAGCTATCTGCACATCTGCCCTTTGACTTATCAACACACACTCGCGTCTGCGCTTATCCTTATTTACCTCCTGGCGACGATTGTTGTGCAAAATTCTGATTGTTGTCTGTGCATCGTCTCAGAGAAGGGATGGGGGGGGTGTTTCCTCTGAGAAACTCCAGAGCTTGTTTGTCCCATCCTTATTGAGGCTTGAGTTGACCTGAAACTGATCAAGATTGTGTCGTCTGGTGATCCGTGGGACCTCAGAGCTGTACCAGCCAGTGAAACAAAACCTCTGAGGGTGAAACACAATCTGAGTATCTGAGCTGTATTCGTGCAAAGCAGATCAATGACTGTGCAGAAAACAGAAGAGTTTGAGCTTTTTAGGTTATCGTTACCTTAAAGGAAGTGACTTTTCTCAGTGGGAGACGTGTGCTACCCCTTTTTCTTGTATCTAGAAGTGCTTCTCATTTTTACGACACACAGTTGTGCAATCCACCTGCTGCCCCAGTTTAAACCTGTACAAGCTGCAGTACCAGGAACACAGCTTCCTGGCACCCAGCTAAAGAACTAGCTGCTCAGGAGGAGGCCCGTCGATCTGTGTGCTGCTCAGGTGCAAAGAGGAAGTAGTTTCAACAGGAAGCACATTCATATCTGGATGATCTGAAATAGAAAATAAAGAGCAATTAAATCAAATGTGCACGAATATTTTAGATAGAAATAAATTGTGTAATCTGCATTCTTTCTTTGCTGGCAAATAAAATACAGTAAAAGATTCTAGAAAAAGAAAATTCAGATGATTAATGCAGCTTATCTGACTCGTTATCCACCGTTAGCAGTCTGTACGAAAACAAACTTCGCTTTAAACCAAGATCTGGAACATGTTTAAAACAGGAAGTAGAATTTGGATAATTGGTTTAATTATCAACCAAATGATGATGATTATAATGCTTCTAATACTGTTTTATCACGTTTTTGCTTGTGTGTGGATTTAACTGCCTTTAATGAAACTCACAGAAATTAATTATTAGATTTTACATTTACAGTCAACTCCATTCAAGATGGCCGCCACAGTTAACATTAGTAAACACAGTTCAGCCAGTTTTACACACAGACATATATACGTAGGTGCCCCGTGGACTGGCACTGCCTATGGGAGCTGCCGTAGTGGCCTGTCGCCATCTTGGATGGGTCAACGTTCGCCCCCATTTCTACTGAAGAAGGTGCTTACCCAGCTAAAAAACACATTTTATTAAGTTTTTTCACAAAATCAGACATGTGGTATGGCATAGTTAAACTATAAATATAATAAAATAAAATAAATGAAATTAAAATATAAAATCCCAACAAATAGGGTAGAAAAGTCCCATAAAAGTCCCACGTGATCTGTTTTCAATAGTACGCCGGTTGTTGCAACTGTAGGCTCTGTGGAATCACTCTGTGTTGACTCCAGTTGGGTTTGGAGAGTGAGGGACCCATCCTATATGGCGGCGACGCTGTTACGATCTCTAGTGCCCAATAGGGTGTCTACGTATTCATGTCTATGGTTATGCAGAAACAAAATAGCAATACTTATTAGTGGTTGCTATAAGTCTTAAAATGTCAAGTTAACCAAATCATAAATCTGGATTTACATAAAAGTTGGAATGATGATTTTTTTTCATCATTTAGACAATTTAAAGTGTTTTTCTCCAAATTTGAATGAAATAGTTAATTAATTTTTTATGTGTAATTATTAGACCTGTGTTTCTGGTCTGGTCTGTGGTTTGGTGTAACATCTTCTATCTATCTGCAGATGTGCGGTGGTTTTGCTGAACCCCAAAAAGAACAAACAGAGCCACATCATCAACACGTCAAGGTGAGTCCAACACAAACATTTAAACGGAATCAACTGGGAAAATTCTCCATATCAGAACCTTTTTTGTCACTTTGTTAACAGAAAAACCATCACAGCTCTGTCGTTCTCCTCTGATGGCAAGCATCTGGTCACAGGAGAGGTCAGTCCTCCCGTTTTCCTTCTTTTCTTCTTTTATTTCTGTGCAAATTTAATATTATCGAAGGATCAGAAATATAAAGACAAGATTTGCATTTCTACTTTGTAAATTTGTCTTGAACAAGTAACTCTTTCTTCCAGCTAGATTAAAGCACATTTCACGTTGATCTTGCAGCCTCTGCATGCCTTTAAAGCTCTGTGGTTTTGTTGTGTCACAGTCTAACGCGCCCTGTCAGAGAAGCGTCTTTACTCCGGTTTGTTGTCGTTACAACGTGGACCTCAGCACAACACAGCGCCTTAATCCTGCTCAACCAATCAAAGCCGATTAGAGGCTTCTCTGTGCAAGTGGACGGGCACGCGGTGGTTGCCTTGACTGCAGAGATCAAAGTTTAAATAACCAAAAACACACAGAAAAGGTTCTTTTTGCAGCTGATTTAGATAAAAAACTTCAATTGTTTCGCCTCCAACCACAAATACTTTATATACAACTACAAAAATGTGCATGCTAGTTCTTAAGCATTTTGGCTAGCTGCCAAGGACATCAAAGTTTGCTCTGTCATCAAAGCTCCACCAGAGGTTTCATTTAAGCCTTTAAAAAGTCAAAGATAATCCTGAGTGAGTTATCTGATGTCCCTCGCTCATTCATCAAACACAGCCTGATTTGCATACAAGGAGAGACGACAAGCTATTGGTTTTGACTTTCATTGTTTTGCTTCTGTCTCCTTCATATGTCGTCCACATTCTGTCTCCGTCAGACCGCCCGTCCCCACAGTCATTGACTGAGTCCTTCAGAATAGCCAGTTGACCCTTTGATCCCTATAGGAGGTAATAACGTGTGCAGGCTGAGGGACAGGTGACTGCTTTCAGTCAGACGACAGGAAGGATTAGCTTGTAGAGAGTGTAGACAGGTGACAATTGCCCTGTGAGAGAAGATCTAGAGGTTTTTTTATGTTTTTCATGTTTTAGATCAATAATCAACTTCCTGTGTTAAACAAAGATAACTTGAGATAATGCAAAATGCATATTTAAGATTATGTTTTGTTAATTAAAGGAAGAAAGCAAACTAATCTGGCCCTATGTGCAGAAGGAATAGTTTACTTTTCCAGGGCCTGTTTCAGGTCAAAAGGTCAGGATTTTCTGCTAGAGAGCAGAATTCATGGTTGTATTAAAGAAACACTTGGCAGTTTTGGCTTGTTTTTAGCACCCCCTAGTGTTCGTTAGAGAAAGTAAAAGATAAAACTTATCTCCTCGCTGTGCGTTCGTCTTTTTAACACCTTAAAGTAGTTTGAAAGGAGTATTTCTTTTATCTGATGGCACCATCTAGTGGCTGACAAGCGTATCGCACCAATAGTCGGTCGACTCAATAATTTAAGATGGCGACTGCACGTTTCTTGTTTATGAATGTGTTTTTGTAGCCGACAAACAGAGCTAAAACACGTTGATTTACAAGTATTATTCTCATGTCATGTTGTGTTTTCATATATTTATATTTTAAAGACTTACTTGTCCGTGAAAAGTTCATCAACTCTGCATCAGCCGAGGTACTTCCTTAAATTTTGAGCGGTAGTCTAACGCTATTGGTTAGTTCTGGTCGGCGCTCAGTTTCCTATTGTATGGCTTTTACAGGGCAGGGGGCGGGCTTAGCAAAAAAAGAAAAAAGACGTATCGCTTACATTATATCACACTACACGATAAGACAATCACTTTTACGGATTTTTGAAAAATCATACATAATTCCTGAAAGGGGAAAACTCCGGATTGCTGCTTTAATCTAACAGCTGAAATGTCTCCTCAGCCTAATTAGTGTCTACAGGAGCGGTTCATCACTAAATCAAACTATTCAGCTGTGTTCATGATCTAAAACATGCAGGAAACATGCTGGAAGCAGACTGCAGCGCCAGGTATGTCAGCTCCTTTTTCCAGCAGGGAGCAGCCCGCCACTCTGAAGTTGCAAGTGCGGTATTCTGGCCACAGAGGGCGGTGGGGGTCTGAGTGACATTTCATTCACCCTGTAAAGGATCATTTTAGCACATACTGGCTCAAGAACATGATTTAAAAATATGAAAAAGTTGCATAGTATGGCTTTAATTACAGCAAGTGGTCCAGAAGCAGCAAAGCATCCCCATACCATCACACTACCACCACCATGTCTGACTGATGGTTTTAACACCAAATGGAGCTTCCAGAAATCTCCACTTTTGCCTCAGTTGTCCACAGAAAAGCATAAAGATGTTTTTTGTATCTTTGTCTGATGCTGACATTTCTTTGCTTGTCTGAAATATTTAAATGGGATTAAACAAAACAAATGTGAGGTAAATACTTTTTCACAACTCACTTATACTATAATATTTTTCTTTCCTCTCATCAGTGCGGCCACCTTCCAGCAGTGAGAGTGTGGGACCTCTCAGAGCGATGTCAGGTGGCGGAGCTCCAGAAGCACAAATTTGGCATTTCCTGCGTGGCCTTTTCTCCCAACAACAAATTCATAGTCAGTGTGGGAAACCAGTATGACATGATGGTCAACGTCTGGGCGTGGAAGGTTTGTTTTACCTTTTACTAGTGAAAACTGATGTTTCTTTGTCATGTAGACACTAAAGTTTCTGATCAGAACAAACCGGAGAAAAATAAATGTTAGATTTTAAACATTTTATTGAGTTTCAGAAACATTGAGGAAAAATGCTTTTTGTGTCAGTTTCATGCTTGTTTAATTATTATGACTTTTTAATTTATAATTTGTCCCCTCCTTTCTTTCAGAATAATTCTACAGGTAGAGGCAGTAAGGTAAAACATGGACTAAATTTAGTAAAATAATTTTATTTATGATTAATTAATTAGAAAAAAATAACGCGTTAATAAAAATTAACGTATTGGGCCAGAAGGTCCCCCAACTGGGGGATGTTGAAGTTTAGCAGCAAAATACATGACTTAAATATAAATGAATATCATCAAGCTGCACCTCTAAAAACCTTCAGAACCTTGGCTACAAGACCATGCAAACCTTTTTTACGTGCTCCAAACAAAACTAAATCTACAATCAAATGAGTGATCAGAAATCCCGCTTCATGACCCTAACCCTTAACCCTAACCCTAACCCTCTGCCTCATTACTTTTTATTTTAAAAAATTGCTTTTGGGGCAATTTTCTTGAATGATTAGAATGCGATTAATCAAGATTAATTAATTACAAAGCCTCTAATTAATTAGATTTTTAAAAATAAAATGTATTCTTTAAAAAAATCAGATACATACAAAGATATAAATGTACAAAGAATTATTTTATCCTATGATAATAATAATAAGTTAAGCTTGTATAACAGTTTTTACCTAAAATTTGATGATTTTAAGCAGCTAATTTCATAATGATGTTTTCAAATCACCACCTAAAAATATAACTTTGACAACAACACATAATTGTTGGCTGGAATATTTCCTAATCTTTCATTTGAATGTCAGATTGTAGAATTTAATGAGACAAATATCTGATTTCCTGTAGAAAGATGTCGTCGTTGCTGCTAACAAGGTGTCCAGTAAGGTGACAGGCGTGTCCTTCTCCGAGGACAGCTCCTACTTTGTGACAGCTGGGAACAGACACATCCGGTTCTGGTATCTGGAAAACTGCAAGGCCAACAAGGTGAGACGGGATGATGTTTGTCAAGCAAATTTAAATCCAAGCTGTTTTATTGTTCTAATCTAGAGTCAAATCTTTGTGCTTCAGTGAATAGATTCTCTGCTAAATGTTCCCATTCTATTACATTTTCCAGCTTATGCTTTCAAATCAGTGGATTAAAATGTAGTCTAGAGCAGTTAACCCCTCCCTTTATGTTTTCTGACAGGCCAGCACTCCCGTGCCTCTGCTGGGCCGATCCGGGCTCCTCGGGGAGCTGAGGAACAACTTCTTCAGTGATGTGGCTTGTGGGCGGGGCACTAAATCTGACTCCACCTACTGCATCACCTCCTCTGGCCTGCTGTGTGAGTTCAACAGCAAGAGGATGCTGGAAAAGTGGGTGGACCTGCAGGTGAGTGACAGACCAACATCAAAGCACTGTTGTGTTAAAAATACTAATTATATGTTAGAGCATGTCCTCTTCCATGACAAAATCATGTAGGATTCTTACAGTTTGGATGTATTTCCCGCTCTAAGATGCAGACTAAGTTGAAAGAAAGTAGTGTTATCCTACAAGTCTGAAGGCTATTTACTTTGTTTTAGATTAATGAGAGACTAGAAACAATTAAACTTGGATGGATGAATGGGTGAATGAATGGATGGATGGATGGATGGATGGATGGATGGATGGATGGATGGATGGATGGATGGATGGATGGATGGATGGATGGATGGATGGATGGATGGATGGATGGATGGATGGATGGACAGATTAACGGATGGATGGATGGATGGACAGATTAACGGATGGATGGATGGATGGATGGATGGATGGATGGATGGATGGATGGATGGATGGATGGATGGATGGATGGATGGATAGATGGATGTATGGATAGATGGGTGGATTTTTCCCCCTGCCCATCTCAGAAGGCTGCACTCAAGCGCCCCCTATGGGACAGCCACCATTGATCCACACACCCTTCAGCTCATGCTTTATGTTAATTCATTAAGCTCTAATATTTCTAAGATTCCTACAAACACATTATTTTTACCCTCATTATCTTTAACCTTCATTAACTAATCACACATTAAATCGTTGACATTTTTGTCTCCTTCCACCCACCGTGTGTCTCGTAGCTCTAGCACTTGTGCTTTTCTCTCAAATCCCTTCAGAGTGCACACCAACGCTTCCATGGACTCCAGTTATAACTTAGCCCTTCTAAATATTAAGTGTCTGTTTTAACCAGAGCTTCAAGAATAAGTGTCGGTACTCCCCTTAGAAAAATGTCAGACTGGGCCCGAAAAACTAACGGTACACACACTTTTTTTCAGGCCAATATTTTATAAATGTCTTACTGTCATAACTGGGGCGGTGTTGATGCTCCTGTTGGGTCATGTCCTGTTTCCACAGACTGGCGTGGCCCAGTCTCTGTCCCTGTCTGAGGACCTGATCTTCTGTGGCTGTGCCGGTGGGACGGTGCGAGCCTTCAGGTCTGCTGACCTGCACTTCGTCTGCACGCTGCCAAGGCCCCACCCCCTTGGCTCTGATGTCACTGGCATCACCGAGGCCAGGTGAGGAAGGGATCGGGGGTGACGTAACCGTTGCTTTGCAGCAATCCACTTCCTGTCTCAAGTGCCAACAGTCCTCATTTAAAAGCTCTCCCTAATCCTTTGCTTGAGTATTTGTATTCTGGTACTCAGCCATCTTACACGTTTAATTCTAACATTTTCCCCCCTGCAGCCATCTTTTTAACACCAAGGCGGATGGCCGTTACCCAGACTGCATTGCTGTTCAGTATGACCCTGTGAGCCGCTGGCTCAGCTGTGTGTACAACGACCACAGCCTGTACGTGTGGGATGTTAGAGAGGTGCAGCGGGTGAAGAAGGTGACCTCTGCCCTCTTCCATGCTGCCTGCGTTTGGGATCTGGAGGTAAACACTGTCAGGGGAATGGCGTTTGCTAGGACATAACATAAAGAATAACCAATAACATCTTCATCAGTCAACACGAAATGATTAGGTTTGGAGGAATTCTGGGAAATAGATCAATCCCAGAGAGCTGGGCTGCTTTGGGTCAAGAAAATTATTTAAAAATGTGAAAAAGTTGCATAGTATGCCTTTAAGTTTCTGGATCGCGCTGCATGCTTTACTCCTGCTGCAGATTATTAGTTCTATTCAGGTAAGCAGCTTCTGCTTACACCACTTTATTTCTTTGCAAATCACATGATTGCCACTATTTAAAAGATTTTGTTCTTTGCAACAAAAATCTCAGATGTGCTCATCTCCTCTTCATGCGCATCAGTTAGAAAACTCTCCTTTTTTATGAAAAATTGCATCATTTATCAAAAATAGTCTTTTTAAAAGTATTTTGTGTCACATTTGTAAAACTGCATCAGCTGATTTTTGATGCCCATTTCCTGTTTTTGTGTCTTTTTGTACATAAAGGTTGTATTGTATGTGCACGTTGCAGCCCACCAGGAGAGTAAAAGCTCCCAGAGATCTTTTGAATTCTGACAGGAGTTTATGAATTTTCTGAAGGATTCAACCTTGACTTTAGATTCCACCAGAGATCCTAAAAGCATATTTTAAAAACACTTTAGAGTGGCAGGTCTACCAAATTTTAGTCTTTTTAAGTTTTTGCACTGAAATAAACTGAGAAAAAACAAAAACAAAAATTAAACATTAAACACTTTAAACATTATCTTTCATTCTTATCTATGATTTCTACCTCAAAAAGCTTTGAGAAAAGCTTTTAAAAGACAACAACGGTCTGACTCTTTCCTCAGATGTTTCCAGATGTTCCTGGAGAATCGGTGGCTGGTCTGTCCTCAGGTGCGTTTCTTACCTGTTCAGCTGACAACACCATAAGAATGTGGCGCATGGAAGACCTAACGCAACACCATGTTTACTCTCAGAGCTATCTCAGCAATGTGAGTTTCTCTTGTTAAAAACAACAACATATGGAGTATTTAGATGTAAATTCTGTTGTGTTTGCCTCAAAAGGATCTCCTGAATATAATGTACCTGGATGGAAACACCAGCAGCTTGTTGGACCCAGAATGCACCACAAACATGAGCACAGACAAGTCAGGTGAAGCTGTGGCAGCAGAAATCAGGACGGGGATCAGAACGGTCTGTCTCCGTCCAGACGGCAAACACCTGGCGTCTGGGGATCGCAACGGGATGCTGAGGTAACGAGTGACGTCTGAAACAGAGACTGATGGCCCACATGAGTGACCTTCTTTGTTTAAATGAGAACTAATCTTGTTCAGGGTTCATGAGCTCAGCAGCATGAAGGAGATTCTGAAAGTGGAGGCTCACGATGCTGAGATCCTCTGCCTGGACTACAGCAAACCAGAAACAGGTTGGTGTGTTTTCATTTCAGCGTTCTGTAAGAACGTAGATCAGCTGATGTGAACGGTGATCTTCCTGCTGTCAGGTCTGAGACTGCTGGCCACAGCTAGCAGGGACCGTCTGATCCACGTCCTGAACGCAGACGACGACTACAGCCTGGTGCAGACGCTCGATGAGCACTCTTCATCCATAACAGCTGTCCGCTTTGCTGGTGAGCCTCTCGAGATGCTGCAGACATCTGATGTCTAATCTTCCCTTAATCCTCGCCTTTATCTCCTCTCAGTCCCAAACAGCTCCACTTAGAGGTGCTCGCAGCAGCGCTTGCTGAGATAATTCATGAACATGATATGTGGAGTCAGGTTTCGTCGTTGCTGTCTCTGGTTTGAGATGTTTAGCTAACGGAGCAGGGTGTTTGTTTGCAAAGAGATTTGTGTTCAAAAATCAATTTTTTGCTTGTTTGTTTTAAGCCCACGACAACAAGGTGAAGATAATCAGCTGTGGGGCCGACAAGGGCATCTACTTCCGCACCTCACACAAGGTAAAACATCTGGTCCATCGTTTTTTATCTTTTACCAAATGTTTCTGTTTAAAATTAGACAAATGAACACAAGAAATTGTGTATTTGATTACTATCAGACCAGAGCAGTAGAAGTGTTGCTCCTCCAGCTGAGGTGGTTCCAGTATGTGGTTAGGATGGACACCATCATGGGGAGGTGTAATGCTCACCCAGGTCAACCCAGGACACGCTGGAGGGGTTTTATCTCAAATCGTGGGAGCATCCCATTGGTGGAGCTGGTGGAGGTTGCTGGGGAGAGGTTTTGTAAGGGCTGCTGCCCCCATGACCCAGACCCAAATGGACAGGCCCAGCTACAAAAACCTTATTTTCTTTAATTCCAAAAGTCCGTATTTGTTTATTTTGTGTATTTTCTATACTTATCCTCAAGCCTCACATTAGTGAGTGTTGCCATAGTTCAACCATTGAATTGTTTTTGCCTGTTTTAAACCTTTAGCGTGAAACCAAAGAGTCCAGGATAATAAAATGTGGATCTAATTTAAATGAGGATTATTCTCTGCTGCTTTAAAGGTACAATAAGTAAGAAATTTACAGTAAAACAATCAAACATTAAGTCTCAGTTATGTTGGAAGGAAGGTTATATTGAAACAGATTTCCTTCTCTTGGGGTTTTTTTCTCCTTTTAAAAAGGCAGAAGAGGGACGTAGTCATTGTTTACAATACATCCAGCCTCCATACTTCCTGGTTCCATAGCGAATCATATTTGAGCTTGCGGGGTTGCTAAGTCTGTGCTGGCATTTGTAATTTGACACCGGCCGTTAGCTTGTCAGTTCTGAAAGATAGTTCTGAATCTGAAGTGAATCATTGCTGCTTTAAAACAACTTTAATCTTAAAAATATCTGATCAACATCGAATATTTTATAGACCCTTTAAAGGTTGAATATGGAACATGGACACTATAGTGACATCTAGTGTTTAGAGGTGGTATTGCAACAATAGAACACATTTTCCAACCATCAGGGTGTTGGTTCACTGCTGATACGTGAAGTGAGCAGCCAGCACCATGTCCAGTGATGAATCGTACAGGGTAAGGACTCATTTCTACTAATGAGTTTATTTTACAACAGTATTTACCGTTAGAACATCTTCTGGGCTCAGAATCAGCTGTTTGACTTGTTGAGTCCACCATTTTACACAGGCCCAGCCTCGCCTTGCCGAGTGGACTTTTTACCGCAGCGGTGCCCTCTAGTGGCTGGTAGATGTAAACATAAACCCCATGTCGTACCCGTCAAAATAAAATAAAATTTTTTTTTAAAATATAGCTTTTAAAGGAAAAACTGTACCTTCATTCTGCACACCTCTAAACGCCTCGTGGAGGTATTATTTTTTAAAAATATAGCTTTTTGTTTTTATTAAAATGTTCCATATTCCACCTTTAAATCTTGTTATTTCTGTAGGTACTTATGGTTGTTCGCAGTAACTTTACAGGCCATATAACAGTGTAAAGGTTTATGAAAGAGTATTTGCTTGGACTGTTCCAAGTCGACCTTTTGACTCTGCGACTAGCTGTTAGCTAGTCTGGTCAGAGCTAATCTTCGAGGTCATCCAAAGTGCTAGCTATCCTGTTAAGATATTTATTATTAACAGAAAACCCAGTTGGAACAATCGGAAGCATTCCTTCAAGTCTTGACTAAACTTCTTTAACTCCTGGAACTAAGGGCACACTTTGCACCATAAGAGAAACACAACAGTTGTGTAACTCCAACATGTTTTATCCTTTAACAAGGCAGATTTATTCTTGCATAAATCTCAACATTCTTCTAAAACTTAACACATAATCCAGTCCGGTGTGGAGCACAGTAAACAATGGCTCGTGGGTCTCATTAGTGGAACTTCCTATTCAGACGTTTATGGCAAGTTTTTTTTTTAAAGGTGTGAGTTCTACCCTTTAACTTATTTCCAAGGATCCTAAATGATAATGGAAGATGATAATGAGAAACTAGTAACAACGTTTTATTGTCTAAACCTTAAAAATTAAGAATATTGTAATTTCTACAAACCTTTAAATATGTTTTAGTGCATTTTTCACAAATAATTTATACTTCTACGCTTAGAAACCTAAAAATCCAGACTAAATTAGATGAAAAGCTCTTTATAACTCTGACTGCATCTCTTTTTGTTGTGTAGACCAGCAGAGGAACAGAGTTCAGACGTTCCCACCACATGGTGAGAAAAACAACGCTTTACGACATGGCTGTGGATGCCACCTGCAGGTACGCAGCTGTAGGCTGTCAGGACCGCTGCATCAGGTGAGCGTGTGGGCGTTTGTGTGTTTTCACAAGGCTGGAAGTCTGCACGAGGCTCTGAGGTTTATTTTTCCTTCTGAATGCAGGATTTTCAACATCAGCAGCGGCAAGCAGAAGAAGGTCTTCAAAGGCTCCCTGAGTGATGATGGCAGTCTCCTCCGGGTAAATGTTTCTTTCACCAAAACCTGTTATTTTATACTTTTATAACTAAAGAACTCCTCTGTGATCGTTTCTAAAGGTTCAGATTGATCCTTCGGGTCAATACGTGGCCACCAGCTGCTCCAATAAGAACATCAGCATCTTCGACTTCTACAGCGGGGAGTGTGTCGCCACCATGTTTGGACACTCTGGTACCAGAACCAACACATCTGTATAGCTCACCACCAAGCTGAAGCTGAAATACAGCATAATATTCAATATGCAGGGTTATAGAGTGATGAAAAACCCTGGAGGGCCACAAAATTGTGATTTTTTAAAATTATTTTATAGAAAAAAAATGCAAAAATCCATTTATTGTGATTTTTTATTCAAGTGGATCAGAATTAGGCCTCATGTTAGTAAATATCTGAACATAAACATGTTAAAGAGTTGATCTACATCCACTGTTCTAGCACAATATCACTCCGAGGGCCGAAAATGGCCCCTGGGCCACCATTTGGATATGCCTATCCTAACCCGATCATTAATGGAGGCACACATTACTCTCCAGCTCTAATCTGCTCTCATAATCTTTCCTCACTTTAATGTGGCCCAGATGGAAGCATGCAACTACATAAATTATACACGCTGGGTCTTGAGAGGTATGCTGTTACTCTGATTGGTGTTTAGGGTTAGCATGTTGATGTGGTTCACAAAAGAAAACGCCCTAAAATACCCCAGGAGGGAGCTAACTATTGTTTATTTACATGTTAAGCTTGGTTCTCTTGGGTAATTTTATATTATTGAGTTATTTGCTAAGTTTATTTAATTATTAAAGTAGCACTCCAGAGTATTTCTTTTATCTGATGGCACCATCTAGTGGCTGACAAGCGTATCACACCAATAGTCGGTCGACTTGGTAATTTAAGGTGGCGACTGCACGTTTCTTGTTTATGAACGTGCTTCTGTAGTCGACAAACAGAGCTAAAACACGTTGTTTTACAAGTATTATTCTCATGTCATGTTGTGTTTTCATATATTTATATTTTAAAGACTTACTTGTCCGTGAAAAGTTCATCAACTCTGCATCAGCCGAGGTACTTCCTTAAATTTGAAGCACGTAAGCAGTAGTCTAACACTATTGGTTAGTTCTGGTCAGCGCTCAGTTTCCTATTGCACGGATTTTACGGGGCAGGGGGCGGGCTTAGCAAAAAAATAAAAGATGTATCGCTTACATTATATCACACTACATGATAAGACAATCACTTTTACGGATTTCTGAAAAATAATACATAATTCCTGAAAGGAGAAAACTCCAGATTGCTGCTTTAATTTCTTTTTTTGCTTTTGAAAGTCAGAAAGGAGGAACTGTGTGGGCTTTTTTATATAAGTAAAGGGTCTGGTATTGGACCAGCGTGCATCCAAATTGCGGCCCCTCCACGCGGCCCAAAGTTTCCACACCGTGCACCTAGGAAATTTTCTAACTACGTGGACGGTCCCGCGCGGAAAAACATGGCGGACTGGCAAGAGCTCGTAGTGGCGGAGGTTCGTAAATACAAACATCTCTATGATTCGGCTCATAAAGATCACCGTGATCAAAATATTGTTAATAATTCATGGAGAGAAATTGCTGTCACACTCAGAAAAGATGAGGAAGCAGTAAAAATATGTAAAACATCAGTGATTTCTACTTTTACTATGGTGTAGTGTTGGATGCATGCCGTAGAGCCCCATGCCGCCCCCTACAGTCTGGGAGCATATCGGCTCACAGCAGAGACAAGCTGCAGAAGGTAGGAAGGAACATTAAACGCTGCAAGTTCCGACGCGCGTTCCATCCACGTAATAAAAACGTTACAAACAAGCCTTTAAATATTTCAAATTTTAGAGACTAATTGCAACAATACAATAACAGCAGTTCAGTTACAGCTCTTTAAGTAGAAAATGTGTTATCTGAGTTATTTATCTCAGTGATAACCTGAAAATATTTGTCTCAGCATCTCTTTTCAACTTCACGTACATGCATCCTCATACCCAGGTTCCACATCTCGCTTTAGGCTAAATTATCACAAAAAATCAGTGCTTATTAATGCTTAAACTCTGCCCTCAGCAGGGGGGGCACAGGGGGGGTCCAAGCTTGTGTCAGGGTGGCACTGGCCCACCCTGGACCCTTCCTAGGACCGCCCCTGCCACTCACCTCAAGAGCTCTGCAAACAAATTCCGATAACTCCCACGTATTTTCTCACACATATAAATGATATATGTAGCACTTATTTGTATGTGTGAGGGAAGATGAGGGAGTTATGGGAACTTGTCAGAGTCTTTCATCAGCATTAACAGCTGCAGAAGTGATTTTACTTTTTGTTTATTTGCAGAAATTGTCACTGGGATGAAGTTTACCAACGACTGCAAGTATTTAATCTCCGTATCAGGAGACAGGTGAGTTACTACTACTTGGTACAGTTTCTTTCACATTTTAGCTGTTTTACAAAACAAGTTGCTGCAGTAACCCCAGTCTGTCACGTGTTTCTGTTTATGACCACTAGGCTGCAGGTCAGGCCCTTTAAGTCTACTAAAGATACTGTTGCACACATCTTCAGTGCATCCTGCTAATGTCACCTTCCAGCAAGGCTGTAAAAATGAGACAAACGCAGCATTAATATTAACATAACTCCAAATTTCTATAGATATAATAAAATATTTAAACGGGAAGCATTTTAGAAGCTGCAATGAATAAAAAATCTAATCTTGGAACGGTCTCCGCATTAGAGAAAATGACCCAGGAAATGTGTTTGCAGACGGTTTCCTGAATAGTTGGGCTGAATGAAACTTTAAATATTTAATGCCTGCATGCTTTTATCTCCCAGTTGTGTCTTTGTGTGGCGACTTGCTCCAGAGCTGACTATCACCATGAGAGGGAGGCTGCAGCAGCTGGAACAGAACCAGAACTCCACGCCCCGCCAGTCCCCCGTCATCAGGTGATGACACACACATGCTCATTGTCAACATGCACAACGAACAGCCTGTGCTGTTTCGTCATTTTGATTCTGGTTGCTGTAGGAGGGAGGCATACAGCGCTCCTGCTGTGGTTGGCTTTTCCTCTGACAGCGAGCGGGAGCAGGAGGAGGAGGAGCAGGAGGAGAGCATTGACCCTGACGACAACAACAGCAACACTTCTTCTGACATCAGCCATGAAGAAGACACAGGTATAATGACACACACACAAATCTGGAAACAGAAATAGAAACCCTGTCATCTCGTTATCGATGATTTAATTAAAACGTATTTTTCCCTCCAACACGAGGCTCAGATGAGGAACAGCACTGGGAGCTGAGTAAGGTAAAACCTTTAGATCAACAATGAAACCATATTAAACACAACAAACATTTTAAAAAGTTTGGATGTCACCACCCAGGTCCCTCCTGATGCCGCCAAGCGTCCACGGAGGCGTTGGTCCCACCGAATGGGCTCCTTGGAGCTGATGGTCAAATCTATGCTGGACTTGAGACAACTGGAGACCTTTGGTCACAAGAAAAACCTCACGCCTTCACCCGACGACAGGCGCAGCATGTCCAGCATCCAGGAGCCTGTAATTAACAGTTTTACATCCAGGAAGCAGCAGGAGGAAGGGAATGCATGATAAGTCACCTGTGTTTTTGTTTTGGGCAGCAGGTGGAGGAGAGATCCAGGAGGCATCGGCTCTGGCTGTCTTCAACCAAGGGCGTCAAGGAGACGGAGGGACCGATGCTGTTCCCTGAGGAAAACGAAGACAGCACAAGTCCAGTGGACAGGTAAATCACCTCCTACAGCCCAACGTCTCTGTTTACCCGTGTCTCACTGCTGTTTCGTGCATCAGTGATTACACGGTGAAGGAGCAGCTCTGCAGCAGTCAGGGGCGGCGGATCCGCAGCGAGAGCCAGGACAGCCGCAGCCCGGACAGCGCCTGCTCTCTGGGCTACGACAGCCGGGAGTCCAGCCCGGATCGGGTCCTGGACGGTGAGACACAGACAAACAGGACAAGTCACATCATTTAGATGAACTCTGTAAAGCCAGAGGTGTGAAACTCAGAAGCTGGTTCTGTTTCTTGTTCCAGTTCATTGAAAAGGTCAAAATAATTCAGACTGTTGCTGCAGCAAAGCAAAGAGAATTTGAGACGTGTTTGTCGAGCTGCAGCCTCACCGGATGCTGCTTCTGCTCTCTCTCTCTGTAGACGTGGACTCCTCGAGTCAGGGCAGCTCCGAGGAGGAGCCTGAAGAGGAGATGGCAGAGGGGAGGCCGGCGGTGGTGACGAGTATAGACGAGGCTCTGAGGACCGTGAGCGACGGTCCAGACCACAGCCAGGAGGACTTCCTGCGGCAGAACTTTGAAACTCTGACAGAGAGCTGCAGCACAGGTAGGACAGGAAACCAGCTCACCTGTGACCCGCTGTTGAATAAAAGCCTCCAGTGCAGCCGTGGCCTGGAGGGTTCCTTTAAACCCAGAATATCTCACTGTTTCTGTGAGTGGCCTCACATCCAAGCAGACATTATTGATTTTGTCTCACTTTCCCTTTCTGCCTTTCCCTGTTTCTGCAGCTGAGCAGAGCCGAGTCCCGAGGCTCAGCATGTCTTCACGCTTCCTGGCCAAAGGACACAATAACAGGTAGAAGCTGAGCAGAGTGGACTCACGGCTATAATTATAAACCCTGGTGGACACGGACACGCTGCTCTGTTAAACCATCTGTGAACCTGCCTGGTCCAGCCAGGCTGTCAGTTTGATGCTCGCCATCAGAAGTGGGATTTGTTATTTTTATAACAAGCACATCGTATTAAGCTCCATACACACACACACACACACACACACACACACACACACTAGCTGGTGATCATTAAGAGAATGAAATTCCTAAATGAGCAGAGTTCAGAACTTTTTGCACATCCACCTAAAGTTCTTTTCCACAGCTGCTCTGCTTTATTCTCCATGCAGACCTCCATCAGCCAAAGTAACCGGCACAGAGCAAGGCAGCAAAGCTTCTAATCCCCCGGTGTCAAAAGTACAACCGCTGATACTAAACAGCGAGCGGAGCAAGTCAGAGGATGGGATCCTCATGTCCTCCATCAGAACTGAGACGTAAGGACTAAACAGAAAAATGTCCCTTTGGGCCCGAGGGTCCCCCAAAGGTTTAGCAGCAAACTTCATGCCCCATATATCAATAAATGTCATCAAGATGCACATCTAAAAAACCTGCAGAACCTTGGCTACAAGGCCATATAATCCTTTTCTACATGCTCCTAACACAACTAAAACTAGAATTAAATGAAGAAGTGGCTCTTTATGCAGCACCACTGTGTGAAGGTTTTTGCAACATTTCTGTCTCCTGCACTGCTAGACTTTTCATTATACACACATCCAGTATATCATTTTAAAGCTAAAGCCCTGCTGATTCTAAATATGTGTCATAACATTCTACACCCATGTTTCATAGAGATATAAGCCAAAGAAAAACAACAGAAATCCTTTTTTTTCCCAGCAGAGCTCTAAAAAAGTTGATGTTTTACCTTGAAAATTTTTTTTAATCCAAACTTTCTCATCATTTACTACTAGCTCTACTTCTTTTGTCAAACTGAAAAATGTTTAGACAGAAAAAAATACATTATGACCAAAAACAGAGGCTTAGAACTCAAAAATCCCCGATGATTGGCCTAGTCCATCGTAGGTCCACGTTTATGTTTTGACGAATCTCATTGGCTGACAGTATTGTCAATCTCATTTTGGTGAGTAAAGCTTTATTCTATTGGCCCTAACAAAAAAGTGTCAAACATCCAAATTGACCAATCAGTCACTGCTATAGAAGGCAACGTCATGAAGCGTCTGGAATACCTCCAGATTTAGGAAAAAAATTCAAAATTATAAATATATAAAAAACCTGTTGAATTTGATTGTTTAGAATGTAATGTAGTCACAACGATTAAAATGCGATTAATCAAGATTAATTAATTACAAAGCCTCTAATTAATTAGATAAATTTTTTTAATCGAGTCCCAAAAATCAACTTTTTTACAATATTCAATGTCCATTTACACTTCTTCAGTGACACATATTCTAATATTTACACATCTCAACAAATCCCACAAGAGTTCCCTTTCAAATGAGTCCAGAATTAATCCAATAGAGCTTGTGGTTACAGAAATATACTCAATTCAGTGTGGGGATGTCATTTTCAAGCAAAAAAAGGCCTAGGGCTTAAAATAAAGGAGTAAAATAAAGTCATGGTGAAAGATGAATGTGTTTATGAGGCAATAACGCAGCAGCTGAGCTCTCACAGGACAAAAAGGTTCATTTATTTTGTTGTTTTCTACAAATGCGTTAAAGAAAATGATGTTTCTTGTAGTTTTATTAATTGTAAAAATGCATCCAAAATGTTATTATATTAACATTTGCATCTTTTGTGCAACTTATAGTTTTTACAGGTTATTGATAGCCTAGTGAACTAGACCAAATCTTGCTTTGCAGAGTTTATATATACACATTAATAGGATGGCTTGCCAGGCTAGGTTATTGAGGCAATGTTAAAGTAAATGTTACTGTAGGACATTTAGACATTTATTAATAAAAAAACACAAAATATATTTGAATAAATGAAACTTTTTTAGATTATTATTAGGGGTGTCAAATTATGAGATTAATCGAGATTAATTAATCACGGCCACATTTAGTGCACTAATTTTTTAATCGCATTGATCTCATTTTTAATCTATAACTTTACTGGAACTTTTCTAGCCTACCTGTTGGGATATTTTATTTAAAATGTTTATTTATTTTATGTAATTATATTTATATTTAACTATCATGCCATGGCACATGTCAGATTTTGTGAAAAAGCGTAATATTTTGTGATAAACTGTGAGTTTTGATATGCTAACTTACAGCACTGTAACTTACAGGTCTATTTTAATTTCAGACAAATGTTTTAGTAACAAGTTCTGTGATCACTATTTGCATTGCTCAAAAAGGCATTCCTTGATTAAGCTTAGATTATTCTATCTGATGTTTTATTTTAAATTTCTAATTATTTGAGACTGACATAAAAGCACAGTATTATTCCGCCTTGGTGATGTAAAAGGAAAGTTTAGAAGTCTGTTAAACAATAAATGACTTTATAAAGCCAGTTTCTTTTAGTCTGCCATAATAATGTAATGAATTTAAATAAAAATACATCAAAATGAGGGCTTTTCTCAGCCATTAGTAGGTGAGATTAAAAAAGAGATTAATTAGATCAATTAATCACAATTAATCTAAAAAAATTAATCTCATGACAGCACTAATAATTTTATTACATTTTGCATTAAAGTAAATCTCAGAGAGTGTAAACTGTCACTTTGAGAGTTAATCTGGGTGTTCTGATGCATTTTACCTGTTGGACAGGTGTGAATTTCTGCTTTGATGATTAAAGGCCCAACTTTTCTTTGCACCACCTTAAATTCCAAAACTTTAATGCAAATCATCTTAAAAATGAATTCTCCCTTTCTAGTGAGTACGTGAAGGCCTCTCAGCTACTTCCTGTAGTTATCACCCTTTCTTTTACCTGATTAAAGTTCTTTAGATGTTTTTTCAACAAACAGACAAACATATCAGACAAAAACATTATCAGCTTCGAGTTTTCCCTGCTTTTCCACCCTCTACTCCCTCTTCCTGCAGATCTGAAGCACCTTTCACCTTTTGTTGTGTGGCAGTAATAACATTTAGCTGTATTAGACAAATAAACGTACTTATTGCCTCAGCAGGGGTCCAGAGAAAGATCCTCCTCCTAAACTTCGACCTGTGAAGAAGAGGACCCCGGGGTCCCACCTGTGGAGGATGTCCAACCCTCCGCCAAAACGTTCCCCCCCTCTGGTCAGAGCAGCCTGTTTGCAGAAATCACAATCTGCACAGAATCTGGCTGCAAGCGGTAAGATTCATCATCTGTTTGCAACATTTAGCTCTGATTTGATGTGATGTGCTTATTTTCTTAAAGAAATCAACGTAAGCTTGAATCAGAAGTTGATAAATGAGTGTATTTGTTTAAGAAGTTAACTAAACTTCACATAAATAATGTAAGAAAACTCATTTATCTCATTATTTTTGCAGCTCCGCGCTCTCCTCTGCCCTCTAGTGTCCAAAAGGAGACGCGTCCGAGACCTCAGCATCTCCTCCTTCCCACAGACACCCCCAGACCTTCCTTTAACTTCTCCACCCCCTCCTCTGTGTCTCCACACTCCCCCCTGACCCCCCCACCATGGGAGAGCCCCAAACTAAAGCACCAGCACTCCTACATGAACCCCACTGCCAGCTCCATGGCCAAGAGCAGCAGATCCTCCTCTCTGGGAGACGAACTCCAGTCTGGATCTCCTCCCCGCTCCCCCTCCTTCCCTGAAAACAGGAGATCATCAGAGGAAATGGAGCCTCCTGTGCTCTCCTCATCTCCCATCCTCACGTTCCCATCACAAGGCCCCTCTCTGGTTCCCACTCACCCCACTGCTGCGGTTTCACCGACCCGTTTGAACGCCCCAGCTTCTCGCATCCCGCTCCTGAAGCAGCCCCTCAGCCCTCGAAGCAGCCTGTGTCTGGATGTGAAGCCGGGTCCTGGCTGCTCTGGAGCTGCTCTGAGGGCTTCAGCTTCAGCAGCAGATGTTGGACTGGATGTTTCACCTTCTCCTGGAAAAGCACCAGGTTGGACGGCTGAAAACTGTGGTTGTGTCACATTCCTGCACAGCTGAGAAGGTTAATCATTCCTTTTAACTTGTTATTTTAGCCCGGTGCCGGCAGCTCTCTCTGACCTTTGATCCCACCAGTTCCCTGATCATGAAGCAGAAAAGGAACTCCATGTCTGAGAGGTACAGTTCCCTCCTAAACACCCACAGTAATTAAAGTTAACACAAGTGTGTGTTTTCAGAAAGGAACAGAACATTTTGAGCTTTAAAAGGACTGATCAGATTAGTTTTCCTGCAAAAAACTCACATTTAGTTTCTGATGTTTATTCCCAGTGCCAAGGAGAGGGGTCAGGAGGCTAAAGAGCGCCCTCTGGTGCCTGAAGAGAACCAAACACTGAACTCACAGTCAGGTTTGACCTCCCAGAACTGATTTCTGCTTAATCATGATCTGTTTATATCATTATTAATAATGCATTTTCACAATAAGATTAGAAAAGGAGAGAAAAATATAGAAATATGTTTTGTCTGAACAAAAAGGCCACAAAAATATTCAGAGGTGTGATAAAAAAATAAATCTAGAACAATTAGCTTTGAATCAGGTTTTAAATGTGTGAAAAGATGTTGTTTCTATTTTACCCCTCAGATTTAGACTGATTTAAATGTTTCAGATCAGGAACAAATTTCAATATCAGAAAGAAATTCTGAGTAAATCTAAAAGCAGTTTCAAAGATGATTTCATTTACGAGGGAGAAAGTTGTCCAAACCGATCTGGACGTATGTGGAATAACAGTCCTGAGTTCAGCCCCACTAGACAGACCTGATACTGACAGATCGGAGGTTAAAGCAACATGTCGCACCCTGTTCTAAAGAAAAGCAAGAAAACAGAACATCTAAAGCCCTGCAGGTCTCACTTGGTTTAGGTTGAGGTCAGAGGTCATGATTCCACAAAGGTGAGGCGTAAACCTCTGCTGGCTCAAAGGAAAACATAAATGCACACCCAAAAGGAACATCTTAGTGATCCCGGGGCTTTAGGTGAAACATCCTGTGGACTGGAGGGACTAAAGTGGAATTTTCTGAAGGGTGTGTGTCAATCCTTGATTTTCAGAAAATAACCATAGCAACAGTCAAGCATGGTGGTGGTAGTGTGGTGGTCTGGGGAGGCTTTGCTGCTTCATGGCTGTAGCTGAAGAACATCTGACCTTTGACCTTAATAACTAAAATCATCATTTGAAAACTGCATTTTGTATTTATTCATGTTATCTTTGTCTGTTATTGAATTTTTTTACAGCTCTGAAACCTTTAAGTGACAAAAACAAACAAAACCAAAGCAGAGGACCTCTATACGGTCAAACACTTGTTCACGGTGCAGCAGCTGCCTGCTCTTCTGCGTGCTCGTGTCTCCACGCGTTAACATTTGCTCGGTTTGTTTTGCATAAAGATGAAATGCATCAGGAATCATGACATTCCTGATATGACTGGAAACAAGTTATTGTTTCATTTTTTTAAGATTTACACGCAATAGGCTTCTCACGTGAAAAGCTATTACTAATATCATGAATGCAATAATAGAAGATCCACAACTCACTTTGATCTTTTACTGAGAAAATCTAATATTCAAAGTGATGAAACCCTCAACCTTTCAGATAAAATCTCCCTGCTGCTTCATGGATGGAACCCACCACTGAGCTGTTGTTTTATTGTTTTAAGCTGGAAACACAGAAATGCATTAAATGATATCTAGTCCACATTTGTAGTCGTCCTGCTGGAAGGAAAATGCTTTTAAATAATATTTTCTCATCTTTTATTTATTCCTTGGTGCTTGCATTCTCTCTTCAAGGCTCTTCAGCCTTTTGTTCAGCATTTCCCTAATCCCCACTTTGCTCAGTAACTCAGTGTGTGTGTGTGTGTGTGTGCGTGTGTGCTGATTTATCACACGCTGTGCCATACTTGAAAATCATTCTCTCCATCTCCATCTCTTAGTCACCTTGGAAACCTGCAGGGAGACCATTACCAATCTCCATATCAGTCTGAGGAAGACCATCCTTCTGTTTACTACGGTTAGTGTGTGTGTGTGTGTGTGTGTGTGTGTGTGTGTGTGTGTGTGTGTGTGTGTGTGTGTGTGTGTGTGTGTGGTAGGGCTGGGCAATAAACTGAAAATTTATCTTTATCAAAATTTCTGACTTTTATCGATATAATTTTTCCCATGTCAATAAATTCGGTAATAAAAAGATGAAAAGATGTGTGTAGGTTGGCAACGTTCCTGTCCCTTTAAGAAGCCGTACCACCTCGAGTCACATGACAACATGACTCAACATAACACCTGTGACAGCCCCATCTAGTGGACAGCTTTTGTTTTGGCTCATGTAGTTATCGTCCATTTAGGGCAGCAGTAGCTCAGGAGGTAGAGCGGGTTGTCCAGTAATCGGAAGGTTGCAGGTTCGATCCCGGCTCTGGCCAGAGAATGCTGCTGTGTGTCCTTGGGCAAGACACTTAACCCGCCTTGCCTGCTGGTGGTGGTCGGAGGGACTGGTGGCGCCAGTGCTCGGCAGCCTCGCCTCCGTCAGTGCGCCCCAGGGCAGCTGTAGCTACATCGTAGCTCATCCCCACCAGCGTATGAATGTGTGTGTGAATGGGTGGATGACTGATTGTGTTGTGAAGCGCCTTGGGGGGTTGTAGAACCCTAAGAAGGCGCTATACAAATACAGGCCATTTACCATTTACCATTTATCGTTATCGAGGTGAACTCCTCAGTATATCGTGATATTGATTTTAGGCCATATCGCCCAGCCCTAGTGTGTGTGTACTTGTCCATAGATCAAAGTGAGGACCAATGACAAACTTTTCACCAGTAAAGTGAGGACATTAGTTGCAAAGTGAGGACCTTTTGCCCAGTCCTCACTTTGGTGCAATCTTACAGAGAGAGAGAGAGAGAGAGAGAGAGAGAGAGAGAGAGAGAGAGAGAGAGAGAGAGAGAGAGTGTGTGTGTGTGTGTGTGTGTGTGTGT
Source organism: Aphyosemion australe (assembly GCA_006937985.1). Lineage (NCBI taxonomy): Eukaryota > Metazoa > Chordata > Actinopteri > Cyprinodontiformes > Nothobranchiidae > Aphyosemion > Aphyosemion australe. Next base: position 1,378,705 of record SSNS01000060.1, read on the forward strand.
GTGTGTGTGTGTGTGTGTGTGTGTGTGTGTGTGACAGAGGTAATAAAAGGGGTAGAAAAAGAAGCAAATTAGTACGATTTGTAATGAAAAAAAGAAAATTACTTTTTATTTTTTCAGTTTAAAAAGTTGGAACTGACCGTCTTGATCACAGACATCATCAGTATCTGCTTTTTAAACCTAGTTGGAGGATTTTAGTCCTTTTTAGTTTTCCCCCAGTCTGTTGCTTTTACTGCTCTCTTAAAGTAGCTCTTCGGAGTATTTCTTTTATCTGATGGCACCATCTAGTGGCTGACAAGCGTATCGCACCAATAGTCGGTTGACTCTGTAATTTAAGATGGCGACTGCACGTTTCTTGTTTATGAATGTGCTTCTGTAGCCGACAAACAGAGCTAAAACACGTTGTTTTACAATTATTATTCTCATGTCATGTTGTGTTTTCATATATTTATATTTTAAAGACTTACTTGTCCGTGAAAAGTTCATCAACTCTGCATCAGCCGAGGTACTTCCTTAAATTTGAAGCACGTAAGCGGTAGTCTAACGCTATTGGTTAGTTTTGATCTGCGCTCAGTTTCCTATTGCACGGATTTTACAAGAACGAGGGCGGGCTTAGCAAAAAAAAAAAAGACGTATTGCTTACCTTTATATCACACTACATGATAAGACAATCACTTTTACAGATTTCTGAAAAATCATACATAATTCCTGAAAGGGGAAAACTCCGGATTGCTGCTTTAAATTCAGTCATATTGTTGTCATGCGACAGAAACTGATTTTAAAAACATTCACCTTTAGAAAAGTTTAAAAAAGTGGAATCATTCTGTCAAAATGATTTTAAATTACAAAAACAGTTTTAAACTACAGTATAGGTGCCTTCATTTTTCTCGATAATCATATAAATCATAAACAACCCATCAGCTGGTTTACTGTCTGTTTACACCACAGCTACTGAAACCTGACCGAGCATCCTCTGAAGACCAGCAGGAGATGATGACCGTGGTGTCAGAAGCTCTGTTCACGGTTAAAGCTGAGCTGGACTCTCTGCCTCTCGGCCCCCCCCTTACTGATGGGTCCCAGGGGTTAAAAGGTGAGGAGGACAAGGCCTTGGCTCTGCTGGAGCAGTACGCCGAGCTGCTGCTGAAGTCTGTGGAGAGGAGACTCGACACCAAGAGCTGAAGAGGTCGACTCGTGTTTGTAGCATCACCAGCACTGTGAACCGCACCATCGGCTTAATGCACAAATGTTTAGATTAAAAGGAGACGTATTTAGAGCACAGAAGAGAGTACTATGCACTAAAAAGAAAAATCTTGCCTTATTTTCATGTTGCCATATTTCTGTGTACAACTGCTCCTGAGAGTGATAAACTATAGAAATTAGTGCTTCCAGAGATCAAAAAGCAGGAAGAGAGGCGATTGGGCCACCAGGTAAGAGGGATGAAGATGAAGCAGGAAGATGTTTTATTAAAAAAAGTTTTGTGCCAATTTTATATTTTATTTTGAAAAATTTGCTGTAACTTCTATGCATTTGGTACCACTCCTGATACCTAACCCATTCACCTGTGTAAATCTGAATAATGTTTGTACTTTTGAAATAATTTACATCTTTTATTAAATTTTCTATTTCTCTAAAGAAGATTTTTCTGTACAGTCTTAAAATAAACACTCTGAACGCTGGACTTCACTCCTTTCTTATAATTTTATTGATCAATCAAAGTAAACAGAATTTTATGACACTGTTACACACGATTCTCTGTAAAACACCTCAGTTAGTGGCACGGATGGTTACACACAATATAAAACAGTTGCGGAAAAACAGAATATTGGAAAATAGTTGGAAGAGTTTTAGTTCCTGCAAAATGTTGCACATAAATGGTGTGCATTACATTACATGTGCACAATTCTATGTGTATAATTTTATTTCCAACACACCGATATGCAGTCTGCTGCAGGATTTCATTAGGAACAGTTCATATCCTAAGGAAGCGTCTCCACGTTGACGTACGTGAGGACCACGTCGTTCAGTATGTTGATTCGGTCGATCTGGTTGAGCTCTCTGATGCGGTGCCGAAACTCGAACAGCGGGATGTTGTTCACCGCCACCCTGAAGGCCTCGGGGGTGCACAGGATTTTCATCTGGAAGAGAACAAACCATCGACAGCGCAGCGCTTCCATCAGAACTGGGAGTCACCATGTGCGCAGAGCCAAGGTGAACTGCAAAATAGATCAAATACACCCAACACCAGCAGATATGAAGATAGCTTCTATACTCAGCTTTTATCATCTAACTCAGTGAAGGGAGACTGATGGACACACGTCCTCAAATTAGAAGCCACCTGGTGGTTGAATATAAGTGATATGGATGTTTCTGAGATGTTGAATTTACTTAACCAAGTTATGTCAACTGGTACCACTAAATCTAGTTGCTTAACCCTTGGAAGTCCCTTAGTACATTTTTTGTGCAGGCACTAGTGTTTTTTGTTTTGAACAATGCATATTTTCATTAAAGGGGTTAAATCTAGAAAACACACACACATTTTATTATGTTTAGTGAGTGCTGAAGCCAAGGATGGAATCTGTGTAAAAAAATCACACTTATGAAATATTATTTAATTTTAATTACACCTTTTGATCAAGGACATTTTTTTGTGCAAAGGGTCCCCAATGTTACTTTTTTTGAAGGGACCTCCAAGGGTTAAATGTAAAGAGTAATATACATTGTTATGTTAAAGTAAATTAATATTACTCTTTAGATTTAAGCAACTAGTGGAACCAGTTGACATCATTTGGTTAAGTTAATTCAACATTTACTTTTTAGAGTGAGAATCATGACATCCCCACACAGATGGGCCCCATATGAAATATATATGGGCAAGTCGTATGGGTCCCACCAGGGTTTGTCCGTGGTTTCCACGGTGGCCCCATGGGGTTTGCCCACAAAGATTTTAATGGGCCAGTGTTTGAGACAAACCCTCTGAAAACCCATGTAGGATGTGTTAAAAAAATTTGTTTTGTTTTTTGGCCCCTGTGGGGCCACCATAGGGACAAGCCCTGGTGGGACCCATACGACTTGCCCATATATATTTCATATGGGGCACACCTAGGTGTGCTGAGCAGCTAGCTTGTCATGCTCCAAATCTAATCTAAACTTACTGAGGCCTTTTTCATCATTAAAGGTGCAGTAATTACTTGTAATCCATTGTTTGATTTGACTGATGGCAACATTCCGTCTTTAAGGGATTCATATATATTATTTAGGTCAACTGGATGGAAACAAGTAAACAATCCTTTAGTGGCTTTTCCACCCTTGGCAAACTCAAGCTGTTACCACAGCTTCATAAAGCTAAACAAGACATAAGTCATTATTGTAAATTCTTTTGAAATAGAACACTAGACTTTGTGGTGTTGGCAACAAGCAAACTTGCTCTAACAGTCTTTTTTTTTCCTTATTATTTTGCTATAAAGACAATTTGAATTGTATTTATGTAATAGTGTTAAACACGGTTGTGTGAGAATAATAGCTAAACCTAGCTAGCTACTCTGCTACAATCTCAGTTATTAATTGACTTTTTATGAATCAGACAGGTTATTAAGGGAGTTTTCCTCTCCACTGTCGCTACATGCTTGCTTAGTATGAGGATTGTTGAAAAGACGATGCAATCTGCTGGGTTCCTAATATAAGAAACTTTTTTACTGATTGGCTGAATGAACTGAACTGTATTGGAATGTTTACTTTGTGAAGTGCCTTGAGACGACTCTTGCTGTGATTTGGTTCTATAGAAATAAACTGAATTGAATTGAAATTGAATTATTATCGTTCTCCAGTGGAGCTGAAGCTACACTCTGGTTCTGCCAAGCCATTTAGAAGAGAATGGGAGATTGGGAGTTGTCACCCTCCAGAGGAGGAGGAGAAGAAAAGTGATCTACATAAAGTTAATATACTTATTGTAATGTATTTAATAATGAAATTCTATATCAATTTGGCATTTGCAACAGGGGAACTCGCTCGCTAGCTAAAAACACAATTAAAACCCTATTTATGAAACAGTATTAAACACAATGGTACTGATGGAATCACAGAATGTGTTACAGAGTAAAAAAAAATCTAGTGGTGCAAAAATGTATTCACCAGTAAAAAAGGAACCAACAGGAGGAGGCTCACTTCTAGTGAGAGACTGTTACACCAGAGGAGAGGAGCCAATACTCTAGTAGTTTTACTGTAATATATGAAAAAGTATATAATAATAATAATAATAATAATAATAATAATAATAAGCTGATTTAATTTGACAAAATGAAAATTTTAAATTATATGCAATATATTATAATTCTAAGGTTTAAAGAGCAAAATAGAAGTTAGGTAAAATGTAATCACTACAATAACTAGAATAGCCCCTCAGTACACAGTTACACCCCCCCCCCCCCCCACACACACACACAACAAGTTAAAATAAAGAAAATCTCACTCCAACACTTTTGCAAAAGCTGGCAGTCCTGTTTAATCTACCACGCTGTGAGAAAGCTGTCCTGGTTTCAGGTGTGTTGACGTTAGCATGGTGGCTAGCTCCTGAACATGCTTCCTCTGTTCACTTCCTGTCTCCTCACCTCAAAAGGGCTCCCAACAGCAAAAGGGAAGGGTCCCTTCAGGTCCCTCTCCTCTGAGCCCCAGCGCTCGCCCACTTTGTGGTTACGGACCACCACCTGCTTCCCCCCCTCGTTGAAGCGGGGGTTGATGTGAAAGGCTATGTCGTTGCCTCTCAGAAAGTTCACTGTGAACCTGAGGGAAGCCAAACTGAACTTAATCCTTTCATATTTTGCATAAAATCCAACAATTTTGCATAATGCATGCTGTTTCATTAAGAGTGCATAAATAAATTGATTTAGTTGAAGGCTAAGTGTGCAGGTAGAGAAGCGACTCACATTTTTGCGTTAGGTTTCACGTAGCCCAGGATGGTCATCATCATTTTGTCGTAAACCCCCCGAGCCAGGTTTAAGTTGTACGGCACACTCTGGGCAAGAAAAGACGAGGAATAAGCTAGGAAACAACCGTGTGTGTGATGTATTTATGCATCTGACTGACCATAGGTCCAGATGTGGGAGGGAGCCAGTGTTGAGGCATAAAGGACGGGTTCTGTCCGGGCCACCCTGACTGTCCCGGGTTATAAGGCCAGCCAGGGTGGGCCGCCCAGCCGGGAACACTGGGATGGATGCTGGCACCTGGAGCAACAGCAGGAGCTGGAGCCGGGACTTGAACTTGAATGGGAGCTGGTTGCTGTGGAGGCTGGTACTGGGAGGCGGGCCAGCATGGCTGACACGACGGCTGCACTGCTGGAGCCGGAGCTGGGACCATGGATGTGGTCAGCGCTGGAGGCGGAGGTGGAGCTATAACCTGAGGAGCCGGGGCTGCAACTGAAACAGGAACTGAAACAGGAACTGGTTGTGCTGTGGGCCAGCAGGGGGTGTTTGGCTGACCAGTCCAGCAGGGCACAGCCTGGGTGGGCTGCCCGGGCCACGCAGGGAACCCAGATCCAGACGGTGGCAGGCTGGGCCAAAGGCTGCCAGTCTGAGGGGCAGAACCAGACGGGCAGCTGCCACACAAAGCGTCAGCATGCTGAGACGGTGGAGAGGGGGAGGATGGAGAGAGAGGAGGGTCAGGAGCCAGGATAGAGATACGAGGAAGAGAGAGAGTGGACAGAAGAGAGGACACCTACTGAAGAGTTCAACATTTTATATTTAGATGGAAAATATGTGGAGAACATCAGAAGTTATTGTGTCATCCTTACCAGAGTGGGGATCTGAGAGTTAGCTGTGGTGCTTGCATCCATCCTGTCTGAAAGAACAAGCTTAAGCTCACTCTGCATGTTTTAAATAAAACGTTATAAAACAGAGACCAATCCTAACCTAGTCATGAAAACACAAAATGCTTCACCTTTGTTTGGCTTGATTTTATTCATGAATATTAGTTATTAGGGTTAGGGTTCAAAATATCCTACAGCTATAATGTTCTGTGTTTTAATCTTTGATTTTCCCATTTTCCAACAAATGCATCATTTTTAAGAATCACTTTTAGTTTTCCTAAATAAGCAATGATATTTGTTGCTATGGTAACGATGATGCGTGGGACCAGTCTTAACGAGACACGCCCTTTGGAGGTGAGGTGGAGGATACAGATCCTCTCCATCACTTAATACCAGCTGCTGTGGAAAATGATTGTTCTGAACTTAATTTTCCATTTTGAACGAGTTTTCTGGAAAAGCAGCCAACTGGTGGGAAACGACTTTCAAACTTAAACATTTTTACGTGTGCAGTCGCTGATAATAACATAGTTTTTATGTCCTGTGAGTTTTTTTTATGCTTTTATCAGAGAAAAATGCAAAAAGAAATGTATAGCTGACCTTTATTTTCCTCATTTCTGTTTTACTCAGACATCATTTTAAGGTTAAATATCATAAATAACTCTATTTATGTGTTATTAGTGGTTAGTAAAGCTCATCAGGATGCTATATCATTTTTATGCATCATTCTTCCAGTTTGGAGGAAACTTGCAAAAAAACAAAACACTAGTTACCTTTTCTTGTCTTCAGCTCTCAGTGGGCTGCAGGGTCTGGAGTGGTTCCAGGTCCGTGTGTCCGTCTGCAGACAAGCACAGAGAAAAAGGCTTTTATAGTCCTGAATCCTCACACCACCAGGCTCCTCCCACCGCCAAAATAACACCACTCCTTTTGGGTTAAAAACTAAATCTGTTAACTTTATTTAACATGTATGGCTCTTACGTCTAAGTTGGGATTCTCTAAGAAGAAATCAAAGACAGGTTAGAACAGTAAAGTTGACATGTTGGTTCTGCTATTATGCTCTAGATGAAGTTCTCCTTCCTGACCCAACTTGGGTTCAATGACAGGACAATGACTTACTTTTGTGCCGATGTGGCTCATTTCACCACTGAGCAGTCATGAGACCGTGAAACACTCGAAGACTAACACAATTACTGCAGACAGACAAGTATGTCAACAGCCTGAAGGTCAGAAAGGGCTCCACTCTCCTCGTTTAACTCGTGCTTTTTGCTCCTGGAGCTCTGATTCCTACTTTAAACCCTTTCTCACGTCCCTCCAGCCAATTAAAAACTTATAATCTGGTGTTCCTCAACATGACAAACGCTAAGGTCCAACTCAGCAACCTAAACCTCAACGTGATTATCTAATAAGTCTCCATGGCAACAGCATCATGACAACAAGTGTGGATTCACGCAGCGGCTCGTTATTAGATTACCAATCATCTGAGCTGAGAAATGCCAGAAACGGCAGAAACGGAGTGATGTAATCCTCAGCAGATTCAACACCTGACTCTCATCCTGCTCACCCGGAAACGTTTAATCTACCGCTACCGTCGGCCCGGTGTCAATACGGTTCATTTCTGTGATTATCCTGTTTGAGATGACTTTTATTCTCAGGAGAATAACTCACTGCTGCACTTTAGTATAAAAGGTGCAACACAATGACTCCGTGTTGTTCTGTATTCTGGGTTCTCCCAGTGGTGATCTGGGGTCAGTTCAGCTTTGATTTATTAGACGAGGTCCAACTAATACATGGGTTCAGCCAAGGTTTGACCTTTCATGTAGGTTTAAACTAAAATTATCATTAAGGATGTTTGATATTGTCATTTTTTTAACTGATACCAAAATTATGAATAAAATCTAATATCAATAATTTCCAATATTACATTTTGATGCCAATGCCGATGATAATGGTCAGCCGATGATATTCCTAATTATCCTAAATTCTCCAGCTATTGCCAGATTTGACCCACTTATACCTTTGGAACTACCTTAATTCTTCACGTCTCAGATTCCTGAAGGTGTCAGAAACATTTCATAGAGGTTCTGGTCCATACTGACATGACAGCATCACACAGTTACATCCATACTGAGAATCTCTGGTTCCACCACATCCCAGAGGTTCTGGTGACTGTGGAGGTCGTGAACTGGTGAACTCATGGTCATGTTCTAGAAACCAGATGATCTGAGCTTTGTGACGTGGTGTCTTATCCTGCTGGAAGTAGCCATCAGCAGATCAGTCCACTGTGGTCATAGACGGATGGACATGGTCAGCAGCAATACTCATTCACCTCTGTCATCAAGGACATTTTCATTCATTAGATATTTTCTGTTTTTGGACCATAAACCCTGGAGATGTTTGTGGGTAAAAATCAGTTTCTGAAACACTAACTCCTTCCTTCATCATTCTGACGCTCAGTTTGACCTTCAGTAGGTCATCTTCACCACCTCTATGTGCTTAAATTAACTGAGTCGCTTCCATCTGATTAGATGTTTTATGTTGATGAACAACTGAACAGGTGTACCTAACGAAGCGGCAGGTGAGAGTATGCTGAGATATGATAGATTCATCGTTATTTTGGGCAACTCTCGTAAATAAGATGAGCTTATTTAAGACTTTGCTCTGCAGGTCGGTCTAGCCACGCTCCGGTCCACCATAGGTCTGAATCATTTTAGGTTGGGCCAATCACAGCACTCTATTGCTGCGTTTGATTTACCTCTGAACTCACACCCGAGTTAACAGCGTTCTGGTTACCGTAGTCGGAGAAGTCGGAATTCCAATATGGCGGCGCCCTCGAAAACTGCTGTTTTTGGTAGCTCTCAACGAACACAGACGACTAATAAACAACACTTTTAGTTTGTTCAGCTTAGAGATGCAAGCGCTACATGTAGCATTGATTTTAAACGCACTCATATGTGTGTCTTGTAAAATAAACACATTTCAAACAAAACTTCCGGTTGCCATCTTGGATCTCGAGGTCGGAGTTCTGAAAACTTCCCGGGTTTCCGACTTTGCGGGTCGTTTTATGTGATTTTTCCTACTTGGAAGTTGGGATTTCAGAGTTCCAAGGACAAATTGAACGCACCATTAGTTTGTGGAGAGATGTTGGGCAGGCTACAAACTACAAAGATGGCGTCGGCTCAGGATTGGTGCTCGTTTGAAACGGCTTTGGCGTCAACTTTGGACGATTTAGACTTGGGCCTTTTTTGAGACATGAGCAAAAAATTGCTTCCTCTTCTTCTTCAACTGTCCTATTGACTGGTTTCCATAGCGATAAATATGTCACGTTGGTCCCAGTGCTGTCCATTTGTGTGCAGAGACAGTTTGAAACACATCCATAGATTCCGGTCCATGACTGACTGTGTCTACGGGTCGTTGCCAGACTAAATATTTACACATACAGGATGCATGGCCAGGCTCGCATTCTTACACATTATTACAAGATTTCATACATTCTGCCAGCCCTCAGAGCCGTGTGTAAAATTAGGTGTGGTGGCCATCTTGAATGAGTTAATCACTTGTAGACGTACATCAAGCGATTTTGGTTAAATCTGACATAAACAGAAAACCATTCTGATGTTTGATTTGACCATGAAGCGGTCTCAAGGATGCTTCAGTAATGTGAACAAGCTCTATTTCATGATACAAAGAGGAGAACTTTTGCACAAACTATTACGTTTTAAATTCAGATCCCACACCGGCGGTCCTAAATCAGCGTGTTAACTTATTGTGCTGAAAAGCTTCCCATATTCTGAGAACAGCAACAAAAAGAGCCTCCTCTAACAATCCTTGGGAATTGCTTCGCTTCAGCTGCATATTGTCAGAGGAGATTTGTTGCCAAGAAACAAACCAGAACATTTGCTCAATGGTTTGTCTCTCGTTTGGTCCTGTAATCCTGTGACGAGCCTAAAAATCCAGCCTCGTCCGCAGGGAAGATTCGACGAAAAGTTGCACCAAACACACAAAATTCTCAACTTGAGAGTAAACTGCAGCGCTTCACTCGAGTGTGTGTTTACTACCATGTGGTCATGACATGTGTGAGTCGTGATGTCACTCGCAGGAGATCTTCTTTTGTCGTCTCAGCCAATGAGGGAGCTGTGGAGGAAAAGGAGGGGACCACGAGGCATGCTGCTGTTAGGCAGAAGAGAGCAATCTGGCAGGAGAAGGGCTTTCTAAAGTGACGGCGGAGGCATTAGCCTCCCATAAGCTCTTGGCACTTTTCCAGTGATTGAAAGCTCTAAACTCCTTGCATCCTTCTGCACTTTCTACTCTTTTTCATCTCTTTCTTCCTGCATAAACACTAGCTGAATGTGTGAAGTGCAAATAGACAAATCTGCAAGGTAATCTCACAAGCGAGTGACGTTTCTGAGTGTTTTGCTCCTGCGCCTTCAAACGCTGAGTGAACGATAGGATCAGAAGGAGCGTGTGTAACAGATGCTTTCAAATACAATGTGCCTGCTGTTGCCATGGGAACAGCAGCATGCGTTTGTGGGAACCTGAGTGTTATTATATCTGGGCTATTATAAGATCAGTTTAATGTAAAAAAAATACAACTTTGCATGTGCTTTAGCTGACTTGTCAGTCACCTCTTATGTTAAAATATTTGCACTTCCACCGGTTCACCACTAGATGGCGGTGTAAAAAACTTCCTGAGGGCTGGAGGGAAACAGGGAAGGGCGGTCATATGGAGAGTAAACTTGGCAGCACTCATAAAAAATCATGGTGTAGGGCCAGAAGGTTTGGTGATCAAATGTTGAAGTTCTCAGAGTCAGAATTCCTCTCTAAACCGTTGGATTATGGTTAAACGTTTCAACAAACTACAAACTTCTACATATTTGACAGCTCCTGAGAAGAAAAAAAGTCTAATAATTGATGTTCTGTCAGTTTCAGAAAAAAACCCTTTCTGCTCCAGCCAAAATAGAGCATCTATAAATCACGTATAGTAGAACCCTCCCTCCCCCGCCCCCCATGTGGCCATATGTGAAAGATAGACGTGGCCGTTCACAGAAGCCATAATAACTGAGGCGTTAGCCTGGAATAGTTCTGAGCTGAAGGGCTGTTCTCGCTGCTTATGGAGGCTCACATTTCCCAGGATGATTTATAGGTGCAGCAGGGCTGCATGGGTGATGGAGCTGGAGAGGAGGAAGCTAATATTAGGAAGAATGTGTCCCTTTTCAAAGTGCATTCCTCTCCATAGCATGCATCTGATTGGAGTTTCATTTAGGCCTGTGCAACAGGAACAGGAGTGACCGAGCTTCTCTGGTTGATCCCAGTCTAAAGGCTAGACTTTGACTTTATAATTGATGTGGTGTTTATCCTCTGTCGCTGTTAAAAAGCAGAGATCAGAGATCCTGTCACAGTGCCACAAATTGACTCGTGCTCCTCCACGTTCACTGTAGTCTTTACGGGGAGCACTGTGCTACAAACAGCACGTCAGAAAGTGAGATGGGCGATCAATGAGGGCTGTGATGGCTGGCAGGCGCTGTCACACTGTGTGTTTATGCTCTGGGCTACAGTCGTTGTCCTGCCTTACTTAAGAAACACATCCTCTCACGCCTCAAATCTGACAGCTTTTATATAGCATTGCTTATGTAGGCTATTTCTTCCCACAGATGTAACAGTCTATATTTAGCTTTAAGGCAGCAAAAATACATAAAAGCTCAATTTAACTTTCATTTTTTTAATTGTTTTTTTCCCCCCAAAAAATGATCACAAATCACATTTGAAAAAACAGCATCCAGCCCATTTATTAGTCTTTGTCATTACTTTAACTTTATTTATTTACAACTTTGTGTAATATTCTTAGGGGCGTGTCCATTTGATTGACAGGTAGTAGATGAGCTGATTGCTCCCTGCTTGCTACAGAGCAAGCCTCATCCTCATCCTCACGTTAAAAGTGTTACAGCCTAGAAGGCAGAGGGCAGCAGAGTTGCTCAACAGCAGTTTTCTGGTTAAAAGCACTCGCAACCCTCCATTAGCTTCGGTTAGCTTCAGTTAGCTCATAGCAACATCAGATCAGAGTTTGTTCGGCGCCAATCATCCGGCCCCACCCTCACAGCCCTGCTCTCAGCTCCTTGTTTGTATTTTCCCGGGAGTGACGAGATGCATGACGCAGCCAAGATGGTGGAGATTGGAACCACCTACTGGGCTTCAATTCAGCTCTTCAGTAACCTACAGGTGACGGTGCAGAGGGTTTGTCCATATCATACATACAGTCATTAGTAGGGTGTCCATATTTTTATTTCCAAAAAGGACACTTGGTGTGCTCGGGGTCCTGCAGCTGCTGCTGATGTCACACCATGGCAACGCCACTCAGACAAACTACATTGGACCCCATTTTCCACCCAGTTAATAATATCACTCTACCAACAAAACGGCTCTCAAAACAATTCATATGTGAATTTTTGCTTGTGTTTATATAAGTTCTTTATGGCGTGCCGTATGGGATTATTTATTGGACCAAATATCAGCGACAAAGGTATTGATGCACTTCTTTATAGGGTTAAAGTTTCCTACGAAGAAGAACTACAACCCACAAAAGCTACAACCCCGATCAACGTGTAATTTCTGTCATTTGTTTGCATCAACCAATCACATCAGTCAATTTAAACATGGGTCCCCTGAAAAAAAAGATAGTTTAATCAATCTTTGAAAATCCCAGATGCCCCGGACAGAGCAAGAAAAGTGGACGTTGCCACAGAAATAGGGACACATGTTCAGCTATTGGATTTGAATTGTTTATTGCCTAAATTATGTATTTAAAAGTTTTTTGTATTGGTCATTGATGTCTATTTGAACTGGTGTATTCCAAAATATTGTTATTAAAGCTAACAGGTATTTACAACTGGTAACGTCCAACCTTTATTATAAAAATCCCTGAATTTGATTAATCGATTATTAGTTTCTTTGTTCAGTTCAGGTAGTTTATTTTCCCTCTTGGGGGAAATGTGGAGCACAACAGCAGTCAGGATAAATGAACACCACATCACAATCCACACATTCAACCAGCGACCCCATTATGCCCTTTGTAAAAATCTACTCGAAATTAAAGGTTCCATAAAAAATAAATGAAATAAAAATAAAAGCAGTATGCAACTTAAAAGGCAATATAAAAACGGTTAAGAACAGTTAAAAAACAATAAGACAAAACAAAGACCATCTCAAATGTCTACTGCAGATTTATTGCTTTATAGCCATAGGTACGAATGAATGTTTGTACCTATTGCATCTAATTTTGTTTTGGAAAATAAATAAATAAATAAATAAATAAATGACATTATTATTATTATTATTATTATTATTATTATTATTATTATTATTATTATTATTATTATTATTATTATTATTATTATTATTTCATGCATACATTTGATAAATTTAACATAAATAAACAAATTATTATTATTATTATTATTATTATTTCATACATACATTTTACATAAATAAACAAAATTTTATTATTATTATTATTATTGTTGTTGTTGCTATTTATTTATTTAATTTTTCGTTCATTTATGTTAAATGTATGAAATAAACGTAAAAGTAAACTGAATGGCCAGACTTATCGTCTCTGACTGACTGCAGGTCCTAATCTGAATGAGAAGCAGCAGCAGGCGGGATGGCTTCTAGACGCACGGAGACCTGCTACAGGTGCTCCACATTTCCTGCGCGCTCTCCGCCCTCTCCGCTCATTCGCTCCTCTCAGGCGCCCGGATGTAGCGCACAGGAGCGCGCAGTGCTCCACTAGAGATAATAACATGGCGCTGGCAGACACATAGCGGAGCGCATCGCTGTAATAACACCCAGAGAAACAGACCAAAAAGAAAAGCGACGGGACATGTGAGCTCCTCGACCGCACAACGAGCAGGTAGGTGTTTATTTCTACAGATGCGCTCCTGAATGATGGTAAACATGGAGAAAAGACGCCGCTGCTTCTTGTTGCAGGGGGCAAAAAGCCGCTTTGGTAATTCTGCTTATCGGTTTAGTTTGTGTCCATACCCTTTTCTGTCCCCCCAACACACACACCATCACACACGCTCACACACACTAAAACAGCTGTGTCATTCTGGGCAGCTTCGCGTCGCTGCTTACGATGCATCCGTGCAGAAATAAATCTGTCATTTTCTAGTGCATGTGTTGTCATGGCTGTCAGGCTCTCCGTGCGTCGACCGCTGTCCTTGGTATTGAAATGGGTGGGCGCCACACGGGTCTGCATGCTGCAAACAGTTCCGTGTGTCGGTGCGTGTCCGGTTTTGTGTTTTCATTTAAAACAATCAGGCTGAAACGAAAAGGAATTGTTGGCAAAGCTGGAGGTCGAAGGAGAAATCAGCGTAGTGCATCTGTAGCTGCTCAGGGGTGAGTTGATGGCAACAGCAGACTGTTTGTGATGCTGGATTTCCTTGTTTTTTCACCAGAACAGCATCACCTCTCCTATATTCACCCTGCTGCATCACACTGATGCAGACTATGTGTATATATATATATATATATATATATATATATATATATATATATATATATATATATATATATATACATACATTTTTTCAAAAATCTAGTGGCTGAATGTTATTGTGCTGATGTAGGCCAAGTAGGAACAAATGATTTTTAACTAGATGAAATAAATGAAAGGGCTGTGCTCTATTAGAATGGGATTCTAAAATCCCCAAAGAAACACTTCTTATGGGTGATTAACACATATAATACTACCCAGAGGCCTAAAACATAAGATACATACTATAGTAACGTAAATATAAAGAAGCTGATCAGTTTAAATAAACACCAGATTCTAAAATATAGCTATTTTTATATTTATTCTGTGTATTTTTGTGGAAAAAAGCAAAATATTTTTATTCTAAGTGCAAATTTTTGCCTATTTCCTATCTTAAAGAGACAGTAACTGATTATTTTTTGGTGGTTGACCACTGATTGGACCAAAACAACACATTTGTAGAAAAATAATCAGTTGCCTTGTCGGTTTATTTTTTGTCGTCCACTTAAAACAATTGATATCACGCTGGGTACATGCTATTTAAAAGATTCTGCAGCATTAATTCACTATTTAGTCAATTAAGGCAGCAGATTAGGGCCTCCCAGAATAACTGCTGCTTTGTCTTGCAGATTAATGAACAATGGACGTATGAAACTATTCATCATATTGGCTCCGTAAACAAGCAAATGCACAATAACCGCAACCGTTTTTTAAGAGAAACTGCAATTGCTGCACGCTTGAGATAAAACTGTGCAATTATAGATAATATAATATAAACTGAACGGAAGTTTTGGTCATTGCTTTTATTCTTTTAAGTCCAGCTATGACATCACTGATGATGTCCTAACATCCTGAAGCTAGTAGCTAGCAGGTCAAGGAGAGATTTAAGGGTGCTCTTGATGTGTCCTTTAGAGATGATGGGGTGTGTTATCGTAAAACTCTTTTAAGCTGAGTCAATGCGTTAGTCTGCATTCGCCTGCGTGCACCTTAACCACATTTTAACCACTCAGTAATGCATTCAGTGCCAGCGTCAACAGCTTTACATAATGATCAAAGCTTGAGGGGTGCCATAGCACGGCTTCAGCCTGCAGTAATAATAATAATAACCTTTGAAGTTCTCACAAACCTCGTTCCCCTTAAACCCCACTTCTCTGTTTTCTAGTCCTCGTTCCCTCTCCGTCTCTCGGACACACTCCCACACACACTTGGTCCTCTTGTGCTGAATGTTTCTGGATACGGGGTGAGCTCTTCAAAGAGGACGGCGATAATGAACGCATGAAAAACTATTTTGGTCTCTGCGGGTCCGCGCCAGGCTGCTCTCGCCGTCCACGAGGAGGCGGTTTCAGTTCCTCGCACAAGTCCTCGGTTACGTAAGAGTCAGAGGGAGTCTGAATAACGTAGCCAGAGGAAGATGAGCTAATGCTACTTTGCTGTGCATGCCGAAGAACGTCTTTTCTGTTGGTGCTTTCTCCTCAAACTTCCAGACTGACCTCACGTGTGAGAAAGAATTGTCAAAAGAAGTAAGAGTGGGAGAGTTTTCCATGTGCATGGGGAGGATGAGCTGCAGCTCAGGAGGTGTGGATGAAAGGAAAAGTGGGTAAACACTGGGATGAGTAAAACAAGGAGGAGACGAGTCACTGGAAAAGGACCTGTCCATCTTTCTGTGTAGAGGGACGTGCCTTATCTTGTGCTTTTTATCTGAACGCCGAACCTCACTTCAGATGTCAGCACTTGAGTCCCAGGTTATTGCATTTTGCTGTCTTCTTTTCAAGATAAAAAAGGCCTTCTTTGTGTTTTCTGCACGACTTGATATGCCAGTAGCAAAACGAGTCGTGTTTGGATGGGGAGGCAAAGGGAGAATGACAGAGATATGATAGCAGAGGAGGGTGGATGAAGAAGCAGAGGGTGCTGCCTGTCAGCTAGAAATTACTGATAGAGTTGTTGGGTCATGTCTTTAGAATGTCTCAAATCCAATTAACACGCGTGTGGAGGACAAACACATTCAAGTCAGTCAAAATAAAGAAATAATTATCTGTATCCTCCCACATGTGGATTTATATTTGCTTCTACCATCCTGGAATGGCTTGTCCTGTAATTTAAGACGCACAATAAATATTATTGCTATTGCATCACATAATAAGGATTTAAAAATGAGTAAATAGATAGATAACGGCTAAAATCCCATCTCTAACTGGGGGATGCTTTTAAATGTGCAGAAACTTGCGGGGGATCCTAGTGACCTCATACGAGTCGCACCACCTTGCATGTGTTTTTAAGGTTTGCAGGATAAATGCTCTTTTTTAAATAGTCACAGTGATAGAAGTGCTTGATTTTTTTTTTACTAAAGTAAAAGTACAAATGAAAGTGTAAAAAATGACTAAAGTAACAGAGTACCCAATATTTTTTTGACTTAAGTAGAAGTATTAAAGTATGCATTTATAAATGTATTTAAAAGTAAAAGTATTCAACTAACATTTAGATATGCGTTAAGTGTATAAGTGTGCTGTCAGAAAGTAGTAGTAGTTTTGGATCTGCAGGCCGGTCTGCTGCCGGTCTCTATTGGACTGGGGGTGGGGTGGGGGTCGGACAAAACGCACATTTTGAAACTTTTTAGAAAATATAGTAGAGTAGAAAGTAGGGGTAGACGGCTGGCAGATATATCGAGCCGATATTTACCATTTTTAATATATCGGCATTGGCCGATATACTTCCTAAGTAAGTCCGATTTAAAGACAGGCATATTCCCGGGCAGAACGTAAATGTGTATTTATGTTCCTCATTAATCTGTAGAATAAATGCTCTAAAAATTATTTTCAACCTAAATTTCTTTTTATATTCCAGTTTTGAACATTTAATACTTGTTCGGTTAATTGATTTGTTTGATTAAAGGTAATGCATACGATGTTTCTAAATTTCAGGAAAGAAATCTCCACGTTTTGAAAAACACGCAACACTGGAAAGTTAGTAGGGATGCTCCGATCCGATCACGTGATCGGAAATCGGGCCGGATCACGTGACTTTCAAAAGATCGGAATTGGGTGAAAAAGATCGGATTTAACCTAATAAAACAACAAATATCACTTTTTAAATTCATCCTGAGATAGAGATTTTCAAGCGGAACAACAATGGCGTAGTTTTAATCTCAACAAGCTCCTGGTCATCAGTGTTCTTTGTTTCTTGGAGGAAAACACCATTACGTGGTGCCACGCATCACTCAGTAAAGCCGCATAATGAGAACATAAACAATTTGAAATAACTCCACTACTTTTAAATTTATTCATTAAATCAACACATTTTTTATCAATGTACTGTATTTCCTAAACAAGTGATGTTTTTTGACAGATAAACTAAGGAAATGACATAAATACAGAAACAAAGAAATACCTAAATAATACAAAAATCAAAGGACAACGTGGACGTGTTTTTCCTTTTTTCTTCTTATTTTAATGCTTTGCTGAAGTATCGGATCGGGACTCGGTATCGGCAGATACTCAAAATCTAATGACTTGGACTTGGATCGGGAGCAAAAAAATGTGATCGGAACATCCCTAAATGTTAGAAAACTTCTTCTAGCAGTAATCTGAAATGCTTTTCTCCAAATAGCATGCCGAACTTTAGCTTACCTGTCGAGCAGAAAACCGGCGATGGCGGCATCTGTGGGGAGCCCAACCTTCTCTTTCAGCGCATGCACAGGAAGTGAAAACTAACCCAGGAGCGAGCTCGTACGACATCCTATCGTTAGCTTCACCGGAATGAGTGACAGTTATGTGGACCAATGGTTTAGACGATCCACCGGGAAGTAAAGAACGTCCGCAATACCTTTAACTTTAGTTTGATTTGAACACTGCGCAGTGCACAAAACACTGGACAGTGTCCAAAAAAGGATACATTTTGCTCATCAAATGTGAAAAATCAGCAGCACACATCGGCCATCGGCTGACCATGACCTCTAGATATCGGCATCGGTATTGGCAATAGAAAAACCAATATCGGTTGACCTCTAGTAGAAAGTACAGACAGTTACTTTAAAATGTAGTGGAGTAAAAGTAAAAAGCATTCCATCACCGACAGTCATTGTGCACAGCGAGAACTCGCCTCAGTGCAACAACTTCGGGAGAGGTCGGTGACCAAATTGCAATCAAATTGAGACAAAAATGAAGATACTTTGTAACTAAATTATCACATGAAAATGTACACGGTCATTTTAAAATCATTCTGCAAAAATAATGTGATATAAGCACCAGTTCTGTTTGATTCCAGCTGAAAACTTCTTGCTATTTTTGTCACAGACTATTCACCAGCAGCCCAGTGAGATACTGGCTTAGACAGCCGAGGTCCCGACAGAGAAACTAGTCAGCTACAGAGACAGAGAGGCAATGGAAGACGTTTCTTTTTACACAAATGCAGTCCAGCAAGTTAAAGACAGCATTTATGAAAAACTCTCAACATTCAAACCCATATGACGGCTATACTTTTGGATTTACGAGGATAAGTTCTTATGGTAATACAGCAAACAATAATCTCTCCAGTCCGCTTAGCCTAACTTGTGTCCATCTGCAGTCAGTGATGCTGCTGAACCAAAGTTCCCTCTCTGTTTTTTTGTCCAAAGCTGCAGGAGCTTAACTAGCTCTGTTCTGGACGTGCATGTGCACAGGTCCTGGGGTCAAAGCATCAGAGGGCTCTGATGAAGAGGCGTAGTGGAGCTTGAATACCGATGGCCTGAGGCAGCGGAGTGCTGCATCTGCCTCTTCTGCTGTGAGAGCCACAGCGCTGGGCCTCTCAGCTCTGTCACCCACCCTCAAGGCCAAGTGAGCCCAGCTATTTCAGTGGAAGTGTGTGTGTGTGTGTGTGTGTAGTAAGTGTGTGTTTGATGTCAGCTCTTTTAACTTTATTTGACACAAGAGCCCTGTTTTTAGTTTAATCTGATTTTCAGCATTTTAGGGGGCTTTTTCGTGCTAAGGGGCTGTAGTGCGGAGGGATTTGTAGCAAGTTATTTCATTAATTGATGTTGTAGCTTAAGAAAATGATTGATCAAGTGCTTGTGTAGTTCCAGATGAAGTGATGCGATGTGTGTTTATGACCATAACAGGACCTGAAGCCAGGTTGATATCTGTTTAGAATGGTTACAAGTTTCTGGTCTTAATCCTGTCGCTAAAGAACTTTTTGAACATTTTAAAGCGGCTGTCCGGAGTATTTCTTTTATCTGATGGCACCATCTAGTGGCTGACAAGCGTATCACACCAAGAGTCGGTCGATTCGGTTTTTTAAGATGGCGACTGCACGTTTCTTGTTTATGAATGTGCTTCTGTAGCTGACAAACAGAGCTAAAACAGGTTTTACAAGTATTATTCTCATGTCATGTTGTGTTTTCATATATTTATATTTTAAATACTCACTTGTCCGTGAAAAGTTCATCAACTCTGCTTCAGCCGAGGTACTTCCTTAAATTTTAAGCACATAAGCGATAGTCTAACACTATTGGTTAGTTCTGGTCGGCGCTCAGTTCATATTGCACGGAGCTCTACGGGGAAGGGGGCGGGCTAAGCAAAAAAAGAAAGCTAACAAGCTAAGTATTTAATTTAATATTTTAATATTTTATTTAATATTTTAATTTAGAGTTAAATATTTACTTTTTAGGTCAGTCCTAAATATTTAGTTTATATTTTCTAACAAAATATTTAAATATTTTCTAACTAAATATTTAATTTGGAGCTAAATAATTAGTTTACAAACTAAATATTTAGCTCCAAATTAAATATTTAGATCCCAGCAAAATATTTATTTTGGAGCTAAACCTAAATATTGATTTTGCAATCTAAATATTGATTTTGCAAACTAAATGTTTAGCTCCAAAATAAATATTTAGCTGGGATTTAAATATTTATTTTGTGAAATAAATATTTAATTTGGAGCCTAATATTTAGTTTGTAAACTAAATATTTAGCCCCAAATTAAATATTTAGTTAGTAAATTAAATATTTATTTTGCAAACTAAATATTTGGGTCTGATTTAAATATTTAGTTTGTAAAAAATATATTTAACTTTTTAAAATAAATATTTAGCTTGCTGACTAAATATTTATTTGGGAACTTTAACATTTATAAATGTATGAATAACATGGTAATAATATGACTTTGAAAAATGAATTCCCATTTGTTTTCTCTCTTGATAGACTAAATAACCCAAAATACTGCTGTTAAACTGTGAATCTTTGACTCTGCAAATGGCACCCCATACATTGTTGCTTTATAACTGAAGTAGTTTTTGTAATTAAACAAAAATCATCCTTGCATTAATAAATAATGAGGCCGTCTTAAACGATCACATCTCTAGTTTGTTTCATTTTAAAACTACAAGTTTGTTTTTCCAGAGGTTACATGTGGGACAGTCTAATAGCTGCACAGGGACTTCCTGAAATTGTGACTTCACATTGAGGTTGCCAGGAAACCAGCAGAGACCCAAAGGGCTGTTGATCTAATCACCTGACTCGGATAATTTCAAAATAAGAGCTTTTTTTGGTTTATCTTTTAAGTGTAATCCTCATTTTAAGACATTTCTTACTAAACCTAAACCTGACTGAGTCAGCCTAAGCCTTGTGTGTACTGCAGGCACAATGCATGATGGGAGTGCTGCTTTAACCAATCACCCTCTAAGTTGAACAGATTTGTAATATAGAGCACACATGTGATCATCTTTTCCATGATCACAGGATTTGTCTTTTGACATTATTTAACTATTGCATCAGTTTACTGTTAGGCAGTTTCTTACCAGCTCATGCATATTTATCACTACACTTCTTCATATTTCATTTTACTTACTTTGGACAACTTTTGATGAAGACCGTGCCTCCAGAGAGTCGGTGGTGGAGATGTTACGACCCAGCTGTCACAGATAGATTGGCCTCTATGAAAGGTTCTTCACACTTGCCTTTTTTCCTGCTTTTAGCACGTCATCTTCAAAGACAGGCAGTTCACTTGCTGCCAAGTGTGTCCCGCGCTTTCAGGTGTCATATATAAAGAAATAATCCGTGTTTTTTTCATTCATAATGTAATGGCTGATTGAGTTGGGTATTGAGAGCAAACGACGACCATGCATAAATGGACACTTTTCTTTAAAAACCTGTTTGTGCATCTTTTTATACAACCTCCTGATTTCATCCTATCACAGAGGAAGGAAGGACGAGGGGATAAAGCAAGGAGACAAACAGACCAAAGAATCCTGGAGGGACCTTTGGAGTCCCACAGTATCCTCTGTTGTAGTGCTAGTCAGAATAGCTTTCATAACAGTTGTCATCAAGCTCTTGCTGTTTTGTTCTGTGATTTGAGATCAGTCAGGTGGAATTGCATCAAAGCAGACTGGAATGAGGACATTCATTATGTCTCAGCTTGATTCATCACCAATGCCCATATCCCACACCCCCACCGGGAGACTTCAAAGGCAGCTGAGAGGTTGATGATGCAGGCTGAAGTTTACATCACAGCATCGTCTTTACATCCACATTGTATCTGCCGTCTGGGAGGTAGTCATGAAAATCAGCCCATGTAACTGACCTCTGTGTATCCAGTTCAGCTCACCACAGGTACCGCTGCTGCACCAGTTCAGAATACAGGTAAATTAAGTTAGTAGTTTTAAATCGGGTGGTTATGTAGCGTAATGACCCACATTTGTGAGAAAATGTATTTAAAGAGGACCTAGAATGCAGTTAATCAACAATCTAAAACAGCTTTGAGCCTCTAAAAAGCATCAGAAATGTTCTTTTGGCTTTCATCTGTCCCAGGAGCCCTGATACAGGCCATTCTAAACCCCCTAAACCAGCCTTGCTGTGAAAAGAGCTGTTAGCCCCTCCCACTCGGCCAGGACATGAATATGATAATGAGCTGCTTGCTGATTTGTTGTTTTCCCCAGAAGGCCTCAGACACTGGAGACATGCAGGTTTGAGGAGGCGTGGCTCCTCCTAGTGACGTGTTAAGGAAGGTTTTCTCAGATCACAAGGTTTTCTCTCGCCTTTTTCAACTTTCTAATTTACATAAAAAGTAGGTCACACACGGTTTTGACTTTTTGGCTACTGTTGACCACCCAAGCTGTCTTTAATCAACAACAATAAGGAAAATGTTGGTTTACATTCTAGCTCCTCTTTAAAGGCCAAGACCTCCTTAAATGAATTCATACTGTCAACCATCTTTCATGCCAGTATTCAAGATGAAAAATGGTTGGTCCAGTCTAAAAATTTCAATCTTTGGCGAGATTTAAAAAATTTCAAAACATGAGAGACCTCACATGTTGATAAAAAAATCATGTATATAATTTTTTTGGTCCTAAAGTGTGTGTTGTGTCCGCCCACACGGCAAAAACTATACACCAATTTCACTCACAAACGTTCCCCAGATGGAAAATCTCGCAAAACCTCTCAAGATCAAAAGGGACGTTGGTGTACACAAACACGACTTTCTGATTGCCTACAGATCACATTCAACAGGTGGCGTGCTCATTTCTCATCAAAATCAGACCAAGACGTTCCATCATGTTTGAATGGCCCCAGTTAGTGATTGGAGCGGTCCCAACACCCTTCCGAGCAGACCAGAGAATCATATGGCAGGAATATCTGATAATACCATTGTTAGGGTCATTATGGTAATCAGGTGCGTCCTTAAGGTTGTTGGAAATTGACCTTTGTTGTTGATGGCTGCGGCAGCCATCTTGAATTAGGTCAACCTCAAAGGTTAACTAGTTGTAGATGAACATCCAGTCATTATTTCCTGAGACTTGCATTAAAACCCATCTGGTGGTTCATGAAACTTTTAGCTGAAGGACAGACAGGATGACTCCACTGGCAAAGGTTTATTTTTAGAGGTGGGACTTGGTTAAATTTTTTGTATCTAATTAATTAGAAGCTTTGTGATTAATTAATTAATCTTGATTAATCACATTTTAATCGTTGAAGAAAATTTGCACCAAACGCAATTTTTTTAATTAAAAATAATGAGGCGGAGGGTTAGGTTGATATCTGATAACTCATTTGATTGTAGTTTTAGTTTTGTGTGAAGCATTTAAAAAAGGGTTTGCATGGTCTTGTTGCCAAGATTCTGAATTTTTTTTTTTTTTTAGGGGTGGAGCTTGATGGATTTCATTGATATTTAGGGCATGTATTTTGCTGCTAAACTTCAGCATTTCCCACTTGGGGGACCCTCAGGTTAATGCGTTAATTTTTATTAATGCATTATTTAGTTCTAATTAATTAATCATAATATATTGTTTATCGTCAATAATTTGTTGGACAATATATCGTCCAGCAAAATTTGCTATCGTCCCAGGCCCAATTAATCATAATTAATGCGTTAAATTCCCACCCCTATTTATTTTCTCAGTGTTTTTCCACTTATTTCAGCAGGAAACTAAAATGTGCCCTACCAGCAGGTTAAAGGGTTAAAACTGGCTGAGATTTTCTGATGTTATTTAGCTCAAAACAAAGGAGATGTACTTGTTTTGCAGTAACAAGCAGGGCCGTGCACGGCACAGTAGAGGTAAATAAGCGGATGTCTTTGTCATGTCATGATGTCTCATTTGTTTCTGGAGGCAGAGATTCAGTAATAGGTCAAAACGACTGAACATTAAGGTCTGACTTGGGACCACAGTTAGCTAAACTATTGCAAAAGGCTGGACAGTGACTTAGCATCTCTCTCACTCTGACCAGAAAGTGCTTGGAATCCCATTAGTCTGGACCAAATGAGTAAAATCCATACAATCAGCATTACAGAAGACAGAGAGGATCCTGTTTTAAGCTAATTATAAAGAATAGATCACCTTCTGACTGGGTAAGGTCAGTGGACAATGATTTATTTGAGACAAGGCAATCTATTCTATCCCAACATTTGGTTTGTGGCTCTATGAAAAAAATGACCCCATTGAATTTTTCAATCCAGATTCCACACATGCCTCTGGTTACCATAGAGGATGCGTTCTCACGCCGTTGGAAACACAAACTATGTTTTACTGGACAAATGTAGTAACAGTAATACCAGCATCCACTGTGGTGGACCTCATGTATTCAGCCAATGCTGATTGTCATGCCTTGTCGGTCAAATGCTGCCAAATGAGTGTGGTGTCTTAAAGAACAAGTTCACTAAAAAAACATTTGTTTGCTTGTTATTCCTGAAATATGATCGGTCACTCTGACTTTCACATGCTGGCTGAACGTGAAAATTGTCTTCTACCCCTATTTCCTGCATTAGCCACTGATAGAAAATAGACGTCAGTAGAAATTAACGTTTATGGACTCACCCATGTTTATTCGCAACAGGGGAAGGCTGTTGTTGGTTTAGTATCCAGGAAACAGCAGAGAACGTCTGGGCTAGTAGAAGCTAACCGTTAGCATTAGCAACTCCACCACACGCCAGAACTCCTTCAGGCTTGTGTTATTTGTGGAGATAAAACATCAACGCTGCAGAGAAAACAAAGTCAGTGGTAGAGTTGGGTTGCTGTTAGCCAATCAGAGGAGAGTTGTCCAAATATCAGGAAATAAGACTCTGCTCTGGCTCACTTCTACTTCCTAAAACAAGAGCGCCAGAGCGTTTTTCCACAGAGATCCACCCACAAGGCATTAATTTATACTAGAGACCTCTACAAGTGAACTTGGTCTTCAACACAAAGTTCAGCTCAAACACCAACACGACTTTGGACAAATTAAAATCCCTCATTAGAAGCCACCTTTTTACTGCACCAGAACACACAGCCTCATCAGACCCCACGGTGTATGTTTGCATGACTGAGTACATATGGACTCACGTGTTTGCAACTCAAAACACACACATGCTAGCACACACCAAGGCGGGCGGCTCTTGACGTAGCATGAAACGGAACACACAGATGCAAGCTCGGTAGATTAAACCACTGGGCGTGTGACACAGCTGTGCTCTTTTAGATGCTCAAACTGCGGGGGATTTTCTAAGATGTAGCTTATATTAGAAAGAGAGATCAATTCAGACGTGTGTGACGTGGTGTAAGAAAAGTAAGACATCATCTGCATCAGGTTTGTAGTACATTTGAGAGGAACCGACACGTCTTTGGTTGTAGAACATTCATATTGCATCTCTAATTAGGCCTCGTAAGAGCTTCTCTTGAACCTCTGGTGTTTTTGAAAGACAGAACTCCCAGAGATGCCGAGAAGACGAGGAGTAGGAGGAGGAGGAAACTGCATGCAGCTATTATATAAATGCACTATTCTTACTTCTTTTACTTCTCAGTGTCTATGTTAGCTGCCAATAAGAAGATATACTCATCTTATGGATGCACACTCAACAAAACACTTTAAATAAAATGAAAAATAGGTGCAGTTTTGTTCCAGAGAGAAAGCCAATTGCAGCATCTAGGTCCTCTTCTTCTGTCAGCCTTGTAGACAGTTACCTTATCGCTTTTAAAAATGCTCTAGAAACAAAAGCAGTTCTCCTATTTGTGCTTTTATACAGCATGCTATAGTGCATTATGAATTATTTGCCTTTGTTTTCCCCCTGCAGTCCTATTACGCTTCTAGCTAAGCCTCTTCATTTCCTCTGCCTCAGACGACTGTGCCACAGAGCATTTCCCTCCCTGTAATTTATCCATCTGCAGAAATGTATCATGCATAAACGCGCGTGTGTGTGTGTGTGTGTGTGTTTGTGTGCACTGAGTAATAAGAAACGGTATGTTAAAGGGTGATGATTACTCTGCCCCTCGTGGTTTACAAGCAGACGAGGCAGTGATGGTTGCTACTTTCTCAGCCATCTCCTGATGTTTGTGTGTGTGTGTGTGTGTGTGTGTTGTCCACATGAGTGTGTGTATTTGTAGTACAAAATGGATTTCAAAGCTCGAGTGTAGGGCTTCACATTTTCATGATGTGTGATGAACTACCACAAGGCCTGTTTAGAAGTCCTTAATGTTTGAAAAGCATCTTTGTGCAGCCTGAAGAGTTACGTTAAAGGTGGTTTTCTCATTCAGGCAGCAAGTTTTTAGCACTAAATAAAGGTTTCAGACACAAACTGAGGAGTAGGAACAGAAATTATGCTTTAATTCAGTCCTGTTAAAAATGCATGTACATACTGATCAAATAGAAATGACCTAGTGCCATATAGGTGTGTGCTTTTATATAATATGCTGATGATGCAGAATGAAAGAAGTGTTTCCTGTATGGTCAGAGTTCCTTTCTGACACATCAGCCAAATGCACAAAAACTAACTTTCATTACAACATACTTTCATTTTCAATGAGACATGCGTGACAAAGTGATAATCGCGGGTCTCCCTGCTGCTAAGTGACACGCGAAAAACAAGCATGTGAAATTTTGCGCTCGTGCATGTGTCGTGCACACGCGAGCCAGCGACGCGAATCCAGAAAGTTGAAAAATGTCAACTTTTTGTCACTGTCGCTCGGACAAGGACCAATCAGCAGAGGTTCCATTGACTGACCAATGAGCGGATAGGATGCTTCTCAGTAAATCTCCGGGCAAACATGGAGGAAAAGTTAATATCTATAGTAGGTTTATATAGTAAAGTCAGAAGTAAGACTTCACTTAACTCCAGCAAAACCTTGTTAGACCGCTTTTTCAACTCTGAACTGCTTTAATAACCCAAGATTCCCTCCAATCTGACGACCAATCAAAACAACGGAAGACTTGCCATTCCCCATGGAACAGAACGTGTCGCTGGCTTTGGCCGCTGCCTCATGTCGCCTCCCGTGTGTCAGGTTATCAAAGCGATAGTGCTGAGTTTGTTGCCTCCCGTGTGTCGAGCCCATTATTCGTCAACACAAGGCTCCAACAAGCACGCAAGGACGAATGGAGTAGAGCTCAATTTGTTAACTATCTGTTGAACGCAACAGAGTGTGCACGTCTGTGATTGGTCGGACCAACAACATTCCACTGATGCCGCTGCCTTCTTCGCTCTTGTTGAATTCTTTGTAACAAAAATTTTCATTCCTCGAGATCAAGCAGTTCCAGCTCAATGAAAGTGTACTCTCTGTTGGCCATTGCTCCTTGAGTGGATTCGCTTTTACGATTTTTTTTTTCTAACTTTACTTTAACAAAATAGGAACAAAGATGAAGTCCAATCTCAACACAACAATAATCTAAAATTTCTATTTAAATTCACTCCCCATTCAAGATATTTGCATTTACAAGCTGGCGTAACTAAACAGTCGTTGACCAGAGACGTCACTGCAATGGTAGGCAGTGCCGCCAGAAAATGGGTACGCCAATGGCGCCAATGACACACCAAAGGAGACGCATAAAAGGAAAACGTCTTCGTCAGTATGAGTGAAAACTTGCTGACGGAGGCTTTATAGTGAGGTTGTTTACCTTTTCTCTGTCTGACCTGCTGTACCGTCACTGTTTGCAGGACTTGGAACTAAGTTTTTCAGGTCTTTTCCACCTCCTGCTGCAGAGTAGATGCTTTCTCAGTTCAATAAGGGCTGTGAGGAGATTGTGCTGGTCCAGACATAAATGTGCATTTACTGTCCAAGACAAATTGAAAGCTCTTCCAGTTCTGTGTACAGCGCTAAAGCCCAGTTCACACTGTTCAAAGGCCTGCTTCATGTCACACTGTGCGAGCTCTAGAGAGGTGGCACAGTGCGCAGCCCAAGATTTGTGTGAGTCAAACTGCCCGACGTCTCGCTCTAGCAGAACTCGCCAATGTCACGACGAGCATATGTTGCAGAAAAGCATACGTCACTGAAAGCCAACAGATGCCCAAGATGACAACAATGAAAGGATTCCTGCTTATCCAAATCGAAGTCTTAAACGGAGAGGAAGATGAGAAAAAAGAAAGCTGTGGACATGTTCATGGCTTATTGCTAATGTTGAAACTGCTAATGTCGCATTGTAGTCTCGCCACTGGTCTTTTGTGTCACTTGGTGTGTATTTTTATTAGTCGATTGCAGACCAGGGTCAAAGATTTTCTGACTCTACCTTAAGACTGTTTGAGGCTGGATTTGGTCTTGAGCTGGTTTTATGGATGGAAATGACATTTTAGAATCTTTTCAATACGGTTTATGGTCCCTACATAGCACTGAAACGACACTGACTAGAGTACTGAATGATATTTTTCTAGCCACCGATAGTGGCAAGTCAGTATTGCTAGTCCTGCTTGATCTTACTGCTGCATTTGATACACTTGATCATGAGGTGTTGCTTCATCGTTTGCAACACTATGTAGGAATTTCAGGACTAGCCTTGGAGTGGTTCAGGTCGAATCTGACCAACAGGATGATGTGTGTCAGTATGGGTAATTTGTCATCAAAATACTCTCACTTACCATGGGGGGTACCGCAGGGCTCGATATTAGGGCCGTTACTGTTTTCCATCTACATCTTGCCACTAGGTGACATTTTCCGAAGGTTTGGGGTGAACTTTCACCTATATGCTGACAATTGTCAGCTATACTTGCCTCACGGGGATCTCTCTATTAATAATTGTATGGATTGCTTGGATGAGATCAAAACTTGGATGACGGGGAACTTTCTGCGTTTGAATGATCAGAAAACAGAATCAGTCTTCTTTACACCTAGTGGTCATACAGATGTGATGGACGAAAAACACTCGTGTGAACAGGGCTTAAAGTAGAAGTTATTATTGTTTAGCTACCAGACTCTTTAGATTTGCACATCTTTGTTACGACCAACTCATATTCTACTTCTAACAACAATTTAAAACTCTTTTTTCGTGTAGGAAAATAACTATTATTTGTGATCTGCACCTTTTACTGTTAGGTTCAGTAACTTTTATTTTCATATAGCTACACCGTAGTTGTAAGTGTCCTAAATGTTAACCTGAATCACACTGGGAGTAGTCATTTGCTGAATGTGGTTTTTGATATCTTGATATCTTAAATCTGAGAATAGGCCGTGCCACACTCCCATTCAGACTTCCGTGGTCCTAATCCTGGTACATTATCTGCGAGCATCAGCGTGGGAAGTCATGCGGACTGGTATGAGCCTCACACACTGCAGCTGAGATCCGCTGATGGGAATGTCTCCACTGGATGCATGTCGTCTTTTCACACCAAGGCCCACCACTGCCTAGCGGCCCACATTAGACGGCTATATTTAGTATTACATGTAGTCAAGAGACTGTGTTGTCAAGAGCCCAGTTAAAAAGTCAGATGGAGTTTTACAGCAACGCTCTGCTTCTGGACCACCGCGGTGTCGTCACCTAAAATAAACAGAAAATAAACGGGTTTGGAGGATTTATTCTTAATTTATCTGCAGCTCAGTTTTCAGTTGCTCCAACGGTGTCAGAACAGATCTGATTCAGCTTTTTCTCTCTTGACATTTAGTTTTCTTTAAACGTGGCTAAATTGATACGCTCTCCATTAACAGAGAATGTGAGCGATGAAGATCAAGAGGTTTTCTTAAAATAGCCAAGCTGCTGCAATAAAAGGAAACAAGACAAATGTTAAGTGATCAGTGACGTGTTTGGGTCTCATGGAGTTCTGCAGAATAAGGGGGTCAGGTTTGGAGAATGCTAGTACTGATTAACCAATGTGTTGTTTTTGCACCAGCATGTAAATGTCGGATCACTTAACCAATACATTTAGCTTTTTATTCTATAATTTGTAATATCCTAAGTGTTGCACATGCAGATATTACTGTCTCTCTGGGCAGTTTTCTGGTTTTTCATTGCCCTGCATGTATTATCTGTGCTGTTTATTCAGATTTCAAACATTGTTTTTGAGCACTGGTTTTCTACCCATAAATGGCAAAAAAACCTTGTTTTTAAACCGTTTCAGGGGCTCTATGGTAATAGCCAGCAAGATGTAGGTCAATATTTATAGGAATCACAGCAATACTCACTGCTTTCCAGCAGCTGCTGCGTTAATACAGGAAACGTGTCAAAGGGCAGGATGAGTCAGTGTAAAGTAGCTGATCTGCAACATTTTTTCTAAATCTCTAATATATTTTATTCAATTCACACTAATCTTTTTTTGGAGGACTAATATAATGTTAGCTCAACTTTTTGGTTTGATCCCATTATTTGCTAAATTGAGCTGCATGTAGCTAAAAGCATCTTATTTTATATATTTTTCTCCTCCTAAAGGTAAAATGAAGGCCATAATCATAGTAACAGATGTTATTGGACTAAATGTTCTATCAACCACTGGGTGGATTTTAATGAAACTGCAAAACTCTAATTAAAGATGGCCGTCGCAGCCACCTGACCTTAGCCTAGTGAACTAGACCAATTCTTGCTTTGCAGAGTTTGGTCTAGGCACGCTTCGTTGGAATCCTCGCAGCCTGTGGCTGTCCAATCACAGCTCGCTATAGTTTTGGTTGGGCCAATCACAGCGCTCTATATTTTGGGCCAATCACAGAGCGGGAGTAGCCGATGACGTCAACGATGCGGCCGCGAACCCAAGCAAGATGGCGGCAACGCCGGAGCCACGTTCTTTTGAAACGGCTTTGTCATCAACATTGGATTATTTAGACTCCAACGTGCGAAAGTCTGTCTGATATACTTAGCGGCTTCTTATTTTTATCAAACAAAGTAGTGCAATGTCCCAGTACACCTGATATTCACATGTTTTCATACAAAAACGACAGAAATCATTGATGTTAGCAAATGTTAGACGCCATTGCTGCCTCCCGCTTTTCCGTCGCTGTGATTACGTCACGTTGTTCTTTACTCTGATTGGTCCTAGCACTATCCAATTGCGTGCTAACATTTTGAAAGACAACCGTAGATCCCGCCTCACGACTGAGGGCCGTCAATGAGTCGTGGCCAGACTATATATACACATATATAGGATGGCTTGCCAGGCTAACCTGACCTTGGAAGACACAAAAATAGAACACAGTCAGTTTTACAGATACTGAGCTCAAATCTGACGTGGTATTAGCACGGAGTCATTCTTAGCACACAATCTGAGTACAAAAGAATTGCACAAAATCTTGCAATATTGCGTGCAATCACATTAGACCAATGACGGCTATAACGACATCATTTCTAAGCATAAGATTATTTTAATTTTAATCTCATATGAAAGGGCAAATACAGTTCTGGGTATTAAAGCAGCTATCCAGAGTATTTCTTTTATCCGATGGCACCATCTAGCCTGGCTGAGAAGCATATCACACCAAGAGTCGGTCGAGTCGGTTATTTAAGATGGCGACTGCACGTTTCTTGTTTATGAATGTGCTTCTGTAGCCGATAAACAGAGCTAAAACACGTTGTTTTACAAGTATTATTCTCATGTCATGTTGTGTTTTCATATATTTATATTTTAAAGACTTACTTGTCCGTGAAAAGTTCATCAACGCTGCATCAGCCGAGGTGCTTCCTTAAATTTGAAGCACGTAAGCGGTAGTCTAATGCTATTGGTTAGTTCTGGTCTGTGGTCAGTTTCCTATTGCACGGATTTTACGGAGCAGGGGGCGGGCTTAGCAAAAAAAAAAAAGACGTATCGCTTACATTATATCACACTACATGATAAGACAATCACTTTTACGGATTTCTAAAAAATCATACATAATTCCTGAAAAGGGAAAACTCTGGATTGCTGCTTTATGTTTTCTTTAAATTGATATATTTAAATAATAAAATTCACTTTTATAACCTGTTAGGTTCCTTCCTAGCAGCGTCTGGAATTGAAGGGATTCTATGCAGTTTTGGCTTGCTTTTTGCACCCCCTAGTGTTCGTTAGTGAAAGCAAAAGTGAAACTTATCTCCTCGCTGTGCGTTCGTCTTTTTAACACCTTAATCTAACAGCTGAAATGTCTCCTCAGCCTTCATTAGTGTCTACAGGAGCGGTTCATCACTAAATCAAACAAATCAGCTGTGTTCATGATCTAAAACATGCAGGAAACATGCTGGAAGCAGACTGCAGCGCCAGGTATGTCAGCTCCACTTTACTAAGAACAACAGGGACCGGACCGGCACTCTGAAGTTGCAAGTGCGGTATTCTGGCCACAGAGGGCGGTGGGGGTCTGAGTGACATTTCATTAACCCTGTAAAGGGTCATTTTAGCACATACTGGCTCAAGAACATGATTTAAAATATGAAAAAGTTGCATAGCATGCCTTTAAGCCTGGAATTTTAATTCTGAAATACGATTGCCCTTTTTTAATGACAAGCTTGATCTAAACCAGCTTGTCCAGCCAAGGGCGGGGCTGTCTTCTATGCTTTATTGTGCCCCAGATAAGATTAAAGTGACCTCCCCTTTCCAAACCTAGCAGCAATGTAGGTCAACAGGTATATGCTTCCATTTACCATCTGCAGCCAAAGACAAATGGAGTGGAAGAGAAGATAGTAGGACACGGCTTTGAGTGAATGGGTTGTAAAGAGGAAGGATTGAGGACACGATTCCAGATGATTGGTCCACAGACTGTAGTGGTTGTCTAATCAATGTTTTATAAGTATCACTCCTCTGTTTGTAGGCTAGACCTATCTCTCTGCTTCCATGTGTGGGCTAATGTTGGAGCTGTGAGTCACGTTGGGCTGTCTCGTTGAGATAACTCCATGCATTGTGTTCATGATGTTTATTTGCAGTACCATGCAACACCATTTACCAGCTTTACTTTTCATTTAGAGCATGAAACCATTTCATTTTGTTAAATAAAACGGTGATTTTTGTTGTCAGATTTGTTTTTTTTTGTTTCTGTGGCTGCAGCTTTGCTGCAGTTTAAAGCAGACCACATTTACACTCACGTATGTCGTCATAACTAACTCCAAGTTTTCAACTTATAAATATATGATTTTATTATTTTGCATGAATATAATTTCTGAGCCGTTTGCTGCTGTTTTAGTACTTTCTGTCCACAAGTGCAGGGTCAAATGACCTCTTGCCCTTAAAAGGAGGTTATAGTTTGCTCTTCCTCACCGCTGCATGCATTCCTTCTAAGGATTAGTAGTGACAGTGGCTCCAAGCAGTGGTG
The DNA here is from genome assembly GCA_006937985.1 of Aphyosemion australe. Taxonomy (NCBI): domain Eukaryota; kingdom Metazoa; phylum Chordata; class Actinopteri; order Cyprinodontiformes; family Nothobranchiidae; genus Aphyosemion; species Aphyosemion australe. Next base: position 1,411,918 of record SSNS01000060.1, read on the forward strand.
CAAACAGGGAACTTCACAGCTGGTGTCATGAAAAAGTCTTAAGCAGCTTCATCTCAAATCTCACATTTCCCTTGATGTCCTTGACAGACCTGGTGTCAGATTTATGTTATCTAGCTTTTAACGGCAGGTGTTGCCACAGATTCTACCTCTGCATAAGATGGATTTAGTCATTTCACACGCCTGGTCCTGCTTCTGTATGGGTCTCAGTGGTGCAGAGGTTGTCTTATGTGTTTTTAACATTATGTTCAAACTGGATTAGAAAAATTCATCTGAGCTGCTCTGGAGGCTCTGTTCATGTTTTACCTTTTAATCATAGAGAACAAAACATGTCATCTGTGAAGGACTCGTGTCTAAAAGCCTAAATCAGGGTTAAATAATAAAATCAAAAGGAACAATCACAGAAGGTTTAGTTTTAAAGCCCCAGTGTGTAATATTTTTACCTGTTTACTACCAAATTCTGTGCATCCAGTGCACAAACTTGTCCTTTTTCATTAATATTTCTCACCAACATCAATTCTAAATATTCCTCTCAGCTTCAAATTTTACATTTTTAATACATAAATTGTGGTCGACGCTCCATGGTCATCCTCCATCTTGAAATACGGTAGCTATTTAGGGACATACGAGCTCTGAGTTACGCGTTTGCACTATGACTGTAACCTGAAAGAAACAGCAGAGGGCAGCAGTGCGCCGTGGAAGCATGACGTCTGACAATTCAACTAAGAAGAGACGAGACTAGCTGTTACACTGTTGCTGGACTTTGTTAGTTTGAATAACAAACAATGAAATCAAAAGACACATCAAATATGTCAGGTCTTATTGATTTCCAACACTCAGCAGCTGCATATGATGAGAACCCCGCCCGCAACAGCTAGACACCAGCATAATAGGGTTGTTCCTGACTCACCTCAGCTGATCATTTCTTTTCTTCATAATAAAGCTCCCAATCCAGTCCCAAAGTATCAGTTCCAAAGTCCTTCTTCAAGAAAGTTCCTTCTATTAAAGCCTCCTCTCTTACCGCAGCCTGCCGTGTCTCTCCCAACACGCTTCAGCGGTGGTCCGCTAGCCGGTAGCCACATTAGCATTAGTTACCGGTACTTTATTTCCACAGCGTGTCCCCGGCTCCAGCCAAACCTCATCGGCTATCCGATCACTAAACAGCCAGTGGTTGACTTTAGCTCCATCTCGATCTTCACTGCGGCTCACACCGTGTGCTACGATCAGCTGATGGCTAACCGGCAGACTCTTGTTTACTCCGCTGCTCTGATCCACATGACACCGGACGCCACAGCTGATGCCTTCCCTCCTCCGTGTGTGAATCGGTGGCAGCTATGCTAGCTTCCTTCAGGACTGGTAGGTTGATATAACAGCTAACAGCAGTGTTTCCCCTAGAAATGTTTACAGCCGTGATGCTTGTAGACTGAGGGGGGTGGCGGATCGCGCCGCCTCGTCGCNGTCTCGTCGGGGGAGGGGGGGGCTACGTTTGGCATTATGCATTATGACTGAACACTCATTAAAAATGTTTTTTAACTGCTTGAGTAGTTATATGCTTTGTGTGGGTTAGGCTACAGAGACTGGAAATAAATCAATCTCATGCTTTTTATAAATAAACGAACCAGATGGCTGGAGTGAACGCTGGAGTTGTTGCCTTTTTGAGTGGGCCACCGTAGCTGCAATACTTACTCTGAACTGCATGGCGCTAAAGAGTCGCAATTTTTACCATGATTTCGATGAATATCCCACATAGCTCCTTTAAGCTGCTTTTCACAATAAAAACAAAAACTGCACACAAATGCATCAAATCTAGTTTTGAGAGTTGATGCAAATTTTGGTCGATCCTGATTTCGCTCAGAGAACAAGTGATGGTGAGTTCACAGACCGGGACACCGTCTCAGGACCATAAACATCCCATCATAGGCCCGGTTCACATGAGAGGATTTTTAAATTGTTGGAGGCTTTTCAAAACATCAGAGACCCCACGCCTACGCTGAAATAACAGTTTAGGTGTGTGGTGCGCTGCCACACACCTAAACTGTTCATAAACCGATTCCACACACAAACATTGCCTGGTCAGACTGGAAATCTCCAAAAACAACTTGATATGACTTCAGAGTAAACAAACATGGTGGAGGAGGAGTGGGCAGCGTGCCTCTGCCAGCTCGCTTTCTGATTGGCTACATGTCACATCCAACAGGCAGCACGCTTGTTTGTCCTCAAAATCGGCTAAGATAGTCCAACATGTTTAAAATCCCGATTTATGATTCGAGTGCTCCTGACGTACTTACAAGCAGACCAGAGTGCTCCTAAAACACCCAACACACACACCACAGAGGGAATATCTACCGTAAATCCTCTAACACAGGCCTGGGCCTTTATTTACTCAAGCGCATCCTGGTTCAGGAAGGAGGCCAGAATTAGAGGCAGGCCTCAATTTCAATTTGAGCAAAATAAACTACCAGTAGAATGAATAAAAACAAGATTTTGTGTCTATTTGAGCGGTGACTGACGTCTCACGTGCAAATCAAAAGTGATGATTGGTGGGTTTCACTCACGTGACCCTGCCGCCTCGCTGAACTCAAACAGTGGACAGGAAGTGTTTTGCTCTACTATAAAACACAGCGTGACGGATGAAAGTGAGTGTTCTAAACGAGCTGGCACAGACACGATATCTTCCTTTAGGTTATGACTCATATAATTTTAAAAGTCGGACTTTTCATACACGCTGGAGGATTTACCCAACGCTGAAGCGATCAACACAACAAACTATCTCGTGTGGCAAATCTCATATTACACTGCAAACCAAAAGCCTTTTATGAGTCTGAAAGCCTACAACTATTTTATTTCAGGTTGGTTAACAGTTTAGAGATCTGGAGAAGCTTTAAATGACCGTTGTCTTGTTTATGCTCGTGAGATGTGCTATTTTAGTTACGTAATTAACTCGTAATGATAGATAATGCTAACGGTGAGTATGTGCTAGGATCTACTTATAACTAACGTTTTAAGCCTTTTTAAATCCACATTTCTGGTACATTTGTTTGATTTTATTAAGGTATGATTGCCACGTTACAACAGTGAGCTAACTGCTAAAAACATTAGCATGCTAAAAGCTGTTTGCGGTGAGGACACATGAAAACAGTATCAAACTGTTTAGCTGCTGTTGTTGTAGCTGCGTTTCTAAATAACTGTTCAATAAAACGCCATAAAAAACCTTTAGTGAACCCTTACCTGTGATGAAGTGCAAACTAGCATTTTCCGTTCCGTTTTAGCCGGAGATCATGATCCACTATTCCGTCTTCGTTCAGTAAGTTTCAGTAAGTCCTTTGTGGCGCTCTACTTTCGGGACATGAAGAAAAACAAAAAAACGTTTCAAATAGTAGCCCCGGCCACTATTAAAGACCGGCCGGTGTTTACCCCCGCTGACAGCGAGACCGGCTAATGTAGGAGACCCGGCCGGTAATGGAATACAGGCCAATATTAGAGGATTTATGTTAATAAAATTAGCTTTAGAGCAACTACAGTAATCAGGTGTGGCCTTAAAGAGCAAGTCAGCAGTAGGGGTGTAACAATATCCAAATCTCACGATACGATATTGTCACGATATGAACCTCACGATACGATATTTATTGCGATATTGTGGGGAGACTCACGATAATAAGACTCACACCATAAAATACTTTGACTGGAATCCTCCGTGCTGCGTTCAGCGCTGTAGCCTCCATACTCCATGTTTGTTTATCTTTGCAGTGTGGGCAGCACGCAATCCCATTGACAAACTGGCCAATGACACAGAAGCAAAGGATCATGGTCTATGTAGTTTACTTTGCTATGCTCCGGTGGAGCAGACTGAAAATTGTTATTTTTACCTCAAGACGTATACTGTACGATATTGTGGTCATTTTACTACGACGATATTACGATATTGCCAATATTGTTACAGCCCTATTAGCAACTCTGTGAGGTTTTCTTTCAGTTCAGCTAAAGGCTACATAGGAGAGGCCCTAACTCATTTAATAGTAGCATTCAAATTTAGAACTCAAACCCAATTTAACAGGTAAAACAAATACGCTCTTCAGGGATGGTATATCAGCCTAAAACAGGATGAACATCTATATTCCTCCTGCTCCTACCAGTAAACCCACTTCCTCCTGCACACACTCAAACATGAAGGAACGATGAAAGGTCATCCACTTAAACGCGTGCTTTTCCAGCATGCATGCACGCCACACCATTAAACATGTTTAGTATAGCGCTGCCAAGTTAAATTCTTCCACGAATGGCTGACTAAACAAATTCTTAACCTACATCTTTTACTTCTCAGCTTTAACCTATTTTCCATAACACCAGGAGAAAAGGCTTTCTGCTGAGCTTTCAATAATAAACGATTAGGTTGAGGGTTTAACATGCTTTCGTAGATAATGGGTTGCAAAGAAGGAGGCTTTCAAACATCTAAATGCTTTTAGCCTAGAAAACTCCCAGCAGGAAGTGTATGGTTTTGAAGGCTCGGAGGCTGCTGGTTCAATAACATCCGTCACATAAAGTTTAATGGCTTGTTTCTATTAGAATAATTATTATAAATATAGTTGTATAACAGAATGTAAAAAATGTTTATTTTGAATATTGTAATTGTCATAATCATGTCATTTTACTTCAATATAACCAATGCAATACTGTGGGAAAAGTGGTATCCGACCCCTAAACTTGGTAACTGGTTTTAACAACAATCAGGTGTTTGTGGTAACTGGTGATGATTGGGATCATCTGGAAGGAATTTTGTCCCTCTCTTCCTTATGGAATAGAAGATCTTTTATATAGCGCCTCTCAAGCTAAAAATCACGAGGAATAGTTCTGACTCAGCCACATTGGAGGGTTTCCAATGTGACTGGCCTGTCTGAGGTCAAAGGTCAGACATTTTCCTTCAAGATTATCTGCTGGATAGCAGAATTCATGGTTCCACTAATTACAGCAAGTGGTCCTGAATTAGCAAAGCAGCCCCAAACCATCACACTACCACCACCTTGTTTGACTGTTAGTAACATCAGGGTGAAGGTCATTTTTTCTGTGAGGTACTCAAGTGAGTACCAGGTGTTGATGCTTGATACTAACCTCATGTGTAGCACATAATCCCTGCACCCCCGTAATTGAACAATAGGATGACCATGAATTATGGAAAAGTGAGCAAGGTGGGGGGTAGAAGTGAGTCTTCAAAACACGATGTTTGGTGGTAGCTCCCCTATGGTACGGGCAGAGTGCATCAGGCCTGAGCTTGTAATGAGCGAGCTCGTTTTGAAGCATTTGGGGAAACGCATATAGACAATGTAGCTCATACTGACCGTGTTGTGCCAAAGGAACTGGTATGCATGCAGGTGTGACTGATCCGGACACACGCCTACCAAAAAATAAAATTTTTGTCTTGTTCATAGAATGTTTTTCGATAAGTCTCATTCTTGGTCTTTAGTTAATGAATTCCTTTAGAACAGGGCATGATGTGTTGTCTTTTAGTCTAATTGAGGTTAGCAGGTTCTATTGTAGTTATTTCTGACTTCTACTGGTCTGGTGGTAATCAGGCCTGGGTGAGACTGGATGGAAACAGTTTTGTGTTGCTTTTTTATGTGAAATTATGAGGAAAATCTACCTGATTAAAGTTTTTGTCCTAGAATTCTAGATGTGTGAAACACAGTGATCAAGCTTTATATTAAAATTGGCTCACTGCAGTAGTAGGTCTACTACTGGACGCTTTAAAGGTACGTTGGTTTTTTCATGCAGGCCACCTATCTCCTGCATTAGCTTCTGATAGAAAATAGACGGTGAAACTCTAGGATTAGAAAATCCTGACAGATCTACGTCACACTGTCACTTAACATTCATGGACTCACCCATCTTGACTCACGACGGGGAAGGCTGCTGTTGGTTTAGCGTCCAGGAAACAGCAGAGAACGTCTGGGCTAGTAGAAGCTAACCGTTAGCATTGGCAACTCCACCACACAGCAGAACTCCTCCAGGCTTGTGTTATTTGTGGAGATAAAACATCAACGTTGCAGAGAAAACAGAGTCAGTGGTAGAGTCGTGTTGCTGTTAGCCAATCAGAGGAGAGATGTCCACATATCAGGAAATAAGACTCCAAATCCTGTCGTCTGAAGCTCAGCTCTGATGTGGCATTCTGTTCCAGAAACATGCACAATGTACAACTTACGAGACATTCATTCCTACTAGAGGCCACTGCAAATGTATTGATTAAACGAGTGTTGATCACCTTTAATAGATGTCAGCTGTCTATTACATATTAATCAATTCTCACTAAATACTGGCACACACACACACACACACACACACACATGTGTGCATTTATGGTTTATGAAACCACTATGACTTGGTGGTGGTTTATGGGGACACACATTTCCTCATAAACAGGTAATCTGTTGAACACAAAAACTATGTCAAAATGTTTTATTTTACCCATGGAAGATAATGCTCACTTAAAAAATAAGAAAAACCTATCAGAACATACATACATTCCACTATGACATTTTGAATGGTTTATGAGACCATGACAACATGGTGGTTTGTATCCCACACGCACGAATTCTTTGCATCTGGTGAACACAAAAAGTATGTCAACATGTTCTATTTTACCCATGGAAGAAAAGCCTCACTTCAAAAATAAAATAAAAACTATCAAAAAATACACACAATCATCTGTGACATTCTAAGGGCGTTATGAGACCCTGGAGGTCTGCATACCACACACGCGACGTGGTTTACGAAACCAATTTTAAATTGGCCATGAAAACCAAAAGAAAGTTTAAGTTGCTGAAATAACTAAATAAAATGATAATAGCAGTTACAAAGTCAGTATTAATCAGCTAACAACATTTAGATTTTACTTTTATAAAAATTTGCAGCACTTTAAAAGTCATGAATTACGAGACCACCAAAAATGGTCTCATAAACCAAATGGTCTCATAATGCGGGTGTGTAACCTGACAAATTGGGCTCGCAAA